>CM037158.1:31340156-31522873 GCA_020921065.1 Vaccinium darrowii | reverse complement strand
CTTACCCGGTTCCCCACAGCAGTACAACTCCTCCAGGGCAGCACCCGCACGAGCACGAGAAGAAGGGCATAATGGAGAAGATCAAGGAGAAACCACCTAGTACCCACGACAGCCACTAGAGGAATAACAACGCCATTATATAGGACTTATTATACCACTTCGTAAGTAAGAAGTATCCCACGTTTGATTTTCAAATGATTCTCGGGATATATTGTTAATCCCGGCATTATTTTTATCCCTAGGAGGTGTTAAATAATTCTAGGGGAAGGTGGGATTGAGTAGGATTGATAAAGATGGAATTGTTTTTGAAAATATTCCGATGATATTCGAATTCTTCTCAAGAAGTATTTCCAATATTTTTTTTTTGGGGTTTGTTTTTTATCTCAATCTTATTTTGAACTTATCCCGAACCTAGAGGCTCGGTAACCCCCTTCAATTTTAGGCCCTTAGAGTATAATGACTTTGGAGGTAGGGTTTAGACCCTTTTAAGTCTAGCAATGACTATTTTTTAGTTTGAATCTGGAAAACAAGGACTATTCTGAATCAAATTTGGGGTAAATTTCACCGACACCTCTGAGGTTTGCCTTGGTTATGGGTATCCATCACGTATACAATGAACACCTTTTGGTTTTTTAATATGCTTTTTTTTTTTACTGACACTCTAATCGACAATTATTAATATAACAATAAAAGGTTTTAATATACTTTTATTGGCACACTCCTTTTGGTTTTAATATACTTTTTTACTGACACTCTAATCAACAATTATTAATATGACAATAAATGGTTTTAATATGTTTTTTACTAGCACTCCAATGGACAGCCTCCGTGCTTCAACGCATCTCCATATTTCGGACTGTGAAGAAGGAGGTCCAACCCAACAGCTTGAAAGCGTTGCGCATCTGATGATGAAGAAGTATGATAATTGTATTAACGTGCCAGAATGGGTAAAAAATGACTTATATCTAAAAAATTTATAAACTCACTTATATTATTCATTGGAGGAGTTAACCAGAGTAAAAGAAAATGAGAATTGAGATCTTTTATGATTTATTCTATTATTAGATTATTATTCATTTTATTATTATTAACAAGGTGAATTTGTCATTAGAAGTTAATTTGGCAAATTTCATCACGTGTTGACTTTCAAAACCAAATTAAATTACTGTAATAAAAAGGAGTAACAATCATTTAGTTATTTTTTTGTTTCTTTTGCAAATCTTAAATCCTCGTTATTGTATGCAATTGCTATTGCGGTTGAAGCTGAAGCATGCATTGTATAAGTGCTTAATTATATGATAATAATATCACAAAATAATTATATCACATTATCGGCTATGTGATAAAAAAAATCAAGGCTTTAATATCAACCCATGCCAAATATTATTAGAAAAGACTAGGAGAGAGAAATTGAGATAAATTAGGAAAGATTAGGAGAGAGAAATGTTAGGAAATTAGGAGAGAGAATTATTAGGAAAATCAAGAGAGAAATATTAGGAAAATTAGAAGAGAGAAAGGGTGTTTTGGGGTTTATTTGAATTTCAGGATGGAATCATAAGTATTCAAATCTCATAGGATGGAATCATAATGATCTTTTTGTACATGCTGCCTAACTAACTCTCCCAAAACTTAACAATAATCTAATTTTCATTGACGTGCGTGTTTAATTCATGGCCTAGCTAGCTAGCATGCTTTTTTGTAGATAAATTACAAGACTCTGTAAATAGGGTTGGCTCTGGAAACCTAATTTTAGTGGGGCACCTTAATAATCCTTACTAATCACAGTTGTTAAAATTGGGTTTTCCTAGTCAAGCATGATAAGATTATGCTAAATTAAGATATTCATTACTAACTATAAAATTTATAATGCAAAATATTTATAACAGGATAAAAAAATGAGCACACAAATTTTAGACCAAACTTGTAGAGTATGTTTTATGTCGATATTTACAAGTCCTTAGAATGATCGAGATGGTTTTGTTAATGACTTTCTTTTAAGATATTTCTCCAGGTAAAAAATGAAGAAAAACAAGAGATAAATCTCCAAATAGACAAAGAGTTTATTAACCAATAATTATAAATGAACTAGTTAGCAAAAATTGAAGTGTAAAATTAATTCTACGTTATATATTAATTTTTGATATATATAGATATATAAGCGTTTAAGTAAAATATAGTATGAAAGTTCTATATTTATGCTAATTGTATAATACTAATAATATTTTTTTAGTTGCAAGTGGGGAGGCGTGACCCGTCTTAATCCATCCCTATTTGTAGGGCTACTAAGTGAACCAAACAGCTTGAGTTCAGCTCAAGTTTTGGCTCATTCAAGCTCGTTAAAAAACAATATAAGTCAAGCTCAATTACTTTTTATTGTTTAGTAATGAATTCAAGTCAGGCTTGAGCGTATAAGTGTTTGGCTTTATAGGTTAGTGAACAAAGGGATATTTCGTAAATATTCTAAAGATAGAGGTAAATTAGCAAATATCGCAAAAATAAGAGATCTGACTTCCATTGAGATTTTTCACCAATACGCTTCCAATAGTCTTGTATCAAAATTATAAAATTCTTCAATGAGATAACGAAATTTAGGGCTTCTGGCTTTAATTAGGGCATTTAATTTTGGAATTTTATGAGCTTAAGCTTAAACTCAAGCTTCAAACCTTGAAACTTCACGAGCTTTAGCTCAAGCTTGAAAACTCGAGATTAACCTGCATGTTCCACAAGCCAAGCTTATCATGAACACATAACTTCAAACTGGAGCCAAGCTTGAACAATTGGACTCTATAAATTTTCAATCTCAAGCCAAGCTTGAACACATGTAAGGGAAATACGCGTGCAAGAAAATCTAGAATAAACTTGGAAACATAAGTAATTAACCTAGATTAAACAAGAAACAGAATGATAAAACTTGAAAAATATACTAATTAACATAATATTTTCAAATATTACGCTAACAAATATCATTGATTGCTCGCATGCATCTTTCAATAGGAAAATTATGTATATATATTAGAATAGGAAGGTACAAAACTATATACATATGCCTAGCAATTTTACTTGAAGAAACAAAACACTCAAAAACCATTAGCAAGTGCATCATTCCAAACGGATCAATGGAAGTGAGCTCAAGAGCAGAGATTACTGAAGAGGCATCAATGGAAGGGAGCTCAAGAGCAGAGATTATTGAAAAGGGATCAATGGAAGGGAGCCCAAGAGAACGGCTTATTAAGAGGCGAAAAGATAAAACGGAGAAAAGGGAGAGAGTTGCAGAAATGGCGAAGTATATAAAAGAAAACGATGAGTTAAAGTTTGTTGAGAGCAATTTTATTAACGAGAAGACGCTTTTAGGTGATGCTCCTCCAGAAGAAGAGCGAAAGCGTTGTTGCACTATTTTGTGACTTTGGAATGGTTATATAATTTAGCTACCATTATTTTTTGGGATTCATGGTATTTGATTTGATTTCCCTATTATTTTGGGATTTTTTTTTTTTGCATTTGTTTGGCTAGTAGAATCATATGCAGTTATAAAAGAGTGATTATTTGATATTTTGATGTTACTGAAGTTTGAAGCTAGAGTTATTATATTCAGTCAACTTGCATCTTAAAAGAGTGCCTTTCATTTTCTTTTCATTTCTTTTTAGTTATAAAGAGTGTCTCGATAGACCTGACTAAATCTCTCCATCCCCCTCTTAGATAGAGGTGTCAAACGGGCCGTGCTGTGCCGGCATGACCCATTGAATTTCGTGCCATGCCATGCCGGCCCGTTTACTAAACCATGTTGTGTCGTGACGTGCCGTCCTATTTACTTAATCGTGCCGCATCATGCCGTGCCATTTTGTAATTGTGTCGTGCCCATACTGTAACATCTCCGAGTTTTGTCAAATTTTTTTTTTTTGTGTAATTTAGCCGAGTTTCGTCAAAAAATAAATTTGTATATTTAATGACTATAGCTATATTGACTTATTAAAATGTATATAAGATATAATTCAAATTTTTTTGTATAATCTAGTCAAGTTTCGGTGTATTGAGACTCACAAAATATTTGTATTAACTTATTAATATTTGTATAACATATAATTAGAAAATTCATCATTAAAAAATTAATTTTTGTTGGTACATTAAAAATTTGAATTTGTTGTGTCATGCCTTGGGTTGCGCCCCGTGCCGTGCTGTGCCACGTCTAGCCCACTTCAATGCCATGCTCGTGTAGACCATGTCGTGCCGTGTCGTGCCCATCTAAAACTGTGCTTGTGCCGTGTCGTGCCGTTCCATGCCACAATTGAACGTGCCGTTTGACAACTCTATTCTTAGAGGAGGCACCAATTAAAAATTGCTACCGAGAGGAATCGACCGTGCAACTTTGGGGTGATATCCCATTGAGGCAAACCGATCGACCTACTACTACGACAACCCCTTGGAGTTTTTAAAAGGTGATTACTACTACGACAACCCCTTGGAGTTTTTAAAAGGTGATTGCATTATACAGTTATGATTAGAGCCTTTTTGGGGGCCGCTCATGAATCACTTAACAACTTTGAATTTTTTGAGTTCCATGCTCGATTTGGGTTTTTCAGAAAAAGGGAAATCTTTAATGGCCGCAATCAGTGACAGCTCTAGGAATTTTAATAGGGTATTCATGATTCACCTTATCTGTATTAGCTCTATGAACTAGTCATATAGACAAAAATTCCCAAATATTTGTGTAAATAATGAGAACAAATAAATACACTAATAATTATTGTAGAAAGTTGTGTGTCGAATAGGTTTGCACTGATCATCTTTTTGGACATATGCAATAGTTTTTTGAGACATAGAGTTGGTGTTGTTCAGAGAGAAGCTAGAGCACGCGTGATATCGATACCAATGGAATTTTTTCTTTATATATTTCTATTTTGTCATTGAGAATTGTGGAGTACTTTGTTTTGAGCTAATGTACCTATAAAGTTTTCAATCGTAAATTATTTACAACAAATTCTGGATGTTGCTACTGACATTTTGTCACTACATGTTAGTTTTTTATCACAACAAAGTTATGTGACAAAATATTTTTGACGCCATTTTGTCACAACAAGCCCGTAGCAATAAGTTTGTTGTGACAAAATTTCAAACTCGTTGCAAGAAATCAAAAGTTATGGTGACAAAAATAGTTTCTCACATAAAAGTTCAATAATAGTGACAAAATATTTTGTCATAATATGTAACTATTTTGTTGCCTTTAGGTTAAAGGTCGTCTCAATAAAATATTTCTACGAGGAATAAAAATATAATGGTGACAAACAATTGTGTCACAAAAATTCCTCCTTCGTGGTTACAAAATTGTTGAGGCAAAATAATTTGTTATAATTGGTACTCTAATTTTGTCATTAAAA
Organism: Vaccinium darrowii; assembly: GCA_020921065.1. NCBI lineage: Eukaryota > Viridiplantae > Streptophyta > Magnoliopsida > Ericales > Ericaceae > Vaccinium > Vaccinium darrowii. The sequence goes on along the minus strand of CM037158.1, from coordinate 31,517,501 downwards.
ACTTGTGGTGAGAAAATATCTGTTCCTCACAAAATGGAACAATAGAAACAATTATTTTGTCACAACATGATCCTTAATTTCATCACCATTAGTCCAACTCGTCACAAAAGGACCGTCTAGACACACCATTTGTGACAAAAAAATTAGTTCCCGCAACAAAGCTATACAAGTCAAACTTCATACGCGAAGAGTATCAGTAACTAAGGCAAACTTGATGGGATGATAGTCGAATTTTTCCTAAAACCTATTCCACAAATCTAAGTGGCCCAAAGTTTTTCTTTTCTGATGGTGAAATCATATTGGTTACTACTTGCACTGATTGTGTTACATATCTTTACCGCCACATCTCTTTCAAAACCAATTTAAATTTCCATGATAAAAAGGAGTAACAATCTTTTAATTTTTGTTTTGGTTTCTTTTGCAAATCTTAAATCCTCGTTAGTGTATGCAATTGGTACTGCGGTTGAAGCTGAAGCATGCATTGTATAACTGCTTACTTATATGATTACGAAATCGCAAAAAAAAAAAATTGTATCACATTATCAGCTATGTGATAAAAAATCAAGGCTTTAATATCAACCTATGCCAAATATTTATTGGAAAAGTAATTTTAAAAAGAAACTAGTTTGCGTTGACGTGTGTGTTTAATTCATGGCCTAGCATGCTTTTATATCACTACTAGAATAATTGATAAAGATCACGCTAAGAAAATTTGAAAGATTACGGTTTTGATAAAACCGTGATAAAGAAATGCAAGATGAGTTTTTAATGTCACTTTGCTAATAAAACCGTAATGATTAATCATAATTATCACAGGTTTAAAAGAACTGTGATTATAATTGCTTAATTTAATCACATTTTCCTACAAGTGTGATACAATGTGTTTATTTTTACTACGTTTTGTTACAAGTGTGATAAAATCTGTTTATTTTCACTACGCTTGATTACAAGCGTGATAAAATGTGTGTATTTTTACCACGTGATAGGCGCGTGAAAAGCTTGCTTATCAGGCGCCTAAGTAGGGTGATTTGGCATGTTAGACGTGCGTTTTAAGCTTTATTTTCTGTCTAATATGTGCACTAGGTGTTTGTGGGTGTTAAGTGTATTTTGCAGGAAAATCGAGGTTTTGGATGCAATTTTGCAACATTAGAAGTCATGCACGTCGATCAGGAGTTGAAGGCGAACGGGTTTTGCATGGAAGTGGTCGAAAACCGTCGGGAGCACTACCCAATTCCTTGGAGCGCTCAAATTGGGCACAAGAAGGTGCAAAAATTGAACAGAGAGTTCTTGAGCGCTACACCAAAATGAGTGTAGCGCTACCGGTTCATTAAAGGCTACGGTCAACGAAGGTTCATCAGTCAACGCCGCACGATAGCTAAGCGGTAGCGCTACCAAGGAATGCCTGTAGCGCTACCGAGGTGGTTACGCGGCATATCAAACGGTGTCGTTCAGCATTAGCGCGAGGAATATTTCTGATTTTCATTTGTTTTCCCTTAGAATTACTTAGATTAATATATATACCTTTGTTTTTATCCAGATGAGGGTTCCACGAATTTTACCTAGACTATATGCTTTGAAGTTTTCGGCTGCAGTTTCTGTTCTTCATTGTTCCAGATTTTCAGAATTTCATTTTCCAGTTTGGTGTTGCGAGTTAATAAACAAGTCCAGATTTTCTTTTGCAATTACGGTATTGTTATTTTTATTGTTTTCATATTTTATTCTCCAAGCATGCGTAGATCTAGGTTTAATTTGTTATCTGCAATCAATATATGCATGAGTGAGTAGTCGCCTTGATTGCGGCTGCGGGGTTAAGGTGCCCGCGTTTATACTAATCAATATTTCACCTCAGGGCCGAACTAATTCAATTTTCGAGCAATTTTAGGAACTAGAAACTTTTCTAACAAACAAACCCAGGCATTACCGGAATTCGAACGCGCACGGAATCTGGTGACAGGTGATGCGCATTTGTTAGGAAGCCTTTCTCGTATTCTAAAATCAATAAAAGAATTAATTGTGGCCCGAGTAAATATTGGCTAGGCTAAGCGTGGACGCCGGATTCCCGTAGCTGTGCTCTTTTTAGTTAATTTGCATTCAAGCATTAAACTAGCTTAGCAATTAGTTAATACATCTCATAAAACCAAAGGGTGGCTACCTAAGAGCCAGTTCAAACTGCACTTTTACACTTTGAGTCAAGCACTCCAGTCGTCTCTGTGGTTCGACTCCGGTACTTCCGGAATTATTGTGCTACACTGGTCAAGAGTCCTACGCTTGGGACGCGTCTTTATTAGTCTTATTTTAAGTCACCTGGTCGGTCAAGCATTTTTGGCGCCGTTGCCGGGGACGACAGCGAGTGTTCAAAAAAAAAAAAAAAAAAAAGGTATAGAGTCGTAGTTTAGTTTTGTCTTTTAGTCAGTCATCATAGGTAGAGGGAAGAAGGGTTCCCCTCAACAGGACCCTCTTTATTTTCGTGACCCTACACGCCGTTTAGTTCGACGAGAACTGGGGTCGAGTCAGCCTGTGTCTCCTAGTGTTTCATCGTCTCGTTCGGAGTTAGACCTAGCTCAGGCAGAGTCTATCCCCATTAGTGATCTTTTTATCGAATTACCTTTTGAGTCAGTCAGTGTCAGTAATCCACTTTACCAGTCAGAGTCAGAGTCGAAGTCCGAATCAGAGGTAGGTGATATGGCTGACCAGCAAGTAGTGCAACAGCCATCGCTAAGGCAACATCTTTACCCAGAGAGGTCCACTCCTGAAGGACCCATTGTGTTTCCTCGTGAGACACAAGAGGCACGAAATGCTTTCACTGTTAAACCCGGTGTCCTTAACAGCCTCCCTACTTTCCATGGGAGAGAGTGCGATGACCCATACGAACATGTGCGGACATTCGAGGGATTGGTGCGCAACATCGCGTCCAATACCCAATACAAAAATGCATGTCTCAAGCTGTTTGAGGCAACACTTAAGGATGGCGCATTATTGTGGTTTAGGATGCAGAAGCCTCAATCTCTTACCACCTGGGCGCAAGTGTGCGATGCTTTCTATAGGAAGTACTTCTCTGAGGCTAAGTCTGTGAGTTTTAGGCGTCAGATCCAAGGGTTTAGACAGGAGAGAGGTGAGTCATTTCTTAAGGCTTGGGAGCGTTTTAAAGAGTTGATCCTCAGATTGCCTCACCATGGCTTCGAGAGGATTCAACTAGTCGAGTTTTTCCACCTGGGTCTCAATGCTGAGACCATCCAGCACATAGAGTATTCTTGCAAAGGGGACGATTTCTTGTCCAAAACAGCTGACCAAGGGTGGGATTTCTTAGATGACCTAGCTGATAGGCAGAGAGCCTTAGAACCATCTGATTATGACCGAGCCGGACCTTCTGGGTCCACTATTGTCCCCGTCACCATTCGTGACCAGCGACTTCAGGCTCAAGTTGAGAAAATGGCTCAGAGGTTAGAAGACTTAGAAGTGAGACAGACTCGACCAATTCATGAGGTTAGTGTGGAGGAAGTCTGTGTTTGGTGTGAATGCAAAGGGCACATCGCAACCGCTTGCCCTGGGTTTCTAGCAGCAAAAGGGGCAAGTCAGTTTAACCAGGAGGAGGTAAATGCAGTTAGGACTTGGGATCCATATTCTAATACTTACAATCCAGGATGGAGGGATCACCCTAACTTTGGGTGGTCCGATACCAGACCTGCAGGTGGAGGCCAAGCTCAACCCCTTGCGCTGCCTCCGCCACAGCAATTTCCTCAGTCCCAATCTTTCAGGCCTCCGCAGGGCCAAGTCATTCCTTACCACTACCAGCAACAGCCTGGTAGGGGAGCAGGTCCATCGACTCGTGGTCCTCCCCCAGGTTATTCGCAGATGGTAGGCCGTGACCATAAGTTAGAAGAGAATGTCAATTCCATGATGCAGTCTCAGATGACATTCCAGACTGAGACAAGGCAACAGATAGGAGCCCTCACTACACAGATGTCCCAACTCACCGCTATCATTAGTCAAATGCAGCAGGAGAAGGGCAAGTTTCCAGCCTAGGGTAGTACCTCGGGAGCCCATTACTTGGGAAATTCTTCGGGTGCAAATGTTCATAACCAGAGTCAGAATCAGGAGGAAGCCAAGTCGGTCACCATTCTCAAAAATGGGAAAGAGATCGACAAGTCTATCCCGCCAACGCAAAAACTAGTTTCACCCCCGGAACCGGTTGATGCGCCGAGAGCAAGTCCTGAGAGTGTCGAGAAGTTACCTGAGGTGGTGGAGCCTGCTGACGCGGTCCCCACGACTCAAACGCCGCCAGCAAGACCGTTAGCTCCATTTCCCCAAAGGCTGGCGGTGAAGCCTAAGCAGAGCATGAACCATAAGATGCTAGAGTTGTTTAAAAGGGTGCAATTCCCTATTACTTTGATGGAGGCAATAGAGTCATTCCCCCAGTGTGCGAAGGTGCTGAAGGACCTTTGCACGACTAAGCGCAAGAATTAGAACAACGTGGTTCGACAGAGCAAGTGAGCTCCATCCTTCAGACTAAGATTCCTGCCAAGTGCAAGGATCCAGGTTGCCCCACCATACCCATAGCGATTGCAGGTCAGACTTTTGATAAGGCATTGTTGGATTTGGGAGCGAGTGTCAATTTACTCCCTTATTTAGCATTTTTGAGATTGGGCCTTAGGAATCTTAGAGAGACTCCTGTCACACTCCAGTTGGCAGACCGGAGTGTTAGAGTTCCGAAAGGGGTGGTGGAAGATGTTTTAATCCGGGTGGGCGAGTTCCAATTTCCTGCAGATTTTATTGTCTTAGATATTAGCCAGGTTCCCGAGGTTTTAGAGAAGACTCCTATCATTCTAGGCCGTCCTTTCTTGGCCACCTCCAATGCCGTCATGAACTGCAAAACTGGCAAGGTCCAGTTATCTGTTGGCAAGGAGAGAATGGAGGTGGATGTTTACAGTGTTAGCACCTTAGGCGAGGATGATGAGGAGACAGAGGAGTTATGCTTGATTGACACACTTATTCAGGAGCATATTGACACCGTCCTGTATAAGGACCCTCTAGAGGTGGCACTTACCACTGAAGAGGTATCATTTTTAGAGTCAGCAGAGGTAGGCACTTTCCGTGATATGTTAGAGGTGGAGGATGAGTGCGAGGATTTATGTGGGGTCACTCATGACCTAATGTTTGAGCCCTTGGGCAACCCTCCGCCCAAGGTTCTTCCGTCCTTAGTCCAGCCACCCAAATTAGAGTTGAAACCTCTCCCGGACACACTTAAGTACGCTTTTCTGAAAGGCGATGACACTTACCCGGTAGTGATCTCCTCAACCCTCGAGGAAGATCAAGAGAGGAAATTGCTTGATTTACTGAGAGAGCACATAGGCGCACTAGGTTGGACCATAGCTGATTTGCATGGTATAAGCCCCACGGTGTGTACACACCGAATCATTCTTGAGGATAGTGTTAAGCCGTCTAGACAGCCTCAGAGGCGCCTCAACCCGAACATGAAAGAGGTGGTTAGGGCTGAGGTACTTAAGCTTTTAGATGCGGGTATTATATACCCGATTGCCCATAGTGAGTGGGTCAGTCCAGTGCAGGTTGTGCCTAAGAAGGCTGGGGTCACAGTGGTGACCAATGAGGAAGGTGAGTTAGTGCCGACTAGGATTCCTACAGGTTGGAGAGTTTGCATCGATTATCGGAAGCTCAATGCGAGCACTCGGAAAGACCACTTCCCTCTCCCATTCATTGATCAAATTCTGGAGACGGTGGCTGGTCGAGCTTTTTATTGTTTCCTAGATGGGTACTCAGGGTACAATCAGATAGAGGTCGCATCAGAGGACCAGGAAAAGACCACATTCACCTGTCCTTATGGTACTTATGCATACCGTCGCATGCCCTTTGGGTTGTGCAATGCGCCTAGTACCTTTTCCAGGTGCATGATGGGGATTTTTAGTGATATGGTTGAGAGAATTGTAGAGGTGTTTATGGATGATTTCTCGGTCTTCGGGGACTCATTCGATGGGTGCCTTGAGAATTTAGGTATGGTCTTACAGAGGTGCAAGGAGAAGCATTTAGTGCTGAATTGGGAGAAGTGCCACTTCATGGTGACCCAAGGGATTGTGTTAGGGCACATTGTGTCCTCCAAGGGTATTGAGGTGGACAAAGCTAAGATAGACTTGATCCGTAATCTTCCTACCCCTAAGTCTGTCAAAGATGTGCGTTCATTTCTTGGACACACTGGTTTCTACCGGCGGTTCATTAAGGATTTTAGTGCTATCTCCCGTCCGTTGTGTCAATTGTTGGCAAAAGACGCACCATTTGTGTGGTCTGAGGCATGTGAGGGGGCATTCATAAAGTTGAAGCGAAGTCGCCGATTGTGCAATCTCCTGATTGGAGTCTTCCCTTCGAGTTGATGTGTGATGCTTCTGACTATGCAGTCGGAGCTGTTTTAGGTCAGAGGAGAGGGAAAGACCCGTGTGTGATTTACTACGCGAGCAAGGCACTCAATGAGGCACAAATGAATTACACGACCACTGAGAAAGAGTTGCTAGCTGTAGTGTTTGCCTTAGATAAGTTTCGGTCCTATCTGGTGGGCTCGCAGATCACAGTGTTTACCGATCATGCTGCTCTGAAGTATCTAATGACCAAACAGGATGCGAAAGCTCGCCTAATTCGGTGGATTCTGCTTCTGCAAGAATTCCACCTTGTCATTAAGGATAAAAAAGGAGTCGAGAACGTAGTGGCTGACCATCTATCTCGTCTAGAGTTTGAGGACCCCACCTCTGATCTTCCCATTAGAGACTCGTTCCCAGATGAGCAGTTGTTCGCTGCTAATGAGTGCCCATGGTACGCTGATATCGCCAATTATTTGGTGACTGGGCAGATTCCTTCTAATTGGTTTACCCAGGAGAAGTAGCGGTTTTTAAGGAGTGTCCAGCAGTACATTTTTGATGACCCGTACTTGTTTAAGTACTGCGCGGACCAGATTGTGCGTAGGTGTGTCCCCGAGTCTGACCAGCAGGGAGTCATAGAGTTTTACCATAGTGAGGCGTGTGGGGGTCACTTCTCTGCGAAGAAGACCACCGCCAAGATTTTGCAGTGTGGGTTCTGGTGGCCCGATATGTTTAAGGGTGTCCACTTGTTTTGTAGGTCATGTGACCGTTGCCAAAAGCTTGGCAAGTTGTCTGCACATCACGAGATGCCCCTCTGACCTATTCTTGTTCTAGAGGTATTTGATTGTTGGGGCATCGACTTTATGGGTCCATTTCCTATGTCTCATGGTTATGAGTATATCCTTTTGGCGGTGGACTATGTGTCGAAGTGGGTAGAGGCGATCCCCACTAAGTCTATGGAGTCGAGAGTCGTGCTAGAGTTTCTTAGGGCACATATTTTGTCAAGGTTTGGCGTGCCACACGCCATTATCTCGGATCAAGGCACGCATTTCACGAGTCGGTCATTTGAGAGGTTGATGGGGGAGTTTCACGTCACTCATAAGGTCTCCACTTCATACCACCCCCAGACTAATGGGCAAGCTGAGTTGGCAAATAGGGAAATCAAGCGAATTTTAGAAAAGACCGTAGGTGTGACTAGGAAGGATTGGTCCACTAGGTTGAACAATGCGTTGTGGGCTTACCGCACTGCCTACAAGACCGTGTTGGGTACCTCACCCTATCGGCTCGTATACGGTAAGGCCTGCCACCTGCCTGTTGAGTTAGAGAAGAAGGCCTATTGGGCCATTCAGACGGTCAACTCGAGTTTGACCGAGGCAGGTGAGCAAGGAAATTGCAGTTGAGTGAGCTTGAGGAACTTAGGAATGACGCGTATGAGAATGCGAGCATTTATAAGGCTAAGGTTAGGGCGTATCATGATAGGAACATTCAGCGCAAAACCTTTAGGGCTGGGCATAAAGTATTACTCTATAATTCGCGTCTTCATATATTCCCAGGAAAGTTGAGGTCCCGTTGGGATGGTCCTTATGTTGTTGTTACTGTGTACCCAAATGGGTCAATCGATGTCCGTGACCCTAAAGATGCTCACGTGTTTAAGGTCAACGGACAGCGTCTCAAACCCTACTTGGAATTTTTGGAGGTAGGCGAACCCGATGAGGAGTTGGTCGATCCTGTTTATTCGGATGACCGAGTTGAGTAGGCATTGTTGTGGCCGTGTTCTGACGGGTAACTCACGCGTACCATGCTCTTCATTGAGTGTGGACCCGATCCCTAGCATTAGGGATACCCATCATTGACTTGGGTTTTCATAGCTTCGCACGCCGCTATTGAAAGAAGGATCGTGTGCCCAACCCCGGTTCGAAAGGGCAATTTATGTTTAATTGTGGTTGTTTTCAGTTTCAAAAAAAAAAAAAAACAAAAAAAAAAAAACAAAAACAAAAAAAAAACAAATAATAAAATAAAATAAAATAAAAACCAATAAAAATTTTCGGTCTTGTATAGCCACCCACTCTCCAATTCAAGTTGGGGGATGGGGAGAAAAGTATGACACGTGCGGCTGCGTGAATGCTTGGTGGTGTTTATTTTTATTTATTGTTTTTTTCTCATTGTTGTGGCCCGGCTACCACATGCGGGCGGGACTGACATCATTTGTTACCTAGTAGGTAGTTGGTTCTTGTTTTTTTTTTTTGGAAGGGTTGGATTCTAGGAGCAGTTCTGATGCCGACAAGCGACGATGGTGGCAAATTCCCCATACATCGGCCGGGGTCCTGATGGTTGGCTGGCATCCGTCGGTCCATCCCTTTCCCTTGTTCTTCTAGTTTTCTGTTTTGTCTTCATGCTCTGCGGGCAGAGCAATTTTCAAGTTGGGGGAAGGGGTGTACTTTGTACACGTTTGGTTTGGTTGAGTGTTGCTAGTAGTTTAGGGGTCATGTCTTTAAAATTTTTGGTTAATTTTTTGAGTCTGGGGATACGATGGTTATGCTTGTTTGTATGAGTTAGGTGAGCATGATAGATTCTTGTCTCGTTGATTGCCTATTCAATTTGTTCACATGCATATATCTGGCATTCCGGTTTAAATATTTTCCACACCATAAGCAGGTTTGAGTAGGTGCTCTCACATTGTGCACAGTACGTCCTTAAAACATCCCATGTTTCTTTGTTCTTCACTTTCCGCAGTTGCATAAAATAGTAGGCGTTTGTACCGCATATCATGATTTAAAATATTTTACATGCATGTGTGAGAGTGGGTGACGTGTTTAGGGGATGAAACAAGGCCATTTTTGCATGATTAGACCACTAAATATGTCCCATTGATCCCTTGCTAAACCAGTCCGTGTTAGTTCCTGTGTCAAACTTAGGGGACCGGTGTTTGGGTGGCGTGTCAGTTTGGTGGTCCAACTCTGTGTTCATTTATTCATTAGAAATATTGTTGCTACGAAAAAAATTTGAAGTTTGCGTGTGGATGCCATGATCTTGAAAAAAACCTAACCTTTAACCATAAATCCCAAAATCTTTTTATAAAAAAAATAAAAAATAAAAAAATAAAAAATAAAAATTGATGACGTCAGTAGCGCTATACCAAAAATGGTGTAGCGCTCCCGGACTGTCTGCGAGAAAAAAAGAAAGCCGGTCTCTCTCTCTCTCTCTCCCCCACTTTTTCTTCTTCTTTCTCCATTCTTCTTCTTCTTCCTCCACCCAAACCTCCATAACCACCAAAACCCTAACCTTCAAACTTCCATAACTTCCCAAAAACTTCACCAATCTTCACCAAAATTTGTAAAAATACTCCTCTCACTCTCCTTTACCATTCTACCCGTACCAAATTTCTCCTAACCCACCAAAATTTCCAGATCAGAAAACCTAAAAACCCAAACTTTTCAACCTAAACCCTTCAAGTCATGGCATCTAAGAGGCAACACATTGGCAAGGGGAAGGCAGTAGCGGGGTCCTCTAGTGTTGTGGAGGAGGAGCAGTCTGATGCTGAGTTTGGAGGGCATGATGAGTGAGCACGAGTTGGGCATGGTTGGACATGGGTTGGAGTGTTGGTGTTAGTGGTATTTGTGTTATTTCATGTGATGTTTTAGGGTTTAAACTTTGTTATTTTTATGTGTTGTCTATGTCGGTGGTGAGACAGTAGTTCGTGAGTCGGTGGTTGGAGTCGAACTTGTTTTGTTTTGTTTTATTCTGTATGGTATCCGAACTTCAGCAGTGTTATGTGATATTCGTGTTTGTGTTTATCTGTGTTGGTGACGGCCAGTCTGGGTAGATTGACCATGAGCTTCTATAGGCCGTCACCCTTTGCATGTTGCCCCTTTATTTTGTTAACCATGGTCGTTATAAGCTTGATAAAGTCCTTAGTTGACCCGATGCACGTTGCTTAACTCTCTTGCATGTATGTGTTATTTTGAATTATGAATGTGTGGTATCTTGTTTCCGTGAGCTTTCATCGCATATCTTGGCGTTATTTTGACTGGCATGTGGTGAGTTTGTTTCAATCCACGTTAATCGCCAGGCGCCTCACATGGGATGTAGAGTGTTTCGGCGAGTTTGAGTGATATTGTGCCACGTGGGAGCATTTTATCTTAAACCTTGTTGAGGAATGGAATTATTTGAATTTTAGTTGGAGCATGCATGTGACCGAGTTATGAGTAATTGAGAGATGATATTTAGAAGTGTCCATTTGATTTTATACAGGTTGCATAACCCTCGTATCCCTTATTGAGTCGTTGTTTTTATTTTGTTGTTTTCGTTTCGTTCGTTACTAGGGACTAGCAACGCTCAAGTTGGGGGATGTGATAGGCGCGTGAAAAGCTTGCTTATCAGGCGCCTAAGTAGGGTGATTTGGCATGTTAGACGTGCGTTTTAAGCTTTATTTTCTGTCTAATATGTGCACTAGGTGTTTGTGGGTGTTAACTGTATTTTGCAGGAAAATCGAGGTTTTGGATGCAACTTTGCAACATTAGAAGTCATGCACGTCGATCAGGAGTTGGAGGCGAACGGGTTTTGCATGGAAGTGGTCGAAAACTGTCGGGAGCGCTACCCCAATTCCTTGGAGCGCTCAAATTGGGCACAAGAAGGTGCAAAAACTGAACAGAGAGTTCTTGAGCGCTACACCAAAATGGGTGTAGCGCTACCGGTTCATTAAAGGCTACGGTCAACGAAGGTTCATCAGTTAACGCCGCACGATAGCTAAGCGGTAGCGCTACCAAGGAATGCCTGTAGCACTACCGAGGTGGTTACGCGGCATATCAAACGGTGTCGTTCAGCATTAGCGCGAGGAATATTTCCGATTTTCATTTGTTTTCCCTTAGAATTACTTAGATTAATATATATACCTTTGTTTTTATCCAGATGAGGGTTCCACGAATTTTACCTAGACTATATGCTTTGAAGTTTTCGGCTGCAGTTTCTGTTCTTCATTGTTCCAGATTTTCAGAATTTCATTTTCCAGTTTGGTGTTGCGAGTTAATAAACAAGTCCAGATTTTCTTTTGCAATTACGGTATTGTTATTTTTATTGTTTTCATATTTTATTCTCCAAGCATGCGTAGATCTAGGTTTAATTTGTTATCTGCAATCAATATAAGCATGAGTGAGTAGTCGCCTTGAGTGCGGCTGCGGGGTTAAGGCGCCCGCGTTTATACTAATCAATATTTCACCTCAGGGCCGAACTAATTCAATTTTCGAGCAATTTTAGGAACTAGAAACTTTTCTAACAAACAAACCCAGGCATTACCGGAATTCGAATGCGCACGGAATCTGGTGACAGGTGGTGCGCATTTGTTAGGAAGCCTTTCTCGTATTCTAAAATCAATAAAAGAATTAATTGTGGCCCGAGTAAATATTGGCTAGGCTAAGCGTGGACGCCGGATTCCCGTAGCTGTGCTCTTTTTAGTTAATTTGCATTCAAGCATTAAACTAGCTTAGCAAGTAGTTAATACATCTCATAAAACCAAAGGGTGGCTACCTAAGAGCCAGTTCAAACTGCACTTTTACACTTTGAGTCAAGCACTCCAGTCGTCTCTGTGGTTCGACTCCGGTACTTCCGGAATTATTGTGCTACACTGGTCAAGAGTCCTACGCTTGGGACGCGTCTTTATTAGTCTTATTTTAAGTCACCTGGTCGGTCAAGCACCACGCTTTGTTACAACCGTAATAGAATGTGTTTATTTTTACCACGCTTTGTTACAACTGTGATAAAATGTATTTATTTTAACCACGCTATGTTACAACCGTGATAAAAAAAAAAAGCTTTTTTATCACATTTTTCCCAACCGTGATAAATGTGTTTCCCATATTTTAACCACACTTCGATTACAAGTGTGATAAAATGTGTTTATTTTCATCACGCTTTGTTACAAACTGTGATAAAATAGTTTATTTTAATCACGCTTGTTACAACTGTGATAAAAAAAGAAACTTTTTTATTAAGTTTTCCAACCTTGATAAAATGTGTTAGCATATTTTAATCATACGTTGATTACAAGTTTGATGGACTAGTAACTACTTTATTGTTTACTTTAGGTTTTTTTTTTTAATTTTGTTGCCTTATGCATCACTTTTGGTGACGAAACAAATGTTTGTCGCCTCATGCAATGCCTTTGTCGACCAAAATATGAGCTTAGTTGCCAAGGTAGAATCTGGCATAGACATAATAACGACAAAAAATGTTAGTCTCAAAAGAGAAAACATGACACTAACTAATTTTTTGTTAGTGTCTACTAATAAATTACTAGGTGTCGCCAGAGGTTAATCTACGGCTACCAAATTTACGTCGTCGATTGTATAATGTCTATAAATTAAAATATTATAATGTAATGCAACATAATATATAATATGATATAATATATATTTTATGTAAAATATATTACATATTTGTTGTAATATAAAAAGGGAATAAATGAAAAGATAATACATTTACATAATCTTTGGGAAATGTGACAGAAAGACTTGGGTAGCCTAGTGGTTGAGTGTTAGGATAAGAATTGGGAGGTTGTGGAGATGATTCCACGAGACACGTCACATTAAATACATATAACACGTTTTTATGTCCAAACCGTGATGGTATAGTTAATCCAATCACGGTTTTTTGTCCAAACCGTGATGATATAATTAATTTAAATAACGGTTTTTTTGAGCATACTATGATTGTATAGTATTTTTAATCACGCTATTTGTCCAAACCGTAATCTTAAAACTAATTTCATTACAGTTTTATCTTCAAACCGTGATAATATTGTTGATTTAACTACGGTTTGCCATGTAAACCGTAATTGTATAATGTTTTTAAACACGCTTTTTTGTTCAAATTGTGATCTTTTACGATCTTTAACCATGGTTTGTCATCACACCTTGTGTGTTTCCATATCAGTTTGGACTTACATTTAATTACGACATAAACCGTGGTTGAATTTTGAAGACTTTTAATAACGGCTCCATCAATCACGGTTTTAAAACCGTGATTAAATTATAAAGATCACGGTTTTTACCCGTGATCTTTTAAGTTTATTGTAGTAGTGTATTGATAGATTACAAGAGTCTGTACCCAGGGAGCGGCCCCGGAAATCTAATTTTAGTGGGGTACCTTAACAATCCATACAAATCACAATTATGAGAATTGGTTTCCCAGTCAAGCACAATAAGATTATGCTAAATTAAGATATTCATTACTAAATATAAAATTTATAATGCAAAATTTTTATAACAGGATCAATAAATGAGCACACAAATCTTAGACAAAACTTGTATACTTTACATTGATATTTACAAGTCTTTAGAATGATCAAGATGGTTTTGTTAATGAATTTCTTTTAAGATATTTCTTCAGAACAGTTAAAAATGAAGAAAATCAAGAGATAAATCTCCAAATATACAAACAATTTATCAACCAATAATTATAAATGAAATAGTCAACGAAAGTTGAAGTGTAGAATTAATTGTACATTTTATATTTCTGATATATATAGATATAAGTGTTTAAGCAAAATATAGTACGACAGTTATATATTTATGCTAATTGTATAATAATAATAATTATTATTATTTTTAGTTGTAAGTGGGGGGACAAGACCTGTCTTAATCCGGCACTTTTTTGTAGGGCTACTAAATGGACCAAACAGCTTGAGTTCGGCTCAAGCTTGGCTTGACTTTTTGGCTCATTCAAAAAACAATATATGTCAAGCTCAATTACTTTTTATTGTTTATTAATGAATTCAAGTCATGCTTGAGTATATAAGTGTTTGGCTTTATAGGTTTGTGAACAAAGGGATATTCCGTAAATATTCTAAAGATAGAGCTTAATCAACAAATATCACAAAATCAATAGACCTGACTTTCATTAAGATTTTTCACCAATACGCTTCCAATAGTCTTGTATCAAAATTATAAAATTCTTCAATGAGCTAATGAAATTTAGGGCTTCTGGCTTTAATTAGGTCTTTTAATTTTGGATTTTTATGAGCATAAGCTTAAACTCAAGCTTCAAAACTTGAAACTTCATGAGCATTAGCTCTAGCTTGAAAACTGAAGATTAACCTGCATGTTGCACAAGCCAAGCCAAGCCTATCATGAACACATAACTTCAAACGTGAGCCAAGCTTAAACAATTAGACTCTATAAATTTTGAAACTCAAGCCAAGCTTGGACACATGTAATAAGGAGTCAAGCCAAGCCTGAGCAATACAAGGGAAACACGCGTAGCAAGGAAATCCAGAATAAACTAGAAAACATAAATAATTAACCTATACTAAATCGGAAACATGTAGAATAATAAAACTTGAATAATATAGTAATTAACATAATATTTTCAAATATTACACTGACAAATATCATTGATTGCTCCCATGCATCTTTCAATAAGAAAATTATGTATTAATATTAGAATAGGAGGGTACAAAACTGTATACATAAGCGTTGCAATATTACTTGAAGAAACAAAACACTGTGCATCATTCCAAATGGATCAATGGGAAGGGAGCCCAATAGGAGGGGTTGTTGAAAAGGGAAAAAAGAAAAGGAAAGAGAGCCCAATAGCAAGAACTTATGCTTATTTATCCAAAAAAGTAAAAAAAATAGCAGGGACTTTTGAACAGGGAAAAAATAAAAGGAAGAGCAGTAAGTCACAGGTGAAGCTCAAATATGATGCTTATCCAGAAGAAAACCTAACACAAGATGCAAGGGATCCATTGAAGGACAGCGAGGAGCTCAAGGAGAAGTCTATCAGTCAGAGCAGTGGTGATCCAAAATCTTGCACTATTATGTGATTTTGTGACAGTTATTTAATTATCTATTTAATTAAGCTACCATTATTTATGGGAATTCAGGATATTTGATTTGATTTCCCTAATAATTTGGGATTTTTTTTCCCATTTGTCTGGCTATTAGAATTAAATGCATTTATAATAGAGTGATTATTTCACGTTAACCCTTCAGTTTGGAGGGATTATAAATTAATGTGAATGACCGTGTCGTACCGTATCAAAATTAAATTTATAAAAACAATGAATTAACCCTTACTCATAAGAATAGTGCCTAATTCCGAGTGTTTAACTTTGACTAATTTCTAATTTAATTCAAAAAAAGAGATTTGAGTGATTGGTTTTTGGAAACTAATTAATTTAAGAACAAGTAATAAAATTGATGAAGAACGAATGTAGGAGAAATCAAGGGTTTCGAATCCACCCCGACCATGTAACTAAGTTATGTGTAGGCTAGGTTTATTATTCGAATCACAATTTGTCAAGAAGATAATTATGTTGTTAACAGGCATGGACTATCCCATAGCACGGACCGTCTCGCTGGCACAACCCGTCTCTTTCACAGACTGTTCAGTGGCACGATCCGTCTTACGAGCATAATCCATCTTAGTTACCCAAGCACAAACGTAGAAAATCCATCTGATCATAATGAAAACATGTTCTAAGTTAAACAATCGATTCGAGTTAATAAACCTAATGCCTACACATATACAGAGTTACTTGGAACAAGGCTTCATCTTCCCCCTAGAAGGTGTTTAGCCGGCCATGGAGATGGAGATGAACGCTTGATTTGACGAAGAACTTGAAGAACCCATGAATTGGCTTGCGTTTCTCTCTCTAAACTTGCCTCGAAATATTCTCGAACCCCCAAAATGTACAAAGCAATGACCAATTTATAACAAAACCTAAAAAACGTGGTCAACGCCCTAATTTGAGTTTGACTCGGGTAAAACCGCCCGGGCGGCTTTGATTCCCGCCCGGGCGGAAAATCCAGATTGTAACCCAAAACTTCGCGGGCTGCCCCCGGCTTCATCCGAACTCGAAATGATGCGATTCTTGGACCGTTGCGAAGCTCTTTAAGTCTACTTTGCGTTCCATGCCTTATATCAACTCCCATTAGCACTTTTAATCGTTCGGCACTCTCCAAAGCCTTCAAACACAATTCAACCATTATAATTCACCAAGTAACTCTATGATTGGACTATTAAAGTGTTAATTAGAGGGTTAAATGGGTGCATTTCGGCACCTATCAGTGACCATCACGAACAGTCCCATAACGAAACGAGTCATTGTTGTTACACATCATCCTGAGATGTGGTGTGAATTGTGTCTATTTTGAGTTTCTATTTTAATGATTTCGTGCACTATTGTTAGACTTAGTGGTGTTACTGTTACATGTCTTTTGATTGGCTTGTTTGGAGGACATAATTTGGAGGGATATAAAAGCAAGATGGGGTTATTGGATATATGTAAGAACCGTGGAGGTCCATATAAGTTTAACTTAGGTTGGGGATTGGAATAACAAGAAAATCAGGTTTTAGGCATTTAAATCTTGGGTCACTTTCACTTAACACCTCTTGAGGTTTGCCTTAGTTACGGGTATACCTTAGTGACGGATATCCCTCACATATACGATAAAACAATAAGCTCTTTTTTTTGTTTTTATATGCTTTTTACCGACACTCCAACCATTGATGTTCTGAGTAGTATTTTTTTTTTTTATCTGAGCTATTTTGAGAAAAGGGTAAAATTTACTAATAATTATATATTATTACTGCTCAAAAGAATTCTTTTTTGGTCAGAAATACAAATTTATTACTTGGTAAAAGAATAAAAATTGAGATCTTTCTATTATTTATTGTAGTACTACTGTATTAAATATGGTAAAAAAATGAGAACCGAAATCCTTCTATCATTTATTCATTATTGACAAGCACGGTGAATTCGTCATTAAAAGTTATTTTGGCTATTTCCATCATGTGTTGGTCGAATAGTTGTTGAATAGGTTTCGTTAAAATGAAGAGGGCGTTTGGCCGACTCTTTTTCACCTTATCCCATTCTCTTTTTTTCTTTTTGTGTGTTTGGCCGACAACCCTCAAAACACCTTCCCACAAAACTCGTTTTCCATTATTCACAATCTAAGCCAAAACCCAAAAAAAGCTCCGGACCTCCTTTTCCCATTCTACTTCTAATTTTGATTTTCCCCAAATTTCTACTCTCCCATCCTCATCCCTTGTTTACTTTACCCTTCCTATCTTGAGGATTCCCTTTTTCCACCGCAACAAGCGATAGAGAGAGGAGAAGGTAAATGATGACGCATACCCAGATATATACATACAAAAAGATATCCATACATACATGTATTGATTCCAATAATGAAGCCTTCTACACTGATCGACTAAAAAAAAAGCCTAACCCAGTTGAATCAAACCCAATCTAACTTGGTGTGGAATTGCAATCAATTAAATCAAATCAAAGAAATCCGACCAAGAAAATAGACGACGTCTTGGTTTCGAACAAGAAAATTACAGTTGAGAGTTTTACAGACATCCGAACAAGAAAATTATAGAAATCCGGGCACGGGGCAAGCGGAGTTTTGGTTTTGTTGCAAAGATCTCCATCGCAATACTGTCGCCAGTCGAAACTCGCTCATACAATGGCTTCCAACTCAACCCCGTTGAATCAAATTGAAACTATTAGCTCAGTCCCTGACGAATCCGAGCTCGATCGGTTCGCTGCAGTTGCCAACAAGGCCGCCGACGCGGCGGGCGAAGTGATTCGCAAGTGCTTCCGTAAACCCTTGGACATTATCGAAAAGTAGGACTCGAGTAAGTTTTCTGAATTTTCAGAAGAATTTTCGTTTTGTAATATTATGTTTTAGATAGTCCGGTGGTGAGGCAAAAACCCTAGACCAAATGCCATTCTTGCTGTCATGCCTTGAGCCACCATCACATGGCGTACTATTTTGGTTAGTCGCGCAAGGGTTGCATAAGTTTGACATGACACGTATATTTTTTGTTTATGGTACACATAATTTTTGCCTCATTAGTCACGCATTTTTATGGTATTAGCTACGCATTTTTTGGGCGACGTTACGAACATTGGGTACGGTACACGCTGGAATAGTTTCACAATTTTTGGATTAGTTATGCAATACTTATTTTTCTATCAATTACGTATTTTTGGTGACAGGCATCTCCAAGTAGATATATATTGCATCGTTTCTGATCTCTACATCTAGAAAAGTAATTACTAAAAAATCTACCCCCAATTGGTTTTATCTGAACACATACATCCCTTTCCTTCTTAAACATCTCAATCAACATCTGAGAGGTTATTAATCTTTTGATTTTGCCTATTGCACTTCTCAGCAACCATCCATTACCTGAACATTGAAGATTAATAGACCCCAACACTTGGCCTTTATCATTACTGTGTGGTTCCATTCTGTTAATCATTTCTTCTTCTTGCTTGCTAGATTCTGGAATTCCTTTCTTCCTCCAGATTTCTTTACCCCTTGCTGCTTCTCTCAGATTCTGTGATGTATTTCTGTTGTGATATGTCTTTAGACTCTGAGCTTGTGCTTTTGAAATCTTCATAAACACCTGATCCATTGATCCTTCCTCTGAATCTCTCATTTTGCTTCGACAACCCTTTTCCTCTGAAATCTTTCCCCTTCCATGGCTCAAAGACCCTTGACCTGAAATCTTCCCCCTTCCATTGAACACTGCTAGGTTTCCGTTGATGATCATTAACCACACTGCTAGATTTGTGTGGTTGGGATGCTATGGAATGCCACTTGATGTGTGGAGTGTTCCTACTTTCAGAACTATAGGAAGCAGATGGGGTCAGTTTATGCAGGTAGATGATAACACTTTGAAAGAGATCTCGTACGTTAAGGGACAAATCCTTATTGCTACTAAGTTCATTGGGAAGATAGATGGGACAATAGAACTGAAGGTCAATGGAGAAAAGTATCTGGTCAATGTGCTTGAGGAGGAGTCATACAGTACAGTAACACCATTGTTATTGAGCTCAGTTTCTGGAATTGAGGTAGCTGAAGAAGACGATGATGTGGACAAAAACAATAAGGAACGAGTAGCTAACGTGGATGGTAATGCTCATTCTGTGGATTAAGGAAAAGAATTCAGGAAGCTTGTTTGAGTAGTGGTGGTGATGATTCTGTGGACAGTTTTATTAACTCAGTTGCCAAAGGAAGTACTCATAATCTGGTGCTTCAGGAATTGCAATCATCAACAGCAATGGGCATGAGGATGGGGGAGATACCTAGAGGATACTTGTTTTGCTATAAATTCATATTGCTTGGAGTCCCAGGTTCCTATTCTGCTGATGATAAGATTGAGTTGCAGCTGTGGCCGAGTTATGTGGAGCAAGGCTTTGGTTTGGATATCATAGCAATTGGTTATTGGCCTCTGCTTTCATATATAGCTACTGTGGGTTTTTTTTTTTTTTTTTTTCTATTCATGTTTTTCCTCCATTTTTTTTCTTGTTTGTCCAGTTCTTCGCTGGATTCTGTTTTGTGGCTTTCCTTTTCCCTCGATGTACCCTTTGTCGTGCTTTTATACATTCTGTTGCCGATAAAAAAAAAGTAGATATACATTGCAGTGTCTTTACTTGTTATTTGCAACTGAACACGGAAACTCTTCATATTTTGAAGACCATGCATTGTGGCACATGTCTGAAAAGTAATTCTGAATTGACTCCATCTTCAATTTGGTTTAGCTCCTGTTATTTGCTGATTTTTCAACAAAAAAGCTACGCGAATGCACGCTTGCGTAAATTCACATAACAAAAAAGCTACAAGTATGCACGCTTGCATAAGCCTATGCACATACAATGCATCTCAATCGTCCATCTCAAAAATCAACGGTCCAGATTTTCAATAAACTGTTCGCGCATTATTTAAAGTCTGAACCGTTGATTTCTGAGATAGACGGTTGAGATGAGTTGCGTGCATATGGCGTACGCTGGTGTGCGTACCCATAGCCCCGTTGATTCACAAATTCACGCTTATACATATTTGGCAGTCACTAGAGCCACATGTCTAGCAATAGTGAGACCATGCCTGTCAAAGGGGCGACAGTGCTATGAATTGATTTAGTGGCTAAATGCTCCATTTAATCTTTGTGCAAATTCCTTCTCTCGTAGTCTTCCATATGGAAGATATCAAAAAACCTAATTTTTTTTCTTCTGACTGAAACTGAACGTTAATGGAAATTGCAGTCTTGGGGATGAGGGTGGATGGAGATGTAAAGAAGAATTTGCGGACTATGTATGGGTTTTACTTTTTTGAATTGGCCAGTCCGGTCTGGTTTTTAAAACACTGGGTTTTAGATCCTATTGATGGAACAGAAAGTTTCATTATGGGTATTATGCTCATATTGTGTTCCACGGAAACCTTTGTTTGGCACTCTTATTGCTCTACTTCACAAAGCCGGTAAGAATCACGCACCATTTTATTCTTCGAAAACTTTTGGGTGCTCCCCAGGTAATGCTCCTATGCCGCCCATGTCCGATAATGTGAGGCTGTGAGCCATGGCTTTCGAATAAAACTAGTTTTTGGTCATACTATTTTTTACACCAATAAAAATAATATCCCTATGAAAGTGTGAGTTTGTGAGAGGGGGAAAAAAAATATACTATTATGGAGAAAGGATATGAGAGGCCCAAGAATTGAACCATATATCTCTTGGATAGAAAAACTGAGCTTTTCCACTAGGGTAGCTAGCTCATCGATTATGTTAGTGATAGATTAAATATATATTTTATACCTAGGTGTACCCATTCGGGGCCCTAATTGTGGGCCAAAGTTCAGGGGCCTAAGGCAGCGGCCTTACAAGCCTTAGCTCAGGGCCGGCCCTGCTAGGAAATGGGGGAATAATTTGCTTTACTGGGGCATAGGATTTGAGCAGTGTTCTAAAAATCGGTCAATTCAACCGATTAGTCAGCTCAAAGTTGCTAGTTGGAGGAGGTCCCCAGACTAGTCGGATGCCTAGAGAGAAGTCGGCGATTAGTCGGCTAAAAGTTAGCAGCCGACCAACCTCGACCGACTAGTGTCTTTTAGAACCTTGGATTTAATTTTAGTTTTCAAATGGGAGCAATTTATAAATTGAGCTGTTTAGATTGGTATCCAGATAGTTTTGTCAGCGTCAAATAAATTTGTTGAGATGTTTTGTCTTGTGTCTTGTAATTAATAAATTGGCATAAACGCATCCTGTGTACATGTGCAATAACTAGCAATTTTCTAAGTGAATAAATTTCAGAGTCAGCCTAGGTTACTGGCTTAATTTTGGCCTAAAGTTTTATTATTATGTTTATTTCTGTTGTTTCCATGCGAAAGTGTGAAACTCTTTCACATGCTTATCTGTATGTATATGTATCCATATTAATTATTTCTGACCAAATAAACAATAAAAGGAAAAAAATTGGAAAATTTATTGAAACAGTCTCTCTAGCTTGACATGTGTCCAGATTTGGTCCCTCTAGTTTCAATTTCACTCCAACAAATCCTGTAGTTTCAATTTTGATCGAATTAAGTCCAATCAATAACTAACGTCATCAAAGACGAAGGAAATCCCAATTTGATTGTTTTTTTAGAGGCAGACCTGTCATTTCCTCTCCCTCTACCCTTTTACCAAAACCCTAACATTTTACAAACCAACCCAATTTGTTAAAACTGGCGGTGAATTTTGAAAGTTTATTCAGATTGAAGATTTGATTGGGGATTAAGCCGGAAAATTGATTTCACCCGGCGAGTTTATTGTTCGAAATCAATAAAATAGTGATAGTCCCACCGGAAATATTCGACAGAAGCTCGCCGCTGAACAAGTTGTCACTCAAATCAAGCATGTCCAACAACGGCAAGTTGAACAGACCAAGGGGAATCGTTCCACTCAAGTAATTCTTCGTGAGTCGCACCCAATTTAAAGATTCACACTCACTGAGTTCACCCGGAATTGGTCCAACGAAATAGTTCTCCATCAGTATCAGCGTCTTCAACCTCCCTCCGTTACACAAAGCACTTGAGATTTTACCCGTGAGATGATTCGACGTTACGTCGAGAAATATTAACTTCCCGTTACCCCCGAGATTTTCAGGAAATTCGAATGTGAAGTTGTTTTCCCAAATCTGTAAAGTCTTGAGGTTCAATAAATTGCCGATGAATGACGGAATTGAACCATGTAAATTACAGCATTGTCTCAGAAAAAAATCTGATAGTGAGAGAGGAAGCATGTCGAATTGGGTTACTTTTTGGAGGATTTACTGAATCATATCATGCCCTTTGATGTTTGTTGAGAAAGTTAAGAGACACCGGTGAATGCGCAAGTATTATGAAGAAACATCTTTGGTGTATATCTTTGCTTTTGGGTGATCGTAAGTATTTTCTTTACTAATATTGCATTATTAATTTAACTCTGCAAAGTCGAAGAACAAATTTCACCTCTAGGAAAGCCATTGGAGACATGGAGATTCTTTGCTGTAAATGAAGGGTTAGTAAATCTAGGGTTAGTAAATCTGTAAAGTCCCAAATTTGTAAATCCATAGGGGAAATTAAAAGACAAGTCCGCCGCTAACAAAATCCCCAAATTGGGACTTTTCGTCATCTTTGATAATGTCTGTTATCGATTTGATCTAATTCGACCAAAAATTGAAACTCGAGGGTTCGTTAGAGTTAAATTGAAACTAGAGGGATCAAATCGAGAAATGGGTTGAACTAGAGGGACCATTTTGATAAATTTCCGGAAAAATTTTGGGTGAAGGAAGCAATTATCTATGTTACAAGCATCTGCATTTTGAAGGCCCGTGTTTTTAACTATTTTCATGTTATTATCTGTTTAGTTCTGACGAGTTCTACGAGTAGTGGATTTATAGTTTGCCTCAATCTTATTAGTGTTCTTTTCTGGTTTCAGGTACATGACTAGCCCACACCACTTCAGTCAAGATGTCGAAGTTGTATTTGCTAGAGTTGGCTTTAAGGTTCAACCGTTTCTCGTTTTTTCACATTTCTGACTTTAAGTTTTGTCAGAGTAGTATGATGCCCATGCCAAAATGAACCAGAATCCGTGCCAATCTTTCAAGTTTGTTTCTTTCCTTTTATTGACTCCATAGATTTGTCCTTTCGTTCATGACAAATGAATTTTGAGGTTGATTTGTCAGATTTATGTTTTGTCTCAAATCCATTTTCTACTAGAGAAATAAAAGTTCTAGTGGAATGTATTGCGGGTGCATTCGCTATATCTAACAGGCTAGGTTGTTTCAAGGTGTTAACTTTGTGTTTCGAGCCAATCATTTCCTTTGGAAGAGGGGTTGTATTGACTCGAACCAAATATCATATGTAGTTCTCATAAACGAAAGTTGAGCATTCCAGATATCCTATTCGGTGTAGTAATGAACTTTTCCATCCTTGGCTTTTACTGATCCCTCCGTTCCAAATTAACAGTCCACTACGAAAAGTTGTCATTTTTCAAATCAAAAAATGAAGTACTTCCGTGTATCATTTTTCGAATTTTTTTGCACCAAATTAAAGCACTTGACGAGTACTTTAATTCGGTGCGAAAAAATTCAAAAAATGATACACGGAAATACTTCATCTTTTGATTTGAGAAATAAGA
The DNA here is from genome assembly GCA_020921065.1 of Vaccinium darrowii. Lineage (NCBI taxonomy): Eukaryota > Viridiplantae > Streptophyta > Magnoliopsida > Ericales > Ericaceae > Vaccinium > Vaccinium darrowii. Next base: position 31,493,697 of record CM037158.1, on the reverse strand, counting down.
AGAGAGAGAAAGTGGAGCTCTTAATTAGGAACGAAGGGAGTATCTTGTTTGGAACTTCTAGAAGAACGTTTTATCCTAGTTATATATTTATATATTACTGCTTACCAAGTGGACCGTACTTCATTTGCATTCCATTTGTTGTTAATGCATATCACAATCCCTCTTGAGAAGAAAATGGTAGCTTTTCATATTCAATTGTACTTCTCTGTGGAGGCAGAACCCTAAATTGATACATGATCCTATTTTGACATAAGAAATACTTTTGGCCTATTTATTGCTAGTGTCAACTTTTTTTCCATTACCTTTTGAGTTTGTTAATTTCCTATTTTATCATCAATCCCTCCATTTAATACTCTCTCCGTTCTAATTTGACTACAAAATTATGTGCAATTTTCAAAATAAAAAATAATGTAGTTACAAAAATTTTTTTAATCAATATGGATCTTGTTTGATAGATCTCATTGAAAACTTTAATATGTTGCCAAAAAAATTCAAAAATGTAAACACGTTATTTATAAAAAAAAAAATAGTTTTTGAGTTGTTTTTTTAAGTTTTAGAAAAGGGGCAAAAAAGTTAAATTTTCATACTTTATCCTTTAATTTTTGAAAATGAACAAACATTTTAGGACTTGAAAAAATATGTTTGTGGACAAATAAATCCGGACGGATGGAGTATTAGTTTTCAAATACTTTCTACTTTACAATTTGCTCGTGGGCTACAAAACTATTCTTCAGATATTCTATTCATAGATGAAATGTATCCTTGGCAACAGTCAACTGTAGGAAAACCCACTCCATATGGATGACTTGGGGAAGAAAAATTGTGTGATATGCTAGGGCAAAATAAATAAATTTACTGTAGGATATTCTCAGTTTGAGCTACTAAGGATGCATATGTGCAGCTTTTCAACTCAAATGGCTTGCGTGCCCAAAATACCTTTTGATAACCAGATTTAAAGTCAAATACTCAAAGAGACCGTAGTTGGACACTAACCAATGTAACCACTCACACAAAGACAATCTTACATGGACTTTGTTTCAGAATAACAGGGGGACTAATGGTTGTTGTACCTTGCATGAGATGCCTCTCTAATGATATAAATGAGCATTTTTATTGTGCAATGGGTGTAGGTACCTTTCGGGTTTGAACCTACATTTAGCGAAAGTAAGTTTCGTTTGATGGCGCCACAGTGAACTAAATGTCTTGAACTGGGTCCCGGAGCCAAACTTCTACTTACTCCACACACAGTACGGGCAATTTGTTTTGGTTTTGGTCGGGTTTGCACGTTACGGTCATGCACATGTATCCTGTGTCATGAGTTTTTTAAGGGAGTAGTCTCATCTCCCACAATAGCGACCCCACTACCACACCCACTTAGGTGAGACCTTCAGGGTTATCTGTGACCTGGTACCCTGCAGAACATATACCTACCGTGGACTTATTCAGAGCTTTTGCTCTTTTTAACTCCTCACAGTGACTTGGACTATGTTTTTCATAACCCATTGCACCTATGAGCGCTACCACCATTGAAACGAGACCAAGGACTATCCCTCAATAAAATTAGTGCTTTTCGAGCCAACCTACAACTTCATTGTTACCCATTGAACCTTCTTCATGGAATCTCCAATCACAAAGGTTGGGTGTCCACTGCGATGACTACTTTATAGGCTTCAGTCTCATTTCCCTCGTATCAATGATTAGCATGCACACTAATCTTTTATATATATGCATCCAACATTTTACTTTCCCTTTCTAGCATGCCACTTTTTACTCTTCAAAAATTTGATGTTGAGGACCCATTAATTGAACACGGTCCTTTTATTCCCAATTAGAGCAACACGTAAACATTTCTTTGATCAATGTAATTGTTCATTTCTTTCAATGAAAGAAGCATTGATTTGAGGCAATAATCGTTTCAAATCCAAATAGTAAAACTTCTCCATTTACATGGAATATAAAGCTGCTTTACTATCAGTAAAAAAAAATTTTTTTGTTTGTTTTTTTTTATATATAAATATACAAAGACTGTCAAATGACTCTTCCTTATGTTAGTTAGAAATGAAGCACATGTATAATAGAGCAATATACATGTAATATTTCACCTTAGTGAACACATCAACACAAGTACGTAACGTCTGTCAATGATTTTAATTTCCTCAAAAAAGAGCATTATCTGTTTCTTTCTTATCATAAACAAAAGTTTATGTTTTCCCAAGCAAAAATTGTTTTTTGGAAGAACTCCAACAAATTAAGATAGTAGCTCAAACATATGGATAGAAATTACCATACCAACCGGAAATGGTTGAATGAACTCCAAATATCCCAAACCTCAGTTCGCCCTTGCAAATAGCACACCACCAAAATAGTAGCATACACATGGAAAATAAAATCAAGGCTTAGTGCAAACTCATCTGTAAAATTAGGTGATCCCTAATCATGTGTAACAGGAAATGCTATAATTCAACGACATTCATGCAAAATTTTCTTATGTTATTTGCAACGACTACTCCCCATGATTTTTTTACAGAAATTCCAAAGACATATCTTCTCTTAGATTGTTGGAAATTTAGTCGTTAAAATTTCTATAAACGTAAATAATTGGGGACAACTTCATAACTAGATAATAAGATGATCATACTTGAATAATAGAAATAAAAATATGAGAAAACTTATATTGATTGAGACACGCGTAAAGCGCTCTCCTAAGAGAAGATATGTCCCCGCTTGCACCAAGTTGTGTGGCATTCACTCCAAAGATACAACAATCATCCACGGAAGCTTTGGGTGCAGCTAAAGCTTTCTGCACGAATCAAGAATCGCACGTATGCTCAAAGTATGTAAAATATAATCAATGAAATCTGTATCAATCAACACTGGATTTGTTTTTTGGGGAAGACAGAAATCCCTTTGGAAGAGGAAGTTATCGATCTGTTTTTTGCTTTTCATAATGGAAGTGTCGTCTGTCTTTTTTCTTTGGTTTGATGACCTATTTATGCTCAAAGTATGTAAAAATACTGCAAGTGGAGGAGTGGGATGCCATGTGTAGTTGCAGTTGGCTTATTCATCCCAAGGCAATAAAGAGAATGGGATGATGCTTTGCAGATCTAAAGTCCCAACGAACAAAACATTTAATGAACTTAAATGGGTAAAATAAGTTTCATGCAAGAATCCAAAGAACCCATAAATTTGTAGATAGAATTTTAAATTATATTCAGCGTGTTCCAGGGACGGGGGGTTGGAAAGTGGATTTTGCTCAAGCATGGGAATAAAACCTGGTCCGGTTTCATTTGTGACAATGAGCTTACTTGTGGTTGGGAAGAGTTTTGTGATGCTCATTATATTCAAGTTAATTATAAGGTTGTTAACGGTAGGGGTGAAAATAGGAACCGAACCGCTGAACCAGACCGAACCGAGGTTTTTTTTGGTTCTTTTCTTTATCCAGTTCGTGACAACTGACAATTGAAAATTTTGAAAACCGGTTTGGTTCCCGGTTCGTAGGAATTTTTAAGCGAACCGAACCGGTACATATATATTTCCTTCAAAAATTAGGAGGCAAGGATTGAACCCTTGACCTCACGCAAGAGAATCAGAAGTTTTACCACTCGGCTGGCAACTGCTTCACACTTAGAATAGGAACAAAATATATTTATTAGTAAGTACCATGTATTGCTATAAATATATAACACACCCTTTACTAAACTCAAGAGTCACCACTTTCCCAAACACTTCCTTTACCAAAGCAGAGGCAGCGAGTCCAGCGATGTCAGAGAGAGAAGAAGCCGCAAGTCCATCGTCCTCCATCATCATCTACGTCGGTCGTCCAGCATCATCGTGGATCATCATCTCTCGTCCATCATCGTCGGTGACTCGTGGTCTACCATCGTCCATGTTCGTCTCTCTCTCTCTCTAGATCTGGAAAGTGAAATCATCTGGTATATATATATAAATGTGTGTTTTTGATTTTTTTTTTTTTGAAACGATTTGTATATAAATTTGTAAATTTTTATCATCTCTGTCCATGTTTCAGTCAGATCTAGGTTACTTTCTTTGATTTTTTCAATCAGATCTAGGGTTTCCTCTCTTGCCTTTGTTTTTGCCGAACCGAACTGAACCGACCCAGAACCGAACCGAGATCTATACTACTGGTTTCGGTTTAGTTAACCTCCCGAACCGAGTTTTGCCGGTTCGCACAAAAACGGCCGAGAACCGGACCGAACCGAACCAGTTTCAGCCCTAGTTAACGGTTGGGAGAGGCAATGGGTATTTGAGGTGTTTGTCCTCGACGACACCAACATTATCATTGTTGTGTATTCGTGGTCAAGGGCCGATCATGGTTGCAGGCTCTTCTTCCACTGCCAGGTTAGATAGTGAGGACAATGTGTGCACGAAATTTAATTAGTTAGTAGCTTAGTTACTTTGGTCTTTGATTGTTTAGCCTTGTCTTGCAGGAAACATTATTAGTTCTTGCTTGCCTTCGGCATTGGAAAGGCAGCAGCTTGATTTGAAGTTCATGTTGCTGGTTACACCTGATGCTATCTTATGGTAAGGTTTGGAGATTGGTGCTTGTCTAAAGTCTTGGTATTTTGATGCCATTTTGTCACAACAAGCCCGTAGCAGTAAGTTTGTTGTGACAAAATTTCAAACTCGTCGCAAGAAATGAAAAGTTATGGTGACAAAAAGAGTTTCTCACATAAAAGTTCAATAGTAGTGACAAAATATTTTGTCATAATATGTAACTATTTTGTTGCCTTTAGGTTAATGGCCGTCTCAGTAAAATATTTCTACTAGGAATAAAAATATAATGGTGGCAAACAATTGTGTCACAAAAATTCCACCTTCGTGGTTACAAAATTGTTGAGGCAAAATAATTTGTTATAATTAGTACTCTAATTTTGTCAAAACTTGTGGTGAGAAAATATATGTTCCTCACAAAATGGAACAATAGAAACAATTATTTTATCATAACATGATCATTAATTTCATAACCATTAGTCCAATTCATCACAAAAGGACTATCCAGACACACCATTTGTGACACAAAAATTAGTTCTCCCAACCAAGCTATACAAGTCAAACTTCATACGTGAAGAGTATCAGTAGCTAAGGCAAACTTCATGGGATGAAAGTCGAATTTTTCCTAAAAACTATTCCACAAATCTAAGTGACCCAAAGTTTTTCTTTTCTGATGGTGAAATCATATTGGTTACTACTTGCACTGATTGTGTTACATATCTTTACCGCTACATCTCTTTCAAAACCAATTTAAATTTCCATGGTAAAGAAGAGTAACAATCATTTAATTTTTGTTTTGGTTTCTTTTGCAAATCTTTCATCACCATTAATTTTTGTTTTGGTTTCTTTTAAGAAAGAGTATATTGAAGAGGAATATGTTGAAGTATTGTTTTGGTTCTTTTTACTTCTTTGTAATGGAAATAATTGTGTGCGAGCGTGCCAGAGAGAGTTTCAATCTCCTCTCTCAGATTAACTTTGGAAAAAAACCAAATCTAATCAGGCGATTGTGTTTTATTGGTTCAATTACCTCAATTAAGAGGATTTTTTCAACAAGTGAAGAAATGTAAACCAACAAACTTAGGAAATCGAAGAACGAAAAGAAACAAGATACTTCGATTAATAAATCAAAAGTAAACTTACTTCGAAATTGTCTCCAACTTCAAATACAAGAACTTCGAACGAGTGATTGTTACAAGAACAACCGAGATTAATCCGAACTACTTCCTAATCTACTTCCTAAACTACTTCGAACTGAGTTCGAAATCCTAAACTACTTTGCCAATGAACAAACCAAGCATCAGTTTTTTTTGATAGCTGTTTGTTGAAGATTTGTCCGGGGCTTTTCACTCTTCAATTTCTCTTATTTATAGATGCTGCTTGCAATTTGAACTTCCCGCTCAATGAATTTGAATAATAGCTTGCTTCGAACTCTAACTTCCATTCTTCGAGTTGGCAGTTGTTTTCTCCTCCACGTCTGAATTCGAATCCTTCTAATTCTTCTTCCAGAAGTTTTGATTTTGAATCTGTACAGTTGTTTAAACAAACTCAACTGATTAAACGTTAAAGTGAATAATTGTCTTTCGATAAGCATTCCACGTGTTATAACTGTCAATTTGCCTTGTTTCCCAAATCCACACGTGGAGTTTATATGTTTAGCAGTAAATATCATGGCTTCGAAACCACCTTTTTACGTCGGCAATGGCTTGCAACTGCCAATAACTGCTTTTCATCTTTGAACACGATACGACATCGTATTTAATCATTTATATTCCTTTAATCCAGTGTATCTTTACCAACATGTAATTGCCAACGTTTGGCATTTTCAATTACGTGTCAATTAATTATTGGATTTGTTAATTTTATATGTAAGCATACCCCCCACATTAACATCTTTGTTCAAGGAATTTGAATAAGTGTTAATGTGCCTTATGCCGCTTCGAATTCCTGTAAACTTCCAAAGCAGAAGTTATTGGCAGTTCTCACCACTTCCAATGATGCAGTTGCAATCGATTCTTACGGTCTCTGTGAGAGGTTCATGGAAAATGGGCAGTTAATACCCACGTTCCTCGCTTACAAAATTTGAATCGTTTCAAATTCAGATTTTAAGTTTATAAAAGCACTCGACCACTGGTAAAAATGGATCACCAATTTTTCACTCTAATCTTGCTTTTATCTCCTTAAGCTAAACTCAACTATGGCCAACGTTTCTGACACCCAAAATTCCTTCGAACGCTTGGTTATTCAAGACCCAATCCTTCCCATTACTAGAAATGCTATTACACCAATTATTGGTGAAATTCGAAGGGATCGTTCTTTTGTTTTAGTTCGAGTAGAGGATTCTGAGCCTACTGATCCATGGAACCCCCCCACTTCTCCTTCTTTCAAACCCTTTCTGTGGGGTTTACCATTTGAGATAGTGGTGGTAAAAATGGATGACCCTGCTGGTTACAAGGGTTGGAGTAAATACCGCTCATTGGCTATGAGCAGATACTTATCTCCTCTTATTAGGCGTGACCCTAATATAATGGTACTCGACAGTCTCATTGCCACTTGCCTTACTCCTACATTCTTCAAAGTATGTGAAGATGAAAAATCTGGCTTCGCTGGCTATGGTGAACTCAAACAAAAAGCCAAAAGCCAATATATTTATTGGTTAAATGAGGTTCGAAGGCCTCATTTTGAAGGAAAATTTGTTGATCCTTCCAACCTTTCCCTTCGAACCCTTCCTGACAATCCAGATTGGTTTAAGGAATTGAAGAGTATCAACTTCGATCCCATTATCTTTCAAGCTGAGTACTCTTACTCACTTTACCCACAATCTGATTCTGTTAAGGCCAAAGAACTATTGGCTGCTTTTGCATTTTTGGATATAGGGATTCTTGAAGAAGAAATCCCTTGCAAAAATTTCTTATGGGCTTGTGAATCCATTCAATGCTCCGTTTCTACATTAACTGGCTCCTTTCTTCATTCTTTTCTAAACCAGTTTTTCCTCCTTCGAATGTGGATAAAAAAACAACAGTGCTGCTCATGTCTTCAGCCAAGACCTCCATGACTATGAGATAGCACATGATCAGGTTGTCAAGCTTCATAATAAGATAGAAAATCTGAAAGGAAAGCCTTTCGAAATTCCATCTGGGATCTCCAAAAGACTTCGAAAGAGGTTCACAAGCTGTGCCAAGAGAAATGCTTTAAAGCTGGCCAAGCTCGAAATCAAAGCCAAGGCTCTAGTCCTGAAGATCAGGCCTCTGATTGAGAAAAAACTCATGCTGGATGGAGAAGCTGAAGTCAGGATAAAGGAAAAAGAATTTTTTGATTTCACTTGGGCAAAATTTCATGCCTTGGTGACTTGGAGCTTTCCTCACTACCTCCAAATTATCCCTACTCCAACCGCTGCTCAATCAAAGTAGACATTTAATTCTCCTTGATGTAATAGGATTTCCCTTTGTAGCATGTAATATCTTGTTATGTTAATGCAATTTCAGCTCTTTTATAGTTTATCTTGCACTCTTCAATGCCTTTCGAAGCATTTGTAGGGACTTTAAACTAGTTCGAACTATTGAAAATCATAACGGGAAGATATTAAACCAATAAGAAATGGTTTAGAAAACTCTAAATGATTTAAAATCACAAAGAGATATTATATACGGGTTAAAGTTTAAACTTGGGCCTAAAATAATATAAGCCCAATTGCTTTAAATAGAATACTTGACCCGAACTGATACACCGCTTCATCATAAAGTATAAATCTAGGGCTTGAACCGTTTTCATTATACGTTCAAACCTTCAAACACTTCACTCTCCCTCCTAGATTTCTAATCTCTCACAAACATGGCTTCCGGAAGTGATACAACCATGGGTACCTCTTCTCTCGCTCTCAGAAGATATGTTAAAGAAGAGATGCCAAACCCAAAAGGTGATTTGCAGAAACAAATCTTTATTACGAATCCTGACAGAATTGATACCCACATTCTTGGGCCTGCATTCTTCGATCTTCCCCTCAAATTTACATCATGCTATCCTATCCTAGGAGAGGGTAAACTTATAAAAGATCAGGAACTGGATTTTGTAGAATGGCCTACTAAGAATTTTGCGTGCTGGCCAGTTCGAGATAAAGATTGGGATGAATGGACTGAGCACATGTTGAAGCATAAGAAAACCGAGTTAGAGCAAACTGGGCTTTGGCACATCATCTCACTACTTCGATATGGTATCCACCAAAACCCTGCTCTCATACACGCCGCCCTAGCTTTCTGGGATGCATCGTTCAATTATTTTCGTTTCAACTGTGGAATGATGGGTCCTACAGTTTTAGATGTATCATTTCTTACTGGACTCCCTCCATTTGGTCCAATGTTTGACATTTCTGACTCTATTGATATCCCATTATTGAAAACCATGAAAACTTCTGGCTCATATGCATCATATGGGAATTTTCTTCACGCTGAAGCCAAGTTTGGCAAACCAGTGACTGACAAGGAGTTTTTTGCATATCTTCTGTATACTTTGTGCAAAATGATATTCTGCCATAATGGTAAGAAGATTATGCATGAATTTGCTCCTTTGGCGTATCGTCTTTCTAAGGGTGAGAAGTTTGATTTGGCTTCACATTTTTTGGGCTATGTCTACAAGATAGGTTCTGATAGCCAATCAAAGCCACTCAATTTCAATATAGGAGGTCCTCTTTGGTTCCTGCAACTATGGATTTTGGCATATTTCCCTGTTTTCACAGTTGCCATTTCAGAACCTGTTAATGTTTATGGAGACAGGTTCAGAGTTTTGGCTTCTAAACCCCTATCACTGGTTGGATACCTGCAATATTTTCTCAATGTGAGGGAGGATAAGGAAGAAACAGAATTTCGACCTTTCACTGATTGGAGTATTGGACCCTCCTGGATAAAAGAAATGATGGAAAATAGGGGTGCCAATACTTTTGCTGCTGCTTGGGGAAGTATTTTACTTCCAAGAGAACTTTTCATAGGAGGGATTGTCGGTGGCTGCAAACAGACTCACTGTGAGACTTATTGTCCTGCCCAATTTGCCAGACAGTTTGGTATGGTACAAGCAATTCCATGTCCTTATCCTGGAGAAGTTAACGTTCCTCTCTATGTTAGAAAGAAAGTTGATAAGAATGTACTTTCACGTCTAAATGTGGAGTACAGAAAATCTAGAGCTGCCTTCAAACTCTCCCAATTTTCAATGGACAGTCCAATTTTCAATAACTTCTCCCGTTGGTGGCATAACCTTATTGATCTATACAATCAAACCCCTCCAGCACAAGGTTTTGCAAACCATATTGGATGTCCTATTATACATGAAGGTGAAGGGCTCTCTAGTGCACTTTCTGTGTCAGACGACGGATTTGGTGTTGAAAGGAGAAACAAATCCCAATAAGAACAAAGAGAAACAACATACCAGACATTCAATCTTCTGCTTTGGTACCCGTTGCTTTAAATGTCCAACCACTTCGATCAGTACCACAAATTGTGACTAGATCTCAACAACAAAGAACCCCTCCTCCTACTCCATCAGGTGAGTCTCTTATTATTTGTGTGACTCTTGTACCTTCAATTCTTTTCTGTTTCTTACTTATGATTCATCTTTACAGAATCTACCCCTAAGAAAAGGGTGAGAAAAGATAAAGAAACTGCTCAAACCTCTGCTTCTCCAGGTTCGAAGTCCAGTACCTCCTCTATTTATCTAATTTTGTTAACCTTTGGCTCTTACTAATTATTTTCCTTGTCTTTTAGAAGCCAAAAAGAGAAAAGATACTTTAGTACCAGAGCAAAAACTTAGCCAAGAAGAGGCCAAATTTGCTAAAGCTTATAAAGCTTCGAAGCAAAGAAAGAAAATATTAATTGAAGAACCAGAAGAAGAAGAAGAAGAAATAGAAGATATTACTATAGGCCAATTTGTGAAAGGTAAGCTGTTATGACTGTAATTTCACCAGGCCTTTTGAACTTACTTTTCATATTTCTTAACTCTATGCACTAAACCTCTTTCTTCAGAGAGAAGAACAAAATCCAGGCACGCTGAGGCTTTTAAAACACCTGCATCAACACCTAATCCTCAAGCTGCAGAGCCTCAATCGAAGTTCGATTCATCCACTAGGACAACTGAAGTTAGCACCCCTATCATCCCATTAGGAGGTATATTACAAGACTTATCTGCTCCCATAAGACATGTCATTGCACAAGCCTTGGTCTCAGAGAGTATTAAAGCATCGATACCGGCTCATACAGGCTCTGCTGTAGGGTTCCCTACTTCGATGACCAAGGACCCCCTGCAGGAGCCCATTTCTGAACCCGAAGCTATATCCAAACAACATATTGCTAGTTCGCCTGTAGCTATGGATGAACAAGCCATTCCTGAAGAGCCTCTGAACATTGGCATTGACAAATCCTCTGAGGTTAATATACATGTTCAAACTGAAGTTGATATCTCAATTCCAAAAGATGACAGGAGTTTATTTCTTGAGATTACACCAAGCATCTCAACTGTCAAAACCATTGATCATCCTGAAATGGTGGTTGAGAGAGCAGGTCCTAATCCAGCCCCAAGCATTATTACTCCAAGAATTGAGGTATTTGTAAATTATTGCTATTAAAGCTTATGGCCATCATACTTTTCTCAAAGGATTGGGCCTAAGTATATTTGTACATTTTTCTTAGCAGGAAATTGGTACTTCTACTAGTACCCTTGTTGGTGATCTTTCTTCATTGGAGCGTCTCAAACTAAAAGTGAGTGATTTCTGTCAAAGAATCACCAATCCCAAAGCTCCAATTCCCTCTTCTGAATCTCCTATCAACCAACTCAAGGTTCAATACAGCTCATCTTTTCCTGAGTCGGTTAAACCTACCTTTACTCCAGAAGAGATTCAAGAACTGAAAGAAATCCTCCAACAACTCTCAGAGCTGAATTTTGAAAACCTGGCTGAGGGAGACTTAAAGGTGCATTTGAATATATGCTGTCAAGCTGCATGGGTATTGAAACCTGCTTCTCAGGAGCTACATAAACAACTCCTGAATAGAGCTTCTGAATTTCAAATGAAAGCTCATCAACTTCATGAAGTTCAAGAGAAGCATTTATTAAGAGAGAGCTTGAAGGCAGCATTATCTGGTGCAGATGATGAGGCTCGAAGTGTAATTTCCTCTTATGATCAAGATGCTATCAAGCTTCATCATCTGAGAGAAGAAGAAACTCGACTGGAAGAAGCCTTGCTTCAAGTTAGAAGAAAAATTGATCAGACTACCTCCAACATGCAAGCCTCTATGAACAAAGCTTCTCAATCAGTTGTAACTATTAAAGATCTTAAAAGTCAACTGCAACAAACCTCTGATCAAAAGGAAATTTACGACTTTGTTTGCACCAGAGGTGCTCATGTATGGAGTGACTTAAAAGATACCATTGTACAGTTTCTAAGTAATGAATGAAATACTTGTTTTCTCTCAATCGCATTACTTTATGACTGCTTGGAATGTTGATATTACTGATTTGAATTTGAGCTCGAACCATAATCTTTGCTTGTTCCTTATGATTTATCCTGAACAGCACAAGCAAAAACAGAAGACAAATCACACTTAGCTTTATCTTCTACTAAAGGACTCCCAAATAGTCGGGCAATAAGCCTTTAGATACCTTCCATTAATCTTTCTTCTATGAACATAACCATTTAAGTCTTTCAAATGATATGCCCCTCTTTTAAGAACCCTATGAATTTGAAAAGGCCCTTCTGAATTTGGGGCCCATTTTCCAAGTCCTTGCTTTCTTTCTTTGATAGGCAATATCACTTTCCATACTAAATCACCTATATCAAAGCTTCGAACAGCCACTTTTTTGTTGTAACTTCTAGCCACTCTTGACTTTTGCAACAGAATTTGATTCAGAGCTTTAATCCTTTCTTCATCTATCTCTTCGAGCTCCATATACATTGCTTGATGGTATGCTCCAATATTTAAGTCATTTTGGGAAGCAACTCTTTGTGATCTCACCACAATTTCCATTGGTAAAACAGCATCATGCCTGTAAGTTAAGGCAAAAGGAGTAGTACCTGTACTGGTTCTTTTAGTGGTTCGATATGCCCATAATACATTTAAGAGTAAGCTTGGCCATTCTTCTGGATTTCTATCAACCATTCTTTGAATACCTCTTTTGATAATCTTATTGGTTGATTCTGCTTGGCCATTCGACTGAGCATAATAAGGAGTGGAGTTAATCAAAGAAACTCCATGAGAAGCTGCAAAAGCTTTCACTGCTCTCCCTTCGAAAATGGATCCATTGTCCACTGTTATAGTTTCTGGAGATCCAAATCTATAAATAATGTTCTTAATGAACTCAATTACTTGTTCTTGAGATACACTCTCAAAAGCTTGAGCCTCCACCCATTTAGTAAAGTAATCAGTGGCAACTAGAATGAACTTGTCACCACTTCTAGAGGCAGGATAGATCATGCCAATCATATCCATTGCCCAACCCCTAAATGGCCAAGGCTTAACTACATATTGTAATTCAGTAACAGGTAATCTTTTAAGAGGTCTTGTCTTTTGACAGGCTTGGCATCCCTTTGCATAATCAATACAATCCTTAAGGATAGTAGGCCAATAATATTCATACCTTCAAATTAACCATCTCATCTTGATTCCTGCTTGATGAGCCCCACAAATACCTTCATGGACTTCTGCCATAATTCTAAAGGCATCAACCTTGCCTAAACATTTAAGCAATAAACCATCTGCTCCTCTTTTGAACAATTCTCCATTGTACATAATGTAATTAACAGATCTCAACCTTGTTGCTCTGTCTGTTTTAGCATCAGGTTTTGTTAGATAATCAATCAATGGTTGTCTCCAATCGTTCGAACTAGGAGAAGTAGTGATTTCACATACTTCGAGGTCAGTATATCTATGTTTAAGCATTGATAAGGATTTTCTCAGAGTCAACTGACAAAATTCTCTATTTTCATTAGTGATAAACTTAAATCCTGATGCTCTTTGTGCTACTGCATCTGCTTCTCCATTAAAAAATCTTGGCACATAAGTGAAGGTAATCATATGAAATTGCTTAATTAACAATTTCACATATTGATGATAAGGTTTTAAACCAACACTATGGCAACCAAAATCTCCCTTCACCTGGTTTATAACCAACTGAGAGTCTCCAAACACCTCAACTATATCAACCTTCAAAGCAAGCAATAATTCTAGCCCCATGATTAAGGCTTCATATTCTGCTTGATTATTGGTACATTCCCCTTCATTTATCTGAAATCCAAACTTGGTTTTCAAACTCTGAGGAGACTCCAAAACAACTCCAATTCCTGCCATTTGGGATGTTTTCGAACCATCGAACCACATCTTCCATGGCTTAATTGTTACAGTATCAACATCTGCTATTTCAGGAGTCTCAATACCGTTCAAATGATCAGCCAAAAAATTAGCTAAAGCTTGTCCTTTAACTGATTTTTGAGGAACATACTCTAGATTGAATTCAATTAAAGATACAATCCGTTTCCCAATTTTGCCACTAAATACAGGTTGAGACAACATATACTTCATAACATCAGTCTGGGAAATTACATAAGTTACTCTAGGCATCATATAGTACCTGAGTTTCTTCGAAGCAAAAAACAAAATTAAACATAACTTTTCTACTGCAGAATACCTACTTTCACAATCATTAAGAAACCTACTTAGATAATAGATAGCTTGCTCCTTCCCTTCTTCATTATCTTGAGCCAATAGAACTCCAATTGAGTTATGGTTTGCTGCCAAATACAGCTTAGCAGGCTGTCCCTTTTTAGGTGGAACAAGAACTGGTGGATTGATTAAGTACTCCTTGATGGCCTTGAAAGCATCATCATGCTCCTTTGTTCATTCGAAGTCCTCTCCATCCTTTGCTATGGACTAAATACCCTAGAAAGTTTCCTGCCATTACTCCAAAAGCACATTTAGCAGGATTCAACTTCAATTGATAATGCTTCATCTTTGAAAAAGCTATCTTCAAATGTTCTACATGATCATCAATAGACTCTGATTTGACAATAATGTCATCTATGTAGCACTCTAGAAAACCCCCAACTATTTCATGGAAGATAGTGTTCATAGCTCTTTGATACGTAGCACCAACATTTTTTAGCCCAAAAGGCATTTTGACCCACTCAAAGGTCCCAAGATTAGCAGGGGCTCTAAATGCAGTTTTATGAACATCTTCTTTGGCTATACAAATTTGATTATACCCTGAATGACCATCCATAATAGACATAATTTTGTGGCCTGCAGAACTGTCCACCAACATGTCTACTACAGGCATTGGGTATTCATCTTTAGGGGTTGCAGTATTCAAATTTCTAAAGTCAATGCACACCCTAATTTTCCCATTTTTCTTGATAACAGGAACAATGTTTGATAACCATTCTACGTATCTTGCTGTTCTGATAAAACCTGCATTTAAAAGGTTTTGAATCTCCTTTTTTACCAATAAAATGGTTTCAGGAGACATTTTTCTTGGAAGTTGTTTGAAAGGTTTACAATTAGATTTAATAGGCAACTTATGCTCAACCAAATCTCTACTCAAACCTGTTAATTCTTTATAACTCCAAGCAAAGCATTCTTTGTTCTCTTTAAGCACCGTGATCAATTTGGCCTTCGAAGCAGCGTCGAGCTCTCTGTTGATCTGTACAGCATTTGGAACAATTCCATCTCCCAATTCCACTTCTTCTAAAGGATCTTGGGAATCGATGTAGCCTAAAAAGGCTTCTTCGAATTCCGTTGGCTTCAACCCCCAGTCAGATTTTTCAGCCAATAATTCCTCCCAATCATTTGTTTCTTGTAACTTCTGCTCTACTTCTAGAGCCATGAATTTAACTAAGGCCAATGAGTTGGCCTCTTCGAATTCTGTCTTGGATTCACATCCAAGCAGCCTCATCTGGTGGGTTGTCTGATTCATAATCAACTGCTTGTTTAAGCTTAGACTTTAACTCTGCCAATTCTCCAATTTCCAACACACTGGCTGGAGGGGTGGCAGGTTGTGCAATTTCACTTAGAGGAATGATCTCAGGTTTATACATTTCAGCCTCGGCACAATTTGCTGAAGTACTGAAGGGATGTGGATCTGCCTTTACCTCTTCGACCCCCACTTCTTTCCCATTTTCATACTTCACAATCATCAGGGTTTGATGCATCGAAGATGGGATACAGCCATTGACATGAATCCAATCCCTACCAAGTAAAGCATTATACTTACTTGTAAACGTATCCACCACAAAAAATGCTGTATCAGTTTCCACTTGGCCAACTTTCAGGCGTATAGAAACAATTCCTTTGGGGTTTTTACTTTCACCAGTAAACCCAGCAATGGATGTGCTTGTTGGGATCAATCGAACCTTTTCTTTTCCCAACTTCTTCAAAGTCCTGGAAGGTAAAATGTTCACTGCTGCACCATTATCAACCAAAACTCTGTTTAGCAAAATCCCATCAAACAATGCAGATATGTATAATGGTTTCAAATGGTGCCTCATATCATTCGAAGGCGATTTGAAAGGATAAGAAAGATCAACACAATTCAAATCCACGATCAAAGGATACTCAGAATTTGTTTCTGTATCTGGGACAAAAATTGCCCTTTCTTTAGAAGTCACTTCTGGCTCCTCCATAGCATTAGCTATAATCATAAGTTCTTCCTCTTTTTCTTCCTTTTGAATCTTGGAAACCATGGCTCCCCAACCTTCATTCCAACCATTATCATACGTAAGGTTATACTCTTCATCACTTGATACATCAATGACTTCCATAGGAGCAACTATTGGTTGTAGTGCCCTTCGAACAGGTGAGCAATCTGGTCCAAAGGGTCCAAAATCAAATGAAGGAGAAACCATGTTAATTTGAACTTCAGGCAGAGTCCCAAACTGAATGGTCCTTTTTTCCTGTATTGGTAATTTTGATTCATCCTTTATTATGTCCATCTTCCTAGAAAACTCCACTGCAGAAGTCTCCATGGGGGACAATGTTTCAATAGGAGATGAATTCATTCCTCCACCTTCTTCCTGTTCCACTATCATGGCCTCTAATAAGCCAGACTGATAGCTTGCCAAGGAATTTGGAGAAGCTGGACTATTTCGAGGTGCCTCAGTGTCCATCCTTGCAGTCAAACTTTCCAGTGTTTCCCTCTCTGATTGAGTGAACCCCCTTCGAAGAGATTCTTCAGAATCTTCTCTCCGAAGTCTGTTAAACCTTGGGTTGAACTTATCACCCCCATTATGATTTTCCTTAGTGGCATATCCTTCCATTTGGAAACTAGTATACCTTCTTTGCAGCTTCCTCTTCTGAGTTCTTGTCAATATAGGAATCATTTGAGGTGTCTTGGTCTTTGGATCTCTAACCACTACCCATTGACCAGCAGGAGTGTTTGGAGGTTTGATCATCTTGTTTCCAACTTTAGAAGGGGTTTTATACCCCTGGAAGAGTTCTGGCTTAACCTTCTTTAAAAACCAATCAGGAACTCCTTTTACCAAGGTGAATTGTTCTCCTTCTCCTTCAGTTTCCTAGTCCATCAAGGCCTTTCCAGTGTTAACCTTCTTCAAAGGAGGGTAATCCCTCTTCGAAGCTGGTGGAGCTGGACTCGAAGGTACATTTCTCTTTGATACTGGCCAAGGCTTCTCATTTCTTCCAAGACTTGGGTTTATCCAAGATTTTCTTTCATTATTATGATCCAGAACCTTCCTTTCCATCCTTTTTTGGAAAGAAATCAACCCCCTGTCGATCCAAATCTTTGAAAATCAAATAATTAGCCCTGCATTCCATACATAAGCATTCCAGAAAGGACGCTTCAAGCATGGGAAGATGAGATTGCTTAAAACCCTTTTTAGAAGAACTTCCCGTGGCATAATCTTGCCGGTGAGTCTTTCCATCATTACCTCGAAGTTGGCCCACTTTTGGCTTTCCTCTTCCAAACTGAATAGAATTCATCCCAACATGAACTCGTCTGTTTTGCCATACCTCTTGAACTGTTTTAGCCAAAGAAGTTGGCACATTGGTATTAGCAGTTACTTCTTCAATCTTTGGAAATGGATCTGTGTCTATTCCCATGGTCTTTTCTGGAAACATAATCCTTCCTTTCTTAATTTGCTCCTGAACCCTGTCACGAAAAACATTACAATTCTTAGTTGAATGAGTCCAAGAAGCATGCCATTTGCAATAGTTCTTCCCTTTTGTTTCTTCCAAAGTTGGAAGTTTAACATTTTCAGGAAGTTTGATAAACTTTTTCTTCAAAAGGTAATAAAAAATTTCATCTGCTTTAGAAACATCAAATGAATATACTTTGCTAACTGCTTTCTTATTAGTCCTTGGTGCTATAGAAGAATCCTTTCGAACTAAACATTCACACACACAAGGATCATGCTCAACAATTTCAGCAGCATCAATTTCATAATTAGAGTCTTTATACTAGGTTGAATAAGAAGAGTTGTTCCTGTCGACATCTTCTTCTAACAAAGATTCATATCTAGAAGCTTTGTAAGTTAGGTCAACCAAATCTCTAAACTCTGTAGAATCGAACTTCTTCCTAAGTTCTCTACTCAAACCATCTTGTGCTATTCTCACAAATTCAACTTCTGGTAGTTGAAGTTTACACTTGTTCCTAGCCTTTTTAAACCTAGCAATAAAGTGAGCAGCCTTTTCATCAGGCTTTTGCTTCAACCTTGCTAAATCAGCCATAGTGACTTCAGGTTCAGTTTGATAAAACTGTGCATGGAATAATTCTTCCATCCTTTGCCAATTTGGAACTGACTCTGGTGTTAAATTAGAGTACCATTCGAAGGCTGTTCCTGTCAAAGAATTAGAAAACAATTTCAACTTAACAAACCCATTATTGCCTAATTCTTTACATTGAGCTGTAAATCTGGTAATGTGCTCAGTTGTTGATTGTTTTCCATCCCCATGGAATAAAGTAAAATCTGGGATTTTGAACCCCCTAGGGACTTCGAACTGCCTATCTATCCATTCTGGATAGGGCTTTCTATAAATTTGGGTTTGCACTCCTCGGTTTAGAGGTCCATATACCTCTTGCATGAGACCTAATATTTCATCTCGAAGGGCTGGACGTTCTCCTAGAGGCACTCTCAAATTAACAGGTGGTTCCCAAATGGTATTTCTAGGCATGTGATTCTCTGGAAACCTCTGAAAAGGATCATCGAAAGGCCTATGTTGCTTAAAACCTCCTTCTTGCTTTGTGAGAGGTTCATACAAGTAGTTTGAATGCACTCTACCCATCTCTGGTATCCCTGCATACTTAGGAATTCCAATCTCTGGATTAAACCTTTTTGCACTGATCCTATCTTTCTCATTCAAATGACTTCCAGGAGTGAATACATACTCATCAAACCCGTAATCATTGTTTCTAAAACCCTTATCCTCATTTAAACCATCAAAGTTTGGTTCGAATGGGACATTAGTGTTCTGTTTAAACATTTTCTTAGGTTTAGGAGCTTGATAATCATGAGTTTTTGCAGGTTCATACCAAGATTCTGGTATATCATCTACATTTATAGGCTCTTTTCCAGGCCTTGACTTAAATTTGCTGGTACTAGCTTCCCCTTTATCCTTCTCAAATGAGGGCAAAGGATCATGCCTAGTCCCTGATTGCTCTTCTAACTTTTGTAACATAAGTTTCTGGGTTTGAGCCAGTTCTTTAAATGTGGCAATCATTTCAGCAAACTGATTAGATGACACATTTCCTCCAACTTCTGGATTCTTTGGGTCATCCACATGTACAATTCTGTTACTCCTAGTATTCATTCGAGAACTCTGGCCAATCCCTGCATTTAAGTCTTGACCAGTACGAATCTCTGGTCCTATTTGTAGGCCTTCAACTTGTTCATTCTCTTTAGAATTGATATTGTTCTCATCTTCTGGCGTTTGGCCAACTTGAGAATCATCCGCTTGCTTCCTAAGTTTTGGAGCCATTCAACACTTTCAGGTGTCCCACCGGGCGTGCCAAAAAATGTTTTGGTTCTTTTTACTTCTTTGTAATGGAAATAATTGTGTGCGAGCGTGCCAGAGAGAGTTTCAATCTCCTTTCTCAGATTAACTTTGGAAAAAACCAAATCTAATCAGGCGATTGTGTTTTATTGGTTCAATTACCTCAATTAAGAGGATTTTTTCAACAAGTGAAGAAATGTAAACCAACAAACTTAGGAAATCGAAGAACGAAAAGAAACAAGATACTTCGATTAATAAATCAAAAGTAAACTTACTTCGAAATTGTCTCCAACTTCAAATACAAGAACTTCGAACGAGTGATTGTTACAAGAACAACCGAGATTAATCCGAACTACTTCCTAAACTACTTTGCCAATGAACAAACCAAGCATCAGTTTTTTTTGATAGCTGTTTGTTGAAGATTTGTCCGGGGCTTTTCACTCTTCAATTTCTCTTATTTATAGATGCTGCTTGCAATTTGAACTTCCCGCTCAATGAATTTGAATAATAGCTTGCTTCGAACTCTAACTTCCATTCTTCGAGTTGGCAGTTGTTTTCTCCTCCACGTCTGAATTTGAATCCTTCTAATTCTTCTTCCAGAAGTTTTGATTTTGAATCTGTACAGTTGTTTAAACAAACTCAACTGATTAAACGTTAAAGTGAATAACTGTCTTTCGATAAGCATTCCACGTGTTATAACTGTCAATTTGCCTTGTTTCCCAAATCCACACGTGGAGTTTATATGTTTAGCAGTAAATATCATGGCTTCGAAACCACCTTTTTACGTCGGCAATGGCTTGCAACTGCCAATAACTGCTTTTCATCTTTGAACACGATACGACATCGTATTTAATCATTTATATTCCTTTAATCCAGTGTATCTTTACCAACATGTAATTGCCAACGTTTGGCATTTTCAATTACGTGTCAATTAATTATTGGATTTGTTAATTTTATATGTAAACAAGTATGTGGAAGAATACATTGTGGGCTGTTAATTGCTGGACCCGATCATAATCTAAATTAATTAAATTAGTACGGTAATGGTGATTCCATTTGTTTTGGATACTTGTAACCCTTTTAGGAGTCCGTCAAATTTAATTTGTGATTGATGCCTTGGTCTGGTTTGGTAGTCATGGTAGTTTGCTTATTGTGCGTCTTAATTTAAATTTGAAATAAATAAATAAACGAAATAAGCTACATTAATAAGCAAGAGTTCCCAAAGAGTTACAGAGGCAGGTGGATTGTCTTATTGACTTGTTGGTAAGTGACTGGTGACATATGCACGGTCGGACGAGGCACGGATGGAGCCAGGGGGAGCCAGTAGAGGCAGTCGCAAGGAGGAAAAAGACTCTAGTATTATATAGAAAAAATGAATTTTCCAATGAATTATATGGCATTACTCCTGTATAGTATTTTAGGGAAAAAATTCGTCCCTGCGTAGTGAAATTTTTGGCTCCGGGGACGGATGACGTATATATTCTCCATCAATTAAAGTTGGAATCCAAAGCTTGTTTTTAAATTTTGAATCAAGTAACTCATTGCCAACAGTGCTTCATTGCATGCATGCTTTGCTTCACTTATTTTTACCAATTTGTGGTTGTAGTCAGAGGATGACGCGCAAGGTGGGAGGAGGAAGAAGAAGAAGAGGCTGAAGGAAAAGCTAAAGGAGATATTGCCCGGAAAGCACAATGACGAGTGTTAGAATAATCACCACACGCACACAACAGAATACGAAAACAGTAAAGGAAATCAACACAAGAATTTATGTGGTTCCCCAAGATCGGGTACGTCCATGGGAGCGAGAGCGAGTCTGTATTATTCTGATAATCGGCTAGGGTTTTTACAATAGAGAATATATATAGCCCTACTCTATTTCAACCCTTCCGCTCAGCTCGGTGCGCTGCACTCCCCTCGCTCCGCTCCGTTCCGCTCCGTTCCACTCCGGCATCTGGCCTTTCATTAGAACTCCATAGTACCTCTCCATATGAGCCACAAGTTCCAACAACGAGCATGCCCCTCAGACCCATCAAACCGGTTCTTACCCGGTTCCCCACAGCAGCACAACTCCTCCAGGGCAGCACCCGCACGAGCACGAGAAGAAGGGCATAATGGAGAAGATCAAGGAGAAACCACCTAGTACCCACGACAGCCACCAGAGGAATAACAACGCCATTTTATTGGTGGATGTTGATGCGAGTCATGAAGTGATAGTCTGTGTGTATGATAACTTTCGTACATTTTTGAAGTTTGCTCATTGTAATAAGTGCTGTGAATTGTCTCTCCATTTGAAGATTTGGGTTTTCTATGGTTTGTTGGTGTTTCGTCTTCCATCTTTTTTCATGGATTGTTTGGAGGACATAATTTGGAGGATTGGGTGATTGGGAATATATAGGACTTATTATACCACTTCTTAAGTAAGAAGTATCCCACGTTTGATTTTCAAATGATTCTCGGGATTGTTAATCCCAGCATTATTTTTATCCCTAGGAGGTATTAAATAATTCTAGGGGAAGGTGGGATTGAGTAGGATTGATAAAGACGGAATTGTTTTTGAAAATATTCCGATGATACTCGAATTCTTCTCAAGAAGTATTTTCAAAAAAATTTTTTTTGGGGTTTGTTTTTTATCTCAATCTTATTTTGAACTTATCCCGATCCTAGAGGCTCGGTAACCCCCTTCAATTTTAGGCCCTTAGAGTATAATGACTTTGGGGGTAGGGTTTAGACCCTTTTAAGTCTAGCAATGACTATTTTTTAGTTTGAATCTGGAAAACAAGGCCTATTCTGAATCCAATTTGGGGTAAATTTCACCGACACCTCTGAGGTTTGCCTTGGTTATGGGTATCCATCACGTATACAATGAACACCTTTTGGTTTTTTAATATGCTTTTTTTTTTTTTTACTGACACTCTAATCGACAATTATTAATATAACAATAAAAGGTTTTAATATACTTTTATTGGCACACTCCTTTTGGTTTTAATATACTTTTTTACTGACACTCTAATGAACAATTATTAATATGATAATAAATGGTTTTAATATGTTTTTTACTAGCACTCCAATGGACAGCCTCCGTGCTTCAACGCATCTCCATATTTCGGACTGTGAAGAAGGAGGTCCAACCCAGCAGCTTGAAAGCATTGCGCTTCTGATGATGAAGAAGTATGACAATTGTATTAACGTGCCAGAATGGGTAAAAAATGACTTATATCTAAAAAATTTATAAACTCACTTATATTATTCATTGGAGGAGTTAACCAGAGTAAAAGAAAATGAGAATTGAGATCTTTTATGATTTATTCTATTATTAGGTTATTATTCATTTTATTATTATTAACAAGGTGAATTTGTCATTAGAAGTTAATTTGGCAAATTTCATCATGTGTTGACTTTCAAAACCAAATTAAATTACTGTAATAAAAAGGAGTAACAATCATTTAATTATTTTTTTGTTTCTTTTGCAAATCTTAAATCCTCGTTATTGTATGCAATTGCTACTGCGGTTGAAGCTGTAGCATGCATTGTATAAGTGCTTAATTATATGATTATTATATCACAAAATAATTATATCACATTATCAGCTATGTGATAAAAAAAAATCAAGGCTTTAATATCAACCCATGCCAAATATTATTAGAAAAGACTAGGAGAGAGAAATTGAGATAAATTAGGAAAGATTAGGAGAGAGAAATGTTAGGAAATTAGGAGAGAGAATTATTAGGAAAATCAAGAGAGAAATATTAGGAAAATTAGAAGAGAGAAAGGGTGTTTTGGGGATTATTTGAATTTCAGGATGGAATCATAAGTATTCAAATCTCATAGGATGGAATCATAATGATCTTTTTGTACATGCTGCCTAAATAACTCTCCCAAAACTTAACAAGAATCTAATTTTCATTAACGTGCGTGTTTAATTCATTGGCCTAGCTAGCTAGCGTGCTTTTTTGTAGATAAATTACAAGACTCTGTAAATAGGGTTGGCTCTGGAAACCTAATTTTAGTGGGGCACCTTAATAATCCTTACTAATTACAGTTGTTAAAATTGGGTTTTCCTAGTCAAGCATGATAAGATTATGCTAAATTAAGATATTCATTACTAACTATAAGATTTATAATGCAAAATTTTTATAACAGGATCAAAAAATGAGGACACAAATTTTAAACCAAACTTGTAGAGTATGTTTTATGTTGATATTTACAAGTCCTTAGATTGATCGAGATGGTTTTGTTAATGACTTTCTTTTAAGATATTTCTCCAAGTAAAAAATGAAGAAAAACAAGAGATA
Source organism: Vaccinium darrowii (assembly GCA_020921065.1). Taxonomy (NCBI): domain Eukaryota; kingdom Viridiplantae; phylum Streptophyta; class Magnoliopsida; order Ericales; family Ericaceae; genus Vaccinium; species Vaccinium darrowii. Next base: position 31,469,924 of record CM037158.1, on the reverse strand, counting down.
AATCTCCAAATATACAAAGAGTTTATTAACCAATAATTATAAATGAACTAGTTAGCAAAAATTGAAGTGTAAAATTAATTCTACGTTATATATTAATTTTTGATATATATAGATATATAAGCGTTTAAGTAAAATATAGTATGAAACTTCTATATTTATGCTAATTGTATAATACTAATAATATTGTTTTAGTTGCAAGTGGGGAGGTGTGACCCGTCTTAATCCATCCCTATTTGTAGGGCTACTAAGTGAACCGAACAGCTTGAGTTCAGCTCAAGTTTTGGCTCATTCAAGCTCGTTAAAAAACAATATAAGTCAAGCTCAATTACTTTTTATTGTTTAGTAATGAATTCAAGTCAGGCTTGAGCGTATAAGTGTTTGGCTTTATAGGTTAGTGAACAAAGGGATATTTCGTAAATATTCTAAAGATAGAGGTAAATTAGCAAATATCGCAAAAATAAGAGATCTGACTTCCATTAAGATTTTTCACCAATACGCTTCCAATAGTCTTGTATCAAAATTATAAAATTCTTCAATGAGATAACGAAATTTAGGGTTTCTGGCTTTAATTAGGCCATTTAATTTTGGAATTTTATGAGCATAAGCTTAAACTCAAGCTTCAAACCTTGAAACTTCACAAGCTTTAGCTCAAGCTTGAAAACTCGAGATTAACCTGCATGTTCCACAAGCCAAGCTTATCATGAACACATAACTTCAAACGGGAGCCAAGCTTGAACAATTGGACTCTATAAATTTTCAATCTCAAGCCAAGCTTGAACACATGTAAGGGAAATAGGCGTGCAAGAAAATCTAGAATAAACTAGGAAGCATAAGTAATTAACCTAGATTAAACTAGAAACAGAATGATAGAACTTGAAAAATATACTAATTAACATAATATTTTCAAATATTACGCTAACAAATATCATTGATTGCTCCCATGCATCTTTCAATAGGAAAATTATGTATATATATTAGAATAGGAAGGTACAAAACTATATACATATGCCTAGCAATTTTACTTGAAGAAACAAAACACTCAAAAACCATTAGCAAGTTCATCATTCCAAACGGATCAATGGAAGTGAGCTCAAGAGCAGAGATTACTGAAGAGGCATCGATGGAAGGGAGCTCAAGAGCAGAGATTACTGAAGAGGCATCGATGGAAGGGAGCTCAAGAGCAGAGATTATTGAAAAGGGATCAAAGGAAGGGAGCCCAAGAGAACGGCTTATTAAGCGGCGAAAAGATAAAACGGAGAAAAGGGAGAGAATTGCAGAAATGGCGAAGTATATAAAAGAAAACGATGAGTTAAAGTTTGTTGAGAGCAATTTTATTGAGGAGAAGACGCTTTTAGGTGATGCTCCTCCAGAAGAAGAGCGAAAGCGTTGTTGCACTATTTTGTGACTTTGAGATGGTTATATAATTTAGCTACCATTATTTTTTGGGATTCATGGTATTTGATTTGATTTCCCTATTATTTTGGGATTTTTTTTTTGCATTTGTTTGGCTAGTAGAATCATATGCAGTTATAAAAGAGTGATTATTTGATATTTTGATGTTACTGAAGTTTGAAGCTAGAGTTATTATATTCAGTCAACTTGCATCTTAAAAGAGTGCCTTTCATTTTCTTTTCATTTCTTTTTTGTTATAAAGAGTGTCTCGATACACCTAACTAAATCTCTCCATCCCCCTCTTAGATAGAGGTGTCAAACGGGCCGTGTTGTGCCGGCATGACCCATTGAATTTCGTGCCATGCCATGCCGGCCCGTTTACTAAACCATGTTGTGTCGTGCCGTGCCGTCCTATTTACTTAATCGTGCCGCGTCATGCCGTGCCATTTTGTAATTGTGTCGTGCCCATACTGTAACATCTCTGAGTTTTGTCAAATTTTTCTTTTTTTGTATAATTTAGCCGAGTTTCGTCAAAAAATAAATTTGTATATTTAATGACTATAGCTATATTGACTTATTAAAAAGTATATAAGATATAACTCAAATTTTTTTGTATAATCTAGTCAAGTTTCGGTGTATTGGGATTCACAAAATATTTGTATTGACTTATTAATATTTGTATAACATATAATTAGAAAATTCATCATTAAAAAATTAATTTTTGTTGGTACATTAAAAATTTGTATTTGTTGTGTCATGCCTTGGGTTGTGCCCCGTGCAGTGCTGTGCCACGTCTAGCCCACTTCCATGCCATGCTCGTGTAAACCATGTCATGCCGTGTCGTGCCCATCTAAAACTGTGCTCGTGCCATGCCGTTCCGTGCCACAATTGAACATGCCGTTTGACACCTCTATTCTTAGAGGAGGGCCCAATTATAAATTGCTACCTAGGAATCGACCGTGCAACTTTGGGGTGATATCCCATTGAGGCAAACCGATCGACCTACTACTACGACAACCCCTTGGAGTTTTTAAAAGGTGATTACTGCTATGACAACCCCTTGGAGTTTTTAAAAGGTGATTGCATTATACAGTTATGATTAGAGCCTTCTTGGGGGCCGCTCATGAATCACTTAACAACTTTGAATTTTTTGAGTTCCATGCTCGATTTGGGTTTTTCAGAAAAAGGGAAATCTTTAATGGCCGCAATCAGTGACAGCTCTAGGAATTTTAATAGGGTATTCATGATTTACCTTATCTGTATTAGCTCTATGTCATGGCTTCGGCAGTGCCCCGTGCTGTGCCGTACCATGTCTAGCCCACTTCCTTGTCATGCTTGTCTAGACCATGCCGTACCGTGCCCATCTAAAACTGTGTTCATGCCTTACCGTGCCACAATTAAACATGCCGTTTGACACCTCTATTCTTAGAGGTGGCCCCAATTATAAATTGCTATCGAGAGGAATTGACCGTGCGACTTTGGGGTGATATCCCATTGAGGCAAACCGACCTACTACTACGACAACCCCTTGGAGTTTTTAAAAGGTGATTACTACTACGACAACCCCTTGGAGTTTTTAAAAGGTGATTGCATTATATAGTTATGATTAGAGCCTTTTTTGGGGCCGCTCATGAATCACTTAACAATTTTGAATTTTTTGAGTTCCATGCTCAATTTGGGTTTTTCAGAAAAAGGGAAATCTTTAATGGCCGCATTCAGTGACGGCTCTAGGAATTTTAATAGGGTATTCATGATTAACCTTATCTATATTAGCTTTATTAACTAGTCATATAGACAAAAATTCCCAAATATTGGTGTAAATAATGAGAACAAATAAATACACTAATAATTATTGTAGAAAGTTGTGTGTCGAATAGGTTTGCACTGATCATCTTTTTGGACATATGCTATAGTTTTTTGAGACATAGAGTTGGTGTTGCTCAGAGAGAAGCTAGAGTACGCGTGATATCGATACCAATGGAATTTTTTCTTTATATATTTCTATTTTGTCATTGAGAATTGTGGAGTACTTTGTTTTGAGCTAATGTACCTATAAAGTTTTCAATCGTAAATTATTTACAACAAATTCTGGATGTTGCTACTGACATTTTGTCACTACATGTTAGTTTTTTATCACAACAAAGTTATGTGACAAAATATTTTTGACGCCATTTTGTCACAAGCCCGTAGCAATAAGTTTGCTGTGACAAAATTTCAAACTCGTTGCAAGAAATCAAAAGTTATGGTGACAAAAATAGTTTCTCACATAAAAGTTCAATAATAGTGACAAAATATTTTGTCATAAGATGTAACTATTTTGTTGCCTTTAGGTTAATGGTCGTCTCAATAAAATATTTCTACGAGGAATAAAAATATAATGGTGACAAACAATTGTGTCACAAAAATTCCTCCTTCGTGGTTACAAAATTGTTGAGGCAAAATAATTTGTTATAATTGGTACTCTAATTTTGTCATTAAAAACTTGTGGTGAGAAAATATCTGTTCCTCACAAAATGGAACAATAGAAACAATTATTTTGTCATAACATGATCCTTAATTTCATCACCATTAATCCAACTCGTCACAAAAGGACCGTCCAGACACACCATTTGTGACAAAAAATTAGTTCCCGCAACAAAGCTATACAAGTCAAACTTCATACGTGAAGAGTATCAGTAACTAAGGCAAACTTGATGGGATGATAGTCGAATTTTTCCTAAAAACTATTCCACAAATCTAAGTGGCCCAAAGTTTTTCTTTTCTGATGGTGAAATCATATTGGTTACTACTTGCACTGATTGTGTTACATATCTTTACCGCCACATCTCTTTCAAAACCAATTTAAATTTCCATGATAAAAAGGAGTAACAATCTTTTAATTTTTGTTTTGGTTTCTTTTGCAAATCTTAAATCCTCGTTAGTGTATGCAATTGGTACTGCGGTTGAAGCTGAAGCATGCATTGTATAACTGCTTACTTATATGATTACGAAATCGCAAAAAAATAAATAAATTATATAACATTATCAGCTATGTGATAAAAAAATCAAGGCTTTAATATCAACCCATGCCAAATATTTATTGGAAAAGTAATTTTAAAAAGAAACTAATTTGCATTGACATGCGTGTTTAATTCATGGCCTAGCATGCTTTTATATTGATAGATTACAAGACTCTGTACCCAGGGAGCGGCCCCGGAAATCTAATTTTAGTGGGGTCCCTTAATAATCCATACAAATCACAATTGTGAGAATTGGTTTCCCAGTCAAGCACAATAAGATTATGCTAAATTAAGATATTCATTACTGAATATAAAATTTATAATTCAAAATTTTTATAACATGATCAATAAATGAGCACACAAATCTTAGACAAAACTTGTATACTTTACATTGATATTTACAAGTCTTTAGAATGATCAAGATGGTTTTGTTAATGACTTTCTTTTAAGATATTTCTTCAGAACAGTTAAAAATGAAGAAAATCAAGAGATAAATCTCCAAATATACAAACAATTTATCAACCAATAATTATAAATGAAATAGTCAACGAAAGTTGAAGTGTAGAATTAATTCTACATTTTATATTTCTGATATATATAGATATAAGTGTTTAAGCAAAATATTGTACGACAGTTATATATTTATGCTAATTGTATAATAATAATAATTATTATTATTTTTAGTTGTAAGTGGGGGGACAAGACCTGTCTTAATCCGGCCCTTTTTTGTAGGGCTACTAAATGGACCAAACAGCTTGAGTTCGGCTCAAGCTTGGCTTGACTTTTTGGCTCATTCAAGCTCATTCAAAAAACAATATATGTCAAGCTCAATTACTTTTTATTGTTTATTAATGAATTCAAGTCATGCTTGAGTATATAAGTGTTTGGCTTTATAGGTTTGTGAACAAAGGGATATTCCGTAAATATTCTAAAGATAGAGCTTAATCAACAAATATCGCAAAATCAATAGACCTGACTTTCATTAAGATTTTTCACCAATACGCTTCCAATAGTCTTGTATCAAAATTATAAAATTCTTCAATGAGATAATGAAATTTAGGGCTTCTGGCTTTAATTAGGTCTTTTAATTTTGGATTTTTATGAGCATAAGCTTAAACTCAAGCTTCAAAACTTGAAACTTCATGAGCATTAGCTCTAGCTTGAAAACTGAAGATTAACCTGCATGTTCCACAAACCAAGCCAAGCCTATCATGAACACATAACTTCAAACGTGAGCCAAGCTTAAACAATTAGACTCTATAAATTCTGAAACTCAAGCCAAGCTTGGACACATGTAATAAGGAGTCAAGCCAAGCCTGAGCAATACAAGGGAAACACGCGTAGCAAGGAAATCCAGAATAAACTAGAAAACATAAATAATTAACCTATACTAAATCAGAAACATGTAGAATAATAAAACTTGAATAATATAGTAATTAACATAATATTTTCAAATATTACACAAATATCATTGATTGCTCCCATGCATCTTTCAATAAGAAAATTATGTATTAATATTAGAATAGGAGGGTACAAAACTATATACATAAGCGTTGCAATATTACTTGAAGAAACAAAACACTGTGCATCATTCCAAATGGATCAATGGGAAGGGAGCCCAATAGGAGGGGTCGTTGAAAAGGGAAAAAAGAAAAGGAAAGAGAGCCCAATAGCAAGGACTTATGCTTATTTATCCAAAAAAGTAAAAAAAAATAGCAGGGACTTTTGAACAGGGAAAAACTAAAAGGAAGAACAGTAAGTCAAAGGTGAAGCTCAAAGATGATGCTTATCCAGAAGAAAACCTAACACAAGATGCAAGGGATCCATTGAAGGACAGAGAGGAGCTCAAGGAGAAGTCTATCAGTCAGAGCAGTGGTGATCCAAAATCTTGCACTATTATGTGATTTTGTGACAGTTATTTAATTATCTATTTATTTATTAAGCTACCATTATTTATGGGAATTTAGGCTATCTGATTTGATTTCCCTAATAATTTGGGAATTTTTTTTTCCCCATTTGTCTGGCTATTAGAATTACATGCATTTATAATAGAGTGATTATTTCACGTTAACCCTTCAGTTTGGAGGGATTATAAATTGATGTGAATGACCGTGTCGTACCGTATCAAAATTAAATTTATAAAAACAATGAATTAACCCTTACTCATAAGAATAGTGCCTAAGTCCGAGTGTCGATCCGCGGAGACAATTTGGCTAAATTCCGATAACTTTGACTAATTTCTAATTTAATTCAAAAAAAGAGATTTGAGTGATTGGTTTTTGGAAACTAATTAATTTAAGAACAAGTAATAAAATTGATGAAGAATGAATGGAGGAGAAATCTAGGGTTTCGAATCCACCCCGACCATGTAACTAAGTTGTTTGTAGGCTAGGTTTGTTATTCGAATCACAATTTGTCAAGAAGATAATTATGTTGTTAACAGGCATGGACTATCCCATAGCACGGACCGTCTCGCTGGCACAACCCGTCTCTTTCACGGACTGTTCAGTGGCACGATCCGTCTTACGAGCATAATCCATCTTAGTTACCCAAGCACAAACGTAGAAAATCCATCTGATCATAATGAAAACATGTTCTAAGTTAAACAATCTATTCGAGTTAATAAACCTAATGCCTACACATATACAGAGTTACTTGGAACAGGGCTTCATCTTCCCCCTAGAAGGTGTTTAGCCGGCCATGGAGATGGAGATGAACGCTTGATTTGACGAAGAACTTGAAGAACCCATGAATTTGCTTGCGTTTCTCTCTCTAAACTTGCCTCAAAATATTCTCGAACCCCCAAAACGTACAAAGCAATGACCAATTTATAACAAAACCTAAAAAACGTGGTCAACACCCTAATTTGAGTTTGACTCGGGTAAAATCGCCCGGGCGGAAAATCCAGATTGTAACCCAAAACTTCGCGGGCTCCCCCCGGCTTCATCCGAACTCGAAATGATGCGATTCTTGGACCGTTGCGAAGCTCTTTAAGTCTACTTTGCGTTCCATGCCTTATATCAACTCCCATTAGCACTTTTAATCATTCGGCACTCTCCAAAGCCTTCAAACACAATTCAACCATTATAATTCACCAAGTAACTCTATGATTGGACTATTAAAGTGTTAATTAGAGGGTTAAATGGGTGCATTTCGGCACCTATCAGTGAACATCACGAACAGTCCCATAACGAAACGAGTCATTGTTGTTACACATCATCAATTGTGTCTATTTTGAGTTTCTATTTTAATGATTTCGTGCACTATTGTTAGACTTAATGGTGTTACTGTTACATGTCTTTTGATTGGCTTGTTTGGAGGACATAATTTGGAGGGATATAAAAGGAAGATGGGGTTATTGGAAATATGTAAGAACCGTGGAGGTCCATATAAGTTTCACTTAGGTTGGGGATTGGAATAACAAGAAAATCAAGTTTTAGGCATTTAAATCTTGGGTCACTTTCACTTAACACCTCTTGAGGTTTGCCTTAGCTACGGGTATACCTTAGTGACGGATATCCCTCACATATACGATAAAACAATAAGCTCTTTTTTTTTTGTTTTTATATGCTTTTACTGACACTCCAACCATTGATGTTCTGAGTAGTATTTTTTTTTTTTTTCTATCTGAGCTATTTTGAGAAAAGGGTAAAATTTACTAATAATTATATATTATTACTGCTCAAAAGAATTCTTTTTTGGTCAGAAATACAAATTTATTACTTGGTAAAAGAATAAAAATTGAGATCTTTCTATTATTTATTGTAGTACTACTGTATTAAATATGGTAAAAAAATGAGAACCGAAATCCTTCTATCATTTATTCATTATTGATAAGCACGGTGAATTCGTCATTAAAAGTTATTTTGGCTATTTCCATCACGTGTTGGTCGAATATTTGTTGAATAGGTTTCGTTAAAATGAAGAGGGCGTTTGGCCGACTCTTTTTCACCTTATCCCATTCTCTTTTTTTCTTTTTGAGTGTTTGGCCGACAACCCTCAAAACACCTTCCCACAAAACTCGTTTTCCATTTTTCACAATCTAAGCCAAAACCCAAAAAAAGCTCCGGACCTCCTTTTCCCATTCTACTTCTAATTTTGATTTTCCCTAAATTTCTACTCTCCCATTCTACCCCTCATCCCTTGTTTACTTTACCCTTCCTATCTTGAGGATTCCCTTTTTCCACCGCAACAAGCAACAGAGAGAGGAGAAGGTAAATGACGACGCATACCCAGATATATACATACAAAAAGATATCCATACATACATGTATTGATTCCAATAATGAAGCCTTCTACACTGATCGATTAAAAAAAAAGCCTAACCCAGTTGAATCAAACCCAATCTAACTTGGTGTGGAATTGCAATCAATTAAATCAAATCAAAGAAATCCGACCAAGAAAATAGACTAAGTCTTGGTTTCGAACAAGAAAATTACAGTTGAGAGTTTTACAGACATCCGAAAATAGACTAATTCCATCGCAATACTATCGCCAATCGAAACTCGCTCATACAATGGCTTCCAACTCAACCCCGTTGAATCAAATTGAAACTATTAGCTCAGTCCCCGACGAATCCGAGCTCGATCGGTTCGCTGCAGTTGCCAACAAGGCCGCCGACGCGGCGGGCGAAGTGATTCGCAAGTGCTTCCGTAAACCCTTGGACATTATCGAAAAGTAGGACTCGAGTAAGTTTTCTGAATTTTCAGAAGAATTTTCGTTTTGTAATATTATGTTTTAGATAGTCCGGTGGTGAGGCAAAAACCCTAGTCCAAATGCCATTCTTGCTGTCATGCCTTGAGCCACCATCACATGGCGTACTATTTTGGTTAGTCGCGCAAGGGTTGCATAAGTTTGACATGACACGTATATTTTTTGTTTATTGTACACATAATTTTTGCCTTATTAGTCACGCATTTTTATGGTATTAGCTACGCATTTTTTGGGCGAAGTTACGAACATTGGGTACGGTACACGCTGGAATAGTTTCACAATTTTTGGATTAGTTATGCAATACTTATTTTTCTATCAATTACGTATTTTTGGTGATAGGCATCTCCAAGTAGATATATATTGCATCGTTTCTGATCTCTACATCTAGAAAAGTAATTACTACAAATCTACCCCCAATTGGTTTTATCTAAACACATACATCCCTTTCCTTCTTAAACATCTCAATCACCATCTGAGAGGTTATTAATCTTTTGATTTTGCCTATTGCACTTCTCAGCAACCATCCGTTACCTGAAGATTGACGATTAATAGACCCCAACACTTGACCTTTATCATTACTCTGTGGTTCCATTCTGTTAATCATTTCTTCTTCTTGCTTGCTAGATTCTGGAATTCCTTTCTTCCTCTAGATTTCTTTACCCCTTACTGCTTCTCTCAGATTCTGTGATTTATTTCTGTTGTGATATGTCTTCAGACTCTGAGCTTGTGCTTTTGAAATCTTCATAAACACCTGATCGATTGATCCTTCCTCTGAATCTCTCATTTTGCTTCGACAACCCTTTTCCTCTAAAATCTTTCCCCTTCCATGGCTCAAAGACCCTTGACCTGAAATCTTCCCCCTTCCATTGAAAACTGCTAGGTTTCCGTTGATGATCATTAACCACACTGCTAGATTTGTGTGGTTGGGATGCTATGGAATGCCACTTGATGTGTGGAGTGTTCCTACTTTCAGAACTATAGGAAGCAGATGGGGTCAGTTTATGCAGGTAGATGATAACACTTTGAAAGAGATCTCGTACGTTATGGGACGAATCCTTATTGCTACTAAGTTCATTGGGAAGATAGATGGGACAATAGAACTGAAGGTCAATGGAGAAAAGTATCTGGTCAATGTGCTTGAGGAGGAGTCATACAGTACAGTAACACCATTGTTATTGAGCTCAGTTTCTAGAATTGAGGTAGCTGAAGAAGACGATGATGTAGACAAAAACAATAAGGAACGAGTAGCTAACGTGGATGGTAATGCTCATTCTGTGGATGACTTGGCAGCTCATAAGGAAAGTATAGGTTACATGGATGAGAAGGAGAATATGAAGAGTAATCAAAAGGAGGCAGGAAAGGATAATTTAATGCTGCATGCGGGCAGAGGAATTAATAACCCAGTGCTTCAAACAGTTAATACCCCAGTGGATAGTGACATGCTTTCAAGACTACCAAGAGATGATTTCTCCGTGGCTCTAGAGGAGGCTGAGGAAAATTTTGAGGTAAATTTTATACCTAAGTGTACCTATTCGGGGCCCTAATTTTGGGCCAAAGTTTGGGGGCCTAAGGCAACGGCCTTACAAGCCTTAGCTCAAGGCCGGCCCTGCCAGGAAATGGAGAAATAATTTGCTTTACTGGCGCATAGGATTTGAGCAGTGTTCTAAAAATCGGTCAATTCAGCCGATTAGTCAGCTCAAAGTTGCTAGTTGGAGGAGGTCCCCCGACTAGTCGGATGCCTAGAGAGTAGAGAGAAGTAGGCGATTAGTCGGCCAAAAGTCAACAGCCGACCAACCTGGACCAACTAGTGTCTTTTAGAACCTCGGATTTGATTTTAGTTTTCAAATGGGAGCAATTTATAAATTGAGCTGTTTAGATTGGTATCCAGACAGTTTTGTCAGCTTCAAACAAATTTGTTGAGATGTTTTGCCTGGTGTCTTGTAATTAAATTGGCATAAACGCATCCTGTGTACATGTACAATAACTAGCAATTTTCTAAGTGAATAAATTTTAGAGTCAGCCTAGGTTACTTGCTTAATTTTGGCCTAAAGTTTTATTGTTATGCTCATTTTTGTTGTTTCCACGCGAAACTGTGAAACTCTTTCACATGCTTATTTGTATGTATATGTATCCACATTGATTCTTTCTGACCAAATAAACAATAAAAGGAAAAAAAAATTGGAAAATTTATCGAAACGGTCCCTCTTGCTTGACCTGTGTCTAGATTTGGTCCCTCTAGTTTCAATTTCACTCTAACGAACCTTGTAGTTCCAATTTTGGTCGAATAAGGTCCAATCAATAAGACAGAAGCTCGCCGCTGAACAAGTTGTCACTCAAATCAAGCATCTCCAACAACGGCAAGTTGAACAAACCAAGGGGAATCGTTCCACTCAAGTAATTCTTCGTGACTCGCACCCAATTTAAAGATTCACACTCACTGAGTTCACTCGGAATTGGTTCAATGAAATAGTTCTCCATCTGTATCAGCGTCTTAACCTCCCTCCGTTACACAAAGCACTTGAGATTTTACCCGTGAGATGATTCGACGTTACGTCAAGAAATATTAGCTTCCCGTTACACCCAAGATTTTCAAGTAATTCGAACGTGAAGTTGTTTTCCCAAATCTGTAAGTCTTGAGGTTCAGTAAATTGCTGATGAATGACGGAATAGAACCGTGTAAATTACAGCCATTGTCTCAGAAAAAAAATCTGATAGTGAGAGAGGAAGCATGTCGAATTGGGTTACTTTTTGGAGGATTTACTGAATCATATCATGCCCTTTGATGTTTGTTGAGAAAGTTAAGAGACACCGGTGAATGCGCAAGTGTTACGAAGAAACATCTTTGGTGTATATCTTTGCTTTTGGGTGATCGTAAGTATTTTCTTTTCTAATATTGCGTTATTAATTTAACTCTGCAAAGTCAAAGAACAAATTTCACCTCTAGGAAAGCCATTGGAGACATGGAGATTCTTTGCTGTAAATGAAGGGTTGGTAAATCTGTAAATCCATAGGGGAAATGACAGGTCTACCGCTAAAAAAATCCTCAAATTGGGATTTTTCGCCATCTTTGATAATGTCTGTTATCGATTTGATCTAATTCGACCAAAATTGAAACTCGAGGGTTCGTTTGAGTGAAATTGCGGGTGCATTCGCTATATCTAACAGGCTAGGTTGTTTCAAGTTGTTAACTATGAGTTTTGAGCCAATCATTTCCTTTGGAAGAGGGGTTGAGTCTCATAGACTCAAACCAAGTATCATATGTAGCTCTCATAAACAAAAGTTGAGCATTTCAGATATCCTGTTCGGTGTAGTACTGAACTTTTCCATCCTTGGCTTTTATCTTGTTTGGAACTTCCAGGAGAACGTTTTATCCAAGTTATATATTAGGCCTTTGTTTCGAACTTGGGGTTGGTGCTAGGTGCGGCGATATGCAGCTCCTTTGGGGCCTACCCTGTAATTCGTAATATAATTGAAATCCCTCATTTTTTTAGTGTCGTCAATTGTGTTCAATGCAAAAATTGGAGTTGACCGAACACTGGTATTGTTTCAATCAATGGCTATTTCACTTACGGTATTGTAGAAATATTCACCAGTGGTTATTTATAATTATTATGGTTAATGGGTTCACATTAACGGGTTGACACGTACGTGCGCAGCACAGTGTTGCCCACCTAATTCATCTAAAATGACGAGCATTGCCAAGAGAATGTTCTAAAAGCTAAGCATGCTTCCTATTCAACAAATTAGGCTAAGAAATGAATTAACCAAGAAATGGGTTTCAATCAAATCCCATTACAACACAACGGATTTCAATCACGAGGTGCAAGACAGATTCAAAGGAATCAACATAGGTACAACACCATTACAACAAAAATTACATATGCAAAAGGAGGATAACTTTGAGTACACAAATTGCAATCCCAATAAAAATTGAATATTGATTGCATTTCGTATGGCTAAGATGTGTTCCCTTAAGTTGTTGAGGTCGATGTTGAAATCAGGGAATGATCCAGTGAACTGGTGTGTCCTAACATCTACCAAACCTTCCTCGGCCATCCTTGGTGGGGACCGAGCCAACTGTTGAAGCTCACAATTATTGAATATTGGGTGCACATCAATGTTTGTTGTTATTTTGGCTTTCTTTAGAACTGGACATAAATAATAAATGGGACCTTTACCTATATACATTCATGTCAATTGCTTGGAACAACAAATGTTGGGGATCTTTGAGCAGGTTTCGAAGAACAAATGGTGCCAAAAACTTGAATTCAACGCAATGAGACAGATTTCTACAAACAGAAGAGAGGTGAGGGACGTCTTGATCTCCAGTTAATGTAAATTAAGATTACTAATAAAAGACACGCTTTTGATTAGTTCGTTGATGTAGCCCTCAGCAACTTCTTCTATTTGCATTCCTTTTTTTTCCCTTTGACAAATCCTTCCACCACCCACAACCGAATATCCGCGGGTATCTTCGTAAGGTCTCTTGCGTTATGAAGACTTTGAAAGCCCGCCACCAAATTGTTTCTGAAGTAAAAAGAATCAAGTCCAGAATCATCAATATTTCGCAAGGAACATCAGAGATATTAGAGACATGTATGGCGAAATAGAGCAAGGCTCTAGCTACACTCGCTCCGACATGGCATGGTATGATTGTCGTGGCAATGCCCTTCTACTCCAAGAAGCTAACCTTGTGGGCATTGACAAGCCCAAATCACAATTTCAGTGGCTAACAGATGAGGATCCTCGTCTCAAGGTCCTTTTGATAGCAGGAATGGGTGGATTGGGCAAAACCACCCTAACTTGAAAGGTTAATGATGATGCAGCAGTGAAGAGACATTTCCAAAACTATGCTTGGATCACCGTTTCAGAATCATTCAAGGTCGAAGAGCTTTTATGAGACATGAACAGGCAGTTATTTGAAGAAGTCAAGCAACCACCCTCAAGAGGGGTGGACAATATGGACAGAAACAACTTGAAAAGCATAATTAATGATTTCCTGTTGAAGAAGAGGTATGTGCTTGTTTTCGACGATGTATGGAATATTCAAGCGTGGCAATTTTTAAAAATTATGTTTGTTGAGTGCAATTGTGGCAGCCGAATAGTCCTATAAACAAGAAATGTTGATTTAGCCTCTTTCGCTAGTAAAGAATATCATGGAACTGTTTATAATCTCGAACAGTTGTCTCCTAAAGATTCATGGGACCTGTTTTGCAGAAAGGCATTTCTAGGGAATTCTTGTCCCTCATTTTTGGAAAATCTTTGAAGAGTCATCTTGAAAATATGCGATGGTTTACGACTTGCAATCGTGGCAATTGGCGGTCTATTATCTACAAAAGGGAACAGACAGGATGAGTGGGAGAGGATTTACCGTGGCCTTGGAGCGGAACTGGAAGGAAATGACAAACTCGTGAGTTTGAATGGGATATTGTCCCTTAAATACTTTATTTGACATACTATCTGAAGTTATGTTTCTTGTACTTGAGCATATTTCCAGAAGACTGTTGTTTTGATCACTGGAGATTAATTCCGTTATGGGTGGCGAAAGGATTTGCCAAAGGGAAAGAAGGAATGCAAATAGAAGAAGTTGTTGAGGGCTACATCAACGAGCTAATCAATAGAAGTTTAGTTCAAATTGCAAAGAAGAAGACAAAAGGAGGGTTCGAAGCCTATCGAATCCATGACCTTTCGCGTGAAATGGTTGTTTCCAAGTCGAGAGAGCAAAACCTTGTGTCAATAAACAATGCCGAGAAGGTGCGACGCTTAGCAGTACACAAATCTCCAGTGCTCAAAAAAATAGTTTTCTGGAAATATGCTCAAGTACAAGAAACATAGCTTCAAATAGTATGCAAATCAAAGTAACTAAGGGACAATATCCTATTCAAACTCATGAGTTTGTCATTTCCTTCCAGTTCCGCTCCAAGGCCACGTAAATCCTCTCCACTCATCTAATCAAAGTAACTAAGGGACAATATCCTATTCAAACTCATGAGTATGTCATTTCCTTCCAGTTCCGCTCCAAGGCCACGTAAATCCACTCCACTCATCTAATCAAAGTAACTAAGGTACAATATCCTATTCAAACTCATGAGTTTGTCATTTCCTTCCAGTTCCGCTCCAAGGCCACGTAAATCCTCTCCACTCATCTAGTCTGTTCCCTTTTATAGATAATAGACCACCGATTGCCATGATTGCAAGTGGTAAACCAGCACATTTTTTCAAGATGACTCTTCAAAGATTTTCCAAAAATGAGGGACAAGAATTCCCTAGAAATGCCCTTCTGCAAAACAGGTCCCATGAATCTTTGGGAGACTACGGTTCGAGATTATAAACAGTTCCATGATATTCTTTACTAGCGAAAGAGGCTAAATCAACATTTCTTGTTTTTAGGACTATTCGGCTGCCACAATTGCACTCAGCAAATATAATTTTTAAAAATTGCCACGCTTGAATATTCCATACATCGTCGAAAACAAGCACATACCTCTTCTTCAACAGGAAATCTTTAATTATACTTTTCAGGTTGTTTCTGTCCATATTGTCCACCCCTCTTGGGGGGTAGTTGCTTGACTTCTTCAAATAATTGTCGGGTCATATCTTATAAAATCTCTTCGACCTTGAATGATTCTGAAACGGTGATTCAAGCATAGTTTTGGAAATGTCTCTTCACTGCTGCATCATCATAAACCTTTCTAGTTAGGGTGGTTTTGCCCAATCCACCCATTCCTGCTATCGAAAGGACCTTGAAGCGAGGATCCTCATCCGTTAGCAACTAAATCAATTGCGATTTGGGCTTGTCAATGCCCACAAGGTTAGCTTCTTGGAGTAGAAGGGCATCGCCGCGACAATCATACCATGCCATGTCGGAGCGAGTGGAGCTTGAGCCTTGCTCTATTTCGCCATACATGTCTCTATATCTCTTATGTCCGTGCGAAATACTGATGATTCTGGACTTGATTCTTTTTACTTCAGAAGCAATTTGGTGGCGGGCTTTCAAAGTCTTCATAACGCAAGAGACCTTACTAAGAAACACGCGCAATCCAACGCCATGGTGATGTCCAAGGCGAAGCATGTACAAGTCAAGAACATCTGCAGTGTCATATGCAGCTTCACAAACTTGTTTCATCAATACTTTGAGTGTCGGGTCCCTCTCTTCCACCGTCTCTGCAACTCTGAGGAAATGTGAAATCCGCTCGAATTCGTCTTTTATGTATTCGATCGCATCCCGTACTCCGGTTAACATGTTCATCTCTTTATTGAGATAGGGTGCGAAGCTGGATAGCAGATTCGACACTACAGACTCTGCCATTTTCCTCTTTTTGATGTTTCTTGCAATAGACTTTGATTTTAAGGTAATATATGGGATCACGGGTTCAAATCGAGAACTCAAATATGAACTGATTTTCAGGGTGACAGTGAATCGACCTTTATTAGCTTTTGAGTTAGGAGGTGATAAGGGTGGAGAGGATGGAGGTGAGAGAGAGAGAGAGAGAGAGAGAGAGAGAGAAGGAGAATTGAGAAGAGAGAGAACTGATCAAATTTCATTTCTGGGGTGAAATCAGAAATGTTTTCGTTGCATATACATAGAAGAGGAAAACCCCATGACACAGACTTACAACTAGGGATGGCAATGGGGCGGATCGGTTCAGGTACTGCCAGAACCGAATCCGATCCCCGAAACTGAATGGTTACCCATAACCGAACCGAACAGAACCGAACCCAAACGAGGAGAGAAAAATGAAACCACAAACGAACCGAACGGGATTCAGGTATTCCCCGAACCGAATGGGTACCCGAATAATCTCACAAACTAAGCTCAGAAAACAGCATCAATTAGCAACAAATGTTTCAGATCTGTTAGCAAACAAAAATGAGGCATTTTTTTACCGATGAAGATGATTGCTAGTACAATCGGAGAGCTGCTTCTCCTCCTCCATAAGCCGCCCATGGCTTCCGTCACTTCCTTCTCTCTCTACAAATCTGTAATCTGTAGTTGTATGTATTGAAAACCCACGCAAAATCGAAGAGATGGAGGGGGAGGTGCACGAGTGAGGGATGACGTGCGGCGGAGGACGTGAGATTGGTAGTTGGGTAGAGGGGTTTTTCAGATCTGGAGTGGAGAGAGAGAGAGAGTATGCTTTTGTTTTTTGTACGAGTAAAAGCCTGGGGAGTGAATAAGTGATGGACTAATAATAAAAAAAAAAAGGGGAAAACAAGGAATGGGGTCTACTGTACTTTGAATGATCAATGCCGCAATGGGTTATAAATGTAATTAACACACACATATACACACACTAGGGTTGAACCCGTGCATAACATGTACTCAAAATGAATGTGAATGAAGAACAATGATACAAATAAACCATTTGTGCCACTCCCCACCACACCCTTACTCACATGGGGTGTGGGGCCTACATGGAGGCCACATGTGGGGACCACACCCCATGTGAGTGAGGGTGCGGTGAGGAGTGGCACAAAGGGTGTGTATCTATCATTTTTTGTGAAGAATGAAAATAGAACGTATTGATATGTGAATGCAATTTTTATTGGAACGTAACTAACCTTTGCACACTGGATGAGAAGTGCAGAAACCAAATATTGTAGTAAATTGAGCAAGAACACGACCACTTACGTACTTTAATCAAATTCTAGAAAACAAAAAAATGGAAACACCGTTAGCAACACAGAAAATATAGGATTGAATTACACAAAACAAACAGAAAATCATCTTAGAACTTGCTTCGATGTAGTTGCGGTGCGACGGTTCGTGGGTCTATAGAATTAAGGGCATGAATGGATTGTAACCATCGAAAGGAAGAATATAATTAATTGGAAGAAGTTTATAAGTGGGCAGCTTTTTAAAAAAACGAAGTGAACGTGGGAATGCTTCAAATGAGTATTTGAGAGAGAGTTCTTTCAGCATGAATTGTGATTAGTGGACGTACTGGTTAGTTACCCATTTTGATGTTTGTTTGCCCAGAACAGCTGTTACTGACTAAAAGATTTAAAATGCAAATTTTAGTTTTTACCCACCCCTCCCCTGCTCCCCATGTCCTCTCTCTCCCTCCCATGCTATGCACGGGCGAAATTAAACATGCACATATACAATGTATGAACATTCATATGGCATAATATGTAGCAGGTGGACACTTTCGATCATACATGCATAATATATCTAGCATAAGTTAATAGAATAGAACAAATCATGAGATATAGGCCAGAAATGAATTGAGTTTTTTTTTTTCCGGAACACGAACTGAACGTAACGCAATCCTACATAATTAACCAAAAACTTGAGTAATTTTTCAGAGAGAAAGAGTTAAGCGGAATATACCATGAAGCAATTATTACGCGCTCTGTGAGCAAATTATCGTAACAAAAGGACCGGACTCAAAAACCTGTAGAGAAAGAGATCATGAAGAAAACCATCAAGGGAGAATGGGTAGAGGAACCGAATTTGGTGCTCGAAATTCCGAACAAATTCGAAACCGTTCATTGTACGGCAAACCAATATTCACATAAGTACAGAAAAATTAAAAACCACCAATAAGAGGACAAATAAATTAGAGATTGCAAGAATTGTTACCTGAAGCATTTGATATGCGCTCTGTGACAAATTCTTGTAGCAAACGAACCGAAAAAATAATTGAGACTAATTGACTGAACAAAAACCATACACGAAAAAATAATCAACGCTAAAAAAATAATCAAATCAAAAACCTGTTAAGGCTACCCGAAAAAATAATCAAATCAAAAACCTGTTAAGGCTATGCACGTGTACGTGTATATATCCCCTGTGATATGCGGTTACATGCTATGCACATTTAGGATGCTTGATTAACCGTACTTAACTCCATTTATTGGTTAATTATGCAGGTTCACATTCATGTTTCCGAAAAAACCCCGCTCAATTTAGAATCCATACGATTACTCCAAAAAAAAAAAGGTATGTTTCTGATCTATATTTTTGTTTGGCTCTCTCTATAAAAAAATTACTCAATTTTTTGGTTAATTATGTAGGATTACGTAACCATTCATGTTCCTGAAAAAACCTGTCAAATCAAATTCCATGTGAACACCCAAAACTAGGTATGCTTCTAGCTTATATTTGTATTTTGCTCCACATATGTGAATGGTATGTATGACCCTTGAAATAGAGATTTGGTTTCGACTTTTGATTTTAAGTTGCTTATTATTACTATCTTGCTAAATTTGAATGCACATGGAGATTCTATAGTATAACAGAACAACAAAAATATACTATAGCTAGATATGTGTGTATGATTAAGGTCCACCTGTTACATTTAGGTCATCAGTTTACTTACTCTGTTAATCCAAATATTTTATGAGAAATACATTATTGATTTTGATGATAACGAAAATATTTTATTAAAGGAGAAATATAATTAAATTGTGATATTTGATACTCACTTGAATAATTGTGTATTTTGTAGGATTTGGTTGAGGTACACATAAAGAGAGATTCTACACCAAATCACTACTCCAATAGCCAAGATTTAAATTTAAAGGGGAGAAGATTTAGGACAAATCTTACTTCTATATTTATTTTGGAAAGCTCTTCTCTTAATTTGAAATGTACAGGAAGTTTTACAAGGGAAATCGGCAAATCGGGATTCACGTTAATCTAGATATATTATAGCAATGTACTTGAGCCCCAAAAGCCTCCAAACCCCAGATGCTAATTTTCTAGATTTTTTATTTTTTTTGTTACAAAAATTACACGTGGAACTTGGAAATGGATGGGACTAAGTGACTAACATCCACCACACTTCTTAACTTCCTACATCCCACATCTCCATATCGTTTTCCATTTTCAAATGTCTCCCGCAGTCTCTTTCTCTCTCAATAAAAATAAACTGCTACTAACTGCACCCATTTAGTCACTACCCGCGCTCAAATTTCACAGAAAAAAGAAAGATTGGGAGATGGCGACAAGATGAGATTTTTTGCCGGAAGTACTTAAAACTCCACACTCATCAAGGGTTACAATATTGACAATGCATTGGGTATGTTTTAAGTAATAATTTTTTACCTTGACCAATTCTTCATCTTTTTCCATTCGTTACTTTGGATACTTTCATTAAAAAAAAAAGGCTTTCAATCCTCTCTCTCTCTCTCTCTTCGGCCGAAAATATTTCGGATGCTTGATTAACTGTACCTAACTCTATTTATTGGTTAATTATGCAGGTTCACATTCATGTTTCTGAAAAAACACTGCTCAATTCAGAACCCATACAATTACCCGAAAAAAGGGTATGTTTCTGATCTATATTTTTGTTTCGTTCTCTCTGTCTAAAAAATTACTCAATTTTTTGGTTAATTATGCAGGATTACGTACCATTCATGCTCCTAAAAAAACCTGTCAAATCAGATTCCTTGCGAACACCCAAAAATAGGTATGCTTCAGGCCTATATTTGTATTTTGCTCCCCATATTTCTTTATGTGCAATGGTATATATAAGCGGTATGTATGACCCTAGAAAGAGAGATTTGGTATTTGACTTTTGATATTAATTTTCTTATTATGACTACCTTGCAAAATTTGAACGCACATGGAGATTCTATAGTATAACAGAACGACAAAAATATACTATAGCTAGATATGTGTGTATGATTAGGGTCCACCTGCCACATTTAGGTATCACTTTACTTACTCCTTTTTTCAACAATCGGTAGTTTTGTTATTGTTACACCAGGAAACTATAAATTGTGTTTAAGTTTTGATGTTCACATGCTAACATTATCTTATGTTAGATATTTGTGTATGATTAGGGTCCACCTGCCACTATTATGTCATGTACAAACATTTGTGTGTGCATGTTAATCTAGCCCGTGCATAGCACGGGTTCAACGCTAGTGAGAGTATTAGTAGAATGGTTTTACGGTGCCTCTTTAGCACAGAGAGAGACGGAGTGACTATCTCTGTTTGAGAAAACCAAAGCACAACTTTGATCCCCTCAAGATAAGTTTGAGTTAGGTGAGATCAAATGAAAGTTTGGGTTTGTGAAGTTAGACTTCCTGGTTGATGTGCAGCTATGCTCTTTCTTATCGTTGAAAGTTTAACTTAAGTTTTGAAACATGACTATGGATAAAATTAACGGAGTAAACCTGTGACGACAATGATTTTCATGGAATTAGAGTACTTCACCTTAATTAGGTGGATACATCCATTTATTAATTGAGTCATGCTTTGCAAATGGCTTTATTTTTTTCGGGTTACAACAAATTGTTTTTTTTCCTATGGCTTAACAAAAAGGTGATTTTAATGGTGATTTTAATGATTCCCTAGCTATGGCACTAGCATGGGTGCTCCAAACAAACGAGCTATGATTGATTGCCTAACTTACATACATGTGCTCGTATTCAAAAAAAGGATGGTTTTTCCAATTTTTGCAAGAAAGTGAGCTATGATTGATTGCCTAACATACATGTGCTCGTCTGATTCAAGAAAAGGATGGTCTTTCCAATTTTGGCAAGCAGAAATAATATGGGTACACCTAACTTGCACCCCACATGCACACCAAGGTGATGTGGCAGACAAGGAGAAGTCCAATGTGTGGCCCACCTGAAATGATGGGTTTCTCCTTGTCTGCCACATCACATTGGTGTGCATGTGAGGTGCAACTTAGGTGTACCCATATCATTGTTGGTTTTGGTCAGAAGTAATTGAAGTCAGGTGAGATGTTGAAAATTAAAGAAACAACATCTTGTACGAGGGGAGATAAATTTTTGTTCTCAAATTTGTGTATCACCAGTGAGGGTGATCTTGTAAGGTTTTGTTTTGTATGAGCAATTGTGTAGAAAATTAGAGTGTAGTGAGAGAGAGTCACTTGTAAAGTTCGTGGGTTTTTCGGTTAATGGATTGATTGCTCCGGTTACATCCGTGGACGTACCCGATTTTGGGGAACCACATAAAATATCTTGTGTTGATTGTGTGCGTGTGTTTATGTGTGTTTGGTTTGATCCTTGGGGCACCACAGCAAGTTGGTGAATTTATTCATTTTGGTGGTGGTTGGTTTTGGTCAGAAGTAATCGAAGTTAAGTGAGATGTTGAAAATTAAAGAATGGCAACAACATCTTGTACGAGGGGAGATAAATTTTTGTTCTCAAATTACTAAGATAAAAAAATATAAAAAGTTTTTAAAATCTGCTGGAAGCCACACTTCTAACTTATGTGTCAAAATTATGTAGACAGATAACAAAGTAAAGTTTGGAAGGTTAATTTTGTAAACCCAAGTTGAGATTCTTGTATGGATTCTAACAGAGGTAACAGTAACTAAGTCAATTTACGAATTTCTAACCCCAATTGTTTATAAATACATTTTATTTTATTTTTCTGTTCCCATTTTCTATTTATCCTTTTTTGGTGGTTGCTCATAGCTGGCCGTTGGTTCAATCGTCAGGAAGCATATCCTCTAGATCATCAATATCAATTCATCCAGTGAAACGAGCAAAGGAAGCATTCCTTGGATTACTTTTATCTTTATTCACAAAATTTTTTATTTGGTTAATAATATTTTACTTTTTAGATTTCTCTGGTCGAGACAAACCAATAATCCACAAAAATTCGACGCAAATCTGACAAATGATTTTTTTTTTAACAAAGACAAAAATTGATATGTCTATATTATTTTTGGGTAGTGATAATACCAAAACTATTTTCGATTGTGTCAAAACTCCGAATCCGGGGAGGCGTTGTGCAGTAGGTGTTAATAGTTTAAGAACTTATACTTTACTTTACACATTTTTTGAGTTTTGGCTGCAAAGCAAATTGGCTTTGAAAAGTGCCGCACGACACCATTTTTTGAGTGCACAGTTTGGGTGCTGATAGTTTAAGACTTAGTTTTTGCAGATAGTTGTGGTTGTCCTCAATAAAAAAATTTATTTAAAACAACATTAATCCGAATAATATCCTCAAGTAATCCAAACTCCGATCTAAATCAAAAGAAGCGAGAAGGCACCTCTATCATAATCTGCTAGTGGAGCAATAATAACCGTAGCTTATAGAAAGGTACTCCTCAAAATGTGAAAATACGTTACCAGTAAAACATGTTTCTTTTTTCTTTCTTTTTTTTGTTTCTTTCAAATGCAATTTGACCGACTATTCTCATGACTTAGAAGACATTGAGAAAATGCCACGAGGCAAATTTCTCCTAAAAAAGCAAAGCGATCCTGAAAGTTAGTGCTTGGCCCCCTTTCTGGCACGGTTCAAATTGTGAAGCGAAGTCCCAGATCGCCTGGTTACCAAAGTAATATGAAATATTTAAGCGTGAGGGCACCCTCACTTCATGTGCTAGCTTTTGGGGTTGAGTTCTACCCAAGACCGTGTAACACAAATACATAAGCACATCATTTTCTGAATTAAAACTTCATTCATGCATTCTTTCAGATAGTTACCAAGCATTGTCCATTATACCAATATTTTACACTAAATTGACGAGATATTCATCCGTACTTGATCCAAAATCAATTCATTGTTCAAACTTGCAAGATGAGCTATCCAACACGCATCTCTTGCACATTTCGTTTAACATGTAAAATGCAAGTAGAAATGGAAGCATATGGATGCTCACAAAGGCACATGTAATCACGGATTTTTTTATTTAAGGGTGTAAGTCATCCCTTTCTCAACAAATGTATCAATCCAAAAATTGATGGAAGTCTGTGAAGGTAATATAGTTACCTGATAGTTGCAAGGAAAACCGGTGTCACATCCGAAAGATATTGCGATGGCTACCAATTTTGGCAAGGAAAACAGGTGCCGTGTTTTGAAGGTATCACATCTAACTTTTGAGTATTCAAAAAAATTGGAAGATCAATATCATTTATAGATAATTAAACCAAAACCAAATAGAGGGGTATCAAATAGGAAAGCCAAAAGTAAAAATAGTTAGGAATTGATCAAATGAAATCCAAGAAGAAGCCTTGTAGTAAGAAAAATATCTCGAGAATATGAAACAATAGTATTTTGGGACACTTAAATAATCATCCTCCAATTCACCTGAACTTATGTTTCCATCCCGTTCCTTTTTGGGAGTTATGTTTTCATTCCGAGATTCAAATAAACCCAATAATGCCCTTATGTATATATAGCTGGGGAAATTAGGACCAATTTCAAATTTTGGAGGACCTCTCCTGTAATTTAGGGATTTTGGATAAAACTTCATCCCCCAAATCACGCACATTATCTCATCATCCCCTTTAAAAGATTAGAACAGATTTTTGGAAGGCCAGGTTACTCGAAAATCTCTTCACCAAGGCGATCCAAATCGACATCCCAAACCTTTAATCCCCGCGGTCCTATGACGCCATTGACGATCCTCCATCCCGACTAGATAAGCGTCGTCTTCTGGCTGTGCCAACTCGCCGTCGATGGAGGAGATAAGCGTCGTCTCCTGGCTGTACCAACTCGCCGTCGACGATCTCCATCCGTATGAAATTGTCAACCCAAATAATCATCCTCGAAGTCGACAAACACTGGAAGTTATTTGAGAACAAGCCTCAATTGCAAGCAGAAGGTACTAATTTGTGGTTAGATTTTTTATAGCGAGATGGAGGATGAGCACTATGACATCTCGCCGCTGCTACCCAAGTTTTCCCTTGGTAAAAAATGCTCCTCTCTATTCTAGGTTTTGGAAGCTTAACCCATTTTTTGATCGTAAATTTTGATTTATTTGGCTGTAACCAAACAGCCGTCATAATATTTTCCGTCTACTATTCTATTGCTCATGGTGTTTTGTTTCTAGTTTCATGAATCAGGTTTCATTTCTATGGCCTTTCGATTTTTTTTATTAGTTTCATTACTTAAAATTGGGTATTTCTGATTTTGCTCTACAATTTAAAGGATCAATGATAACCCTTGTCATCCCAAATTGACGTCGTTTATATTTACGGGACCAATGGCTCAACTTTTCTTATGTTTAACATATTTTTACCATGTTTTTTTGTTCTCCATTCATTTTTTACCATAATGTCTGAATTGTATGTGGACATAATTTTACCATGATTTTTTTTTAATTTACCATGACAACTGTTATTGTACTTTTTACCCTAATAAATTGTGCAATATATTAGTTGAACATATTTACCATGGTTAAACCAACTTTTTTTTTTAATTTTATTAGCGAGCGGCAACGATGGTATTTTGGTTGTGAAGAGGAAGGTGGTGTTCATGAAAGGCCGTAGCAGCTGTCAGCTACTTGGAAAGGGCGGTGGTGGCCAAGCTCGCATCGCTAAGTACCTCATTGGTGACGGGAGCGACACTATTCTCTTCACCTTGTTGAAAAGGGTGGTGGTAATCATGGTATTTGAGTTTACCATGAAATCAGTTAGATGGTATTCAATGTGTAATGTAATTAGTTTTTCAATGTTTCCGTAGTGATGTATTAAATAGTTTACCATGTTTTAATGTAAAGTAACTAATTTACAAGATTTACCATGTTTCAATGTGTAATGCACCATGTTTACCATGATTCTGTAATAATGTAATAATTAATTTACCATGTTTCCCTATTAATGTATTAAATTTACCATGTTTGTATACATTTTACATGGTAAAAATAAATACGAAAACCAAACATGTTAAATCAAATATTTTGAACATTTGAACATTTTCCCCTTTTCCTTTTCGGTTGGAAAAAAGTCAAAACCCAATATTTTAGGAAAACATAATTAGTAATTGAAATTCACAATCCTAATCAAATCCCCCTTAATTAGGAAACTGTATCTACATATATTAATAATTAATAATAAAAAGGGTATAAAGGTATTTCACGCACAAAAAGGATGAAAACGTAACTATTCAAAATGACAAGGATGAAAATTTACATGGTGCCTAAAAATAGGATGATTATTTAATTACCTCTAGTATTTACAAACTTATACCGTTCGACACCTCCTGAGTACCCATCCATTACCCGGTTGAGTTCGAGGTAGGGGCGGACCTAGATTTCCGGGTCCGGGTCGGCAGGGGCAGCGCCAACTGTATAGCTGTGGTGTCAAATGAACCCACGTGGGTGCAAAATTCTGTATTTCTTGAGTGTAATTTTTCTAGTACTTTTTAAAACCTCTAGTGATATGTTACCACTGGAAAATAACTTCGAACCCATAGATTTTCGAGAGAAGATCCAAAGGCCACTTTGTTCACTTCACATTTTCAAAAAAAATTTCAAAAAAATTCTGTCCTCATCTCTCATCTCTCCAATCATTAATCACATTTCTCTCTCTACTCATACCCCTCTTTCCAATCATTATTCTCATTTCTCTCTCTATCTCTCTCCTTATTGCACTCCTCTCTAATTATTATTTTTTCCAAAAACTCATCCAAACACTATCTCCAAAAGATTTTTCAAAATATTCTGACCGACGAACAAGCTCGTATTCAGCTGACCGAAGACCATGGAAACCCCGTTATGCTGACCGACGAACAAGGTCACCCCATGCACCTGACCGGCGTTGCGACCACTGCCGTCGAGGCCCTTCCCCACCACAAATTGGTGTAGACTTCCTTACAAGAGTGTGAAATTGGCATAGACTATTGGAATTATCATTATAATCATAACTTCAAACACTCCCCTCATATATGTGCACGTTCTTTTTTTTTTTTTTTATTCATGTTAAATTCCATATTTCTTCCACTTATTATTCAATAGTTATTATCCATAAACACGTTGTAAATTCACATGAATAACAAAAGAATACAAATAAATAAGTAAATAAATTTGTGAAATGAATTTCCTTAATAGAAATGCTGGGGACTCGTAATTCACATATCCCAAAACGCGAGTATATGACGTTGATCAACTTTGGTATAGTGTCGGTCCTCATACCCAAAAGAGAGGATTATGTATCTTGAATTATGTGCAAGAGTATGTACTATTTAAACGGAAAAAAAATTTCATTAATCTTGAACTTGTTACAAGACTAATAGGAGCAAAAAAATAACATCATGCACATGCTCAAAGAGAAATCATCTGCTCACCCACACCAATGATCGGCAACAAACCAATCGAAGACACTCTTTATAAGGACAAAGTCAACCTAAAAAGACTGAAGTCCAACCCCTATGGATCTAAAAATATCCAAAATATTACAATCTTCTCATAAAAACACCAAAGGGCCTAATAATGCCCGGATAAAAATGAGTCAAGTCTAACCAATAAAATACTAATAAAATCCTAAACAGCAACGAGCCAACGCCGCCACCTCCGCAGCCATACCGCATCGCTCCATGGCCACCAGACGAGATGATCCGCTGCCACCACCGTCGCTGGAACCTAGGGAACAAGCCCTTGTTGCTGTCCCGAAGAACGGCACGAAAAATGAAAATGGATCAATCGGAAGGGAGCCCAATAGCAGGGGTTGTTGATCAATCGGAAGAGAGCACAATAACAGGGGTTGTTGATCTATTGGAAGGGAGCCCAATAGCAAGGGTTGTTGAAAAGGAAAAAATGAAAATGGATCAATGGGAAGGGAGCCCAATAGCAGGGGTTGTTGAAAAGGGAAAAAAGAAAAGGAAGCTCGAAGATAGCAATGGTGACCCAAAATGTTGCATTATTATGTGATTTTGCGATAGTTATTTAATTATCTATTTATTTATTTAGCTACCATTATTTATGGGAATTCAGGATATTTGATTTGATTTCCCTAATAATTTGTTTTTTATTTTTATTTTTTTGCATTTGTCTGGCTATTAGAATTATATGCATTTATAATAGAGTGATTATTTCACATAAACCCCTCAGTTTGGAGGCATTATAAATCGATGTGAACATCATGAACGGTTCCATAACGAAACGAGTCATTGTTGTTACCATCTCTGGTTGTCTTTTATGAAGAATCTGGCTACAACGAAAAAATAGCCGAGACCTACAGTGTATGTGGTCATAAATTTACAAAAGAGTTTGCCTCCAATCATTGCCCGTGATCTTCAGTAGGAATAGAACTTGATTAAAAGGAATTAAACCCTTAGTATTTCAAGCCCGAACTAGTTCTTTTTTTCCAAGTTTGCAACAATACAATAATTCACATTTTTTTTCCAGCCAATTCCAAATGTAGAATATATGAAAATAAGGTATTACAATCCCATTCCCTTCAAGATTACTATGTGGTTTAAAACAATTAAATGTAGACATAAGATTGCATGGTTTAATACAAAAAATTGTTTCACAAAATTCTTAATCTTGTATGAGTGCTTGTCAATTAAATTTAGGCACTTCTAACATAAATAAACCACGATAAAAGAAGATTATGCATCAATTTCAAATTGGAATCCAAAGCCTGATTATAGTCGGAGGTGCAAACCTGTTCACCCTCACCTAATAAGGGTAAACAAAACCGTCACTCTAATTGATTGGTAGCAAACACTACAAGAAATTACACTTTTAGTGACCAGTTTTGGTGACCACTTGTGTTTTGGTCACAGAAAATCAAGAATTAGTGACCAAAAATACATTGGTCACAAAATCTTGATCAATTGGTGACCACTCGAGTTTTGGTCATAGAAAATCAAACAATTAGTGACCCAAAAATACGTTAGTCACAAAATGTTGAATAATTGGTGACCAGATCTACATTTGATCACTAATTGTTCAAAACTTTCTATGACAAGCCCTAACTTGGTCACTAATCATAGTACTTTTCGGTGACTAACAAAAATCTAATCACGATAAGTGGAATATTTTGTGACCACTAGTTTATTTGGTCACTGAATAGTCAGTTTAGTGACCAAAATTTTGTGGTCACCAAATCAATTTCGTTTGTGCCACTTTTTGGGGAAATATCATTCATCCTAATGAAGGGGTTTTATAAATCTGATCGAGTAAAAAATTTACATGAATGATTTAATTAACAAGTACAACAAAATCAATGATCTCGATCATATGATTGTGTCGTGGTCATGTGGCTATTATACATTTAACTACGGTACTAGACTTAGTTTACTATCAATTGCGTCCCGATGAAGAGGCTTTCTAAACCCAATGGAGTCAAAATTTTGCATGAACGATTTAATCAACAGACATAACAAAATCAACGATATTGATCAGTGTGATTGTATCATAGTCGTGCGGCTACTGTGTATTTAACTACTACATAAGACTTAGTTTACTATCATCGCGTCCCGATGAATGAGCTTTCTAAACCCGATCGAGCCAAAATTTTAGATGAAAGGTTTAATCAACACACACAATGAAATCATCGATCTTGATCATCATGATTGTGTCGCAATCGTGTGGCTACTATACATCCAATTACGACACAAGACTTAGTTTACTATTGAGTAAGTTGAACGTATAAATTCTAAAGGTTATTGTCGAGTATATTTTTATAATGAGCGATCTGGAACGTTATGTTATCACGTTTTACTTATTCCATCATTTTTCACCAAATTAGAGAACCATTCGATATCAATAACGATGTGATCAGAAGACATTAATCCTTTCGAAGACATTAAAATCAAAGTCTTATAAAACACCACCTGAGCTCCACCTAAGGTTTTTTGTATCAGAACTGCTTGTATATCTTTTGTACAACATGATTATTTTGTATTAAAATAAAGTTAATCGTGTATCATTAGACATTTGATAAACTGTCTTCCTATTTAATTTGGGTGGCAGTTCCTCTAACACATATTTTGACACACATTTTTTTTATAGGTCTCACTATGATGTTCTGAACCGTTGATCTTGTTTAAATGAGTAAAATAGGGGTCCCTGTAAAAAATTAACTCAATCGGATAGCTGTAAGGGTTTGATCCAAACAGTTTTGTAGAAACTGTGACAGGAAATGGTTTTTACAAAATTGTTTTGATCAAGCTTTCACTAATATCCGATTGAGCTAATTTTTTGCAGGGCCCCCTATTTTACTCATTTAAACAAGATCAATGGTTCAGAACTTCACAATGGGACTCATAAATTGGAGGTGTCAAAATATGTGTCAAAATAAGTATTAGTGGAACCGCTTTTTTAATTTGTTTTCCAATTAAGAGACAATCAGTGACAAAATATTTTTGTAATTACCAATGAAAATTTTTTTTCAAGACTGGCGCTCTGCTTTTCATTTTGGCGCTCTGCTTTTCACTTTGGCGCTCTTCCTTACCCATTTAGAATTTCAGATGGTACCCATTCCGAATTTCAGATCGCAAGCGCGCCTCTCCCACTCCCTCTCTCTTCTCTCCGTCATTTTTTCCCTTTTGTAAATGACCAGCGTGATTAGACCTTCTTCTTCGCCAGAAAACTGTGATATCCACTTCGCGAGTGGATCTAATTCACTCGACAAGTTCCACTGTGGAACGGCTCATGAGGGCTGTGTGTACTGCGCCGATCGAAAGGGGTCTTTCTGCATTCATATCTTTTATTGATGCCGCAAGAAAATCTAGGCTCAAATCGATTTTCATATCAGATTTGAGTCTGCTAGTTTCAAGACAGAACACACACCAAGAAGAAAAGGAAAAACTGAGTTTCCGACGATCGGGACAACACCATCGAGATTGTCTGGGTAAGTGGAACCACATATTTGGGGTTTTGTTTTGTACACTAACAGATTTGGGGTTTCTAAGACTTAGGGTTTTGTTTTGTAATTTCTGATGCCTGATTTGGTGTTCGAAGACTTAGGGTTTTGTTAAAGACTTTAAGTACACTAACAGATTGGGGGTGTGATGTATTGGGTTCGATGTTTCCCTCACTGCCGGTATCTCTCTCTCCTCTCTTCCCCACTGTATGTTTATATCTCGATTTCTTCTATTTCTTTTTTTTTTTTCAGCGGTTTTGGGTTTCAATTTTCAGGGTGAGGTTTTGGTTAGGGCACAGCAACATGGTTTGGCGACAGGAAATGGTAAAGCTCTTACTTTGTTTGTGAATAATAGCTTTGGAAATCAAACCCCATGGAAACAATTTCGCTGGTCAGTCTTAGAATACTTGACTGTATCATGAATTTTTTAGTGTTGAAAAGGGCCTTGTGTGCTAATTGTTGGAGGAGTTCTCTTATTAGCTTTAACATAGTTTGTACTGGTGTACTGTTTTGCTTGTTATCTTTTAGTGGATCAGTTTGTAAGCTTTGTGGCCTTGGACTTGGAGGCAATGGTTTGATGCTGAGGTATGCCTCCAAGATGTAAGCTTTGTGAATGTTTGTATGCATGTATAATTCTTGAAGTGTGGTTTTGCTAATACTTCCCCTTATTAGATTTGGAGCTTGTTTGCTATCGCTCAGAAGAAGATTTGGAATTTGCTTCCTTCATATATGTTATTGATGGTGCACTTGGTACAGTTACTGCTGAAACTAACCCACAGGTAATGAATACAGTGACATACAGTATTTCATCGTCCATATGTGTATCAGCAATCAGCATGAGGTCTCATCATTTATTTCATTACTTTTTTTTGCTAGGCATCATTTATTTCATTAATTTCGGTGACTTGTTATGGGCTTGTTTAGTTTCCGGCACCTTCATTGTCCTGACTTCTGTCACGGTATTTGATTTATACTCCTCTAGTTTTCCTTATTCCTGAAAATCGTAAATTCACAGTAGGACCTTTATGTTCTGGTATTGTTTATTGTGTTCTAGGATGCCCCTATGCCCCCTTGCATATCACAGTTAGAAGGAGGACTTGTTCAGGTGGCAATAGAAGTGGAAGATCGTGCACAGCGGTCCGCAGTCACAAGTAAGCTGATTCTTAAAGTGATCCTCTAATTTGTAGATGTTATTTTGACATGCACCGGTTTTTGGTGGTGAGATGTGTTTCCTGTTTCTGTTAATGGGAAAGTCTGTGGTTTATAATTTGATGATAAAATCTGCATGCAGCCTCCAAATTTATTTCTCTTATTTTATTTGATAAGAAGAATGAAAAATTTCCCTGTGCTTTCCAAAATGATAGCCTGCTTAAGCAAAAGCTACTGCATTTCAATCATTGCCATTTTGTGTTATCCTTCTCAAAATTGTGTTTCACCTGGCTCAGTATTTCTTCAAATTCACAGGACTTGACCAAAGTACGTAATTGGAATCACTAGGGCTTGTGAATATTAAAAAT
Organism: Vaccinium darrowii; assembly: GCA_020921065.1. NCBI lineage: Eukaryota > Viridiplantae > Streptophyta > Magnoliopsida > Ericales > Ericaceae > Vaccinium > Vaccinium darrowii. Next base: position 31,437,775 of record CM037158.1, on the reverse strand, counting down.
AATGGCAACCTTCAAACTTAAATTTTCGAAAAAGGAGATCCAGAGATCACTAGATTAACTGCTGTGTGCTTCATTTGCCATGCACCAAGAGTTGAGTCTTCTCCTGATTTAACAAATCCATGGCAAGAAGAGTGTCTGCATTTCAAAACTATTGAACACTGTCTTCATGATTGGCTATTAATACCAAAACCAAAAACACAAGCACATATAGTATTGTCGTTGACCATAGAATCTCATGTTTGCATTCATTCATACAGGAGTGAATGCTGATGATGTTCGAGTGACTGTAGCCGCACCTACAGCCCGTGGGGAAGCTAATACTGACCTTCTAGAATTAATGGGCAAAGTAAGCTTGATGCTTAAATCTTGAGCTAACAAGCCACAGTCTGACACTCTTGAATTTTGACTTACGTTCTTAAGCTTAAGCCTATTTACTTATTCCATGCAGGTGTTGGATTTGAGACTGAGCTAGATGACCCTTTAGAGAGGTTGGAATAACAAATCAAAGCTCCCTGTGGTGAGTTAAGTCACTGTCGATAACTGAACCTGTGTCTCCATCCTGTGTTCACGTTTTGAGTTTTGTTTTCTTTTTTTCCTATTGATAGGAAGTGCAGTTCTCATAACCTACTTAACTGCAGATATTGAGAGTTTCTTGCTCTTGACTATGTTGGGGCTACAATATCATGCCCTTACTCCAGTCATAAAATACCTCCTTTCTATCTATATGAAAACCAGGAGTCATATGCCTACTTGTTGTGGGACACTTTCCTGGATTTCGATCTAGTAGAGGATGACCACTAGGATTATAATCTGAAGAGAGGGATGCTAGGGAGTGAGTTGCTTTTTTAGGTTAAAAGTCTGCAGTAGATTCCATTTTCTGAATTAAGCGCAAGGTAATTGTAATATGACATTTATTGGACCATCTATGTTGCAGTGTCAAACTGGTCTCATCTCTGCCCTTAAAGACCATCTTTGTCATATTCTACCTCATTTAATTATTTTGGTCATACCATCTCATTCTGTTTTGTTGTTTCTCCTTGATATGAATAATGGTTCTGGGCATAATTTGCTGAAATTTGATTTATAAACCAAGTGGAGGATTTGTTTTGCATTGTGATTTTGTATGTTATTTTGGTTTTGTATTGGGATTAGTAAATATTGATGGTACTTGTTTCTCTTTGTACAGATTATGACAGTGGATGACTTGCTGGCATGTGGACTTTTGATTATTTATGGGTTTTTGTTGTTGAATACCTTAAATCATGAGGTTGTATAACTATATATTGCAATTGGTAGTGTAATGGGATTGTGTTCGATGATTTTCTATAGTTTGAGGAATATTGAAAAGCTTAAATTGTCATTTTGTTTTGTGCCATTTTGTGTTCGAATGCATGGGTTTTACATATTGAACATAAAAAGCAACGCATGTAGAACAAAATTTTCCATTTTTTTTTATATAAAAAGTAGAACTTTTGTGACTAAAATTTGGTCACTATTATGTATCTAATTAAATTAGTCACGGAAACCATCTTCCGGTGACCAATGTTTTGGTAGGTAAAGTGCACCATTTAGTGACCAAAGCTTTTCAGTGACCAAATTTGGTGGTCAACAAAGGCCACCATTTAGTGACCACCATATTTTTGGTGACTAAATCAAAAACTAGTCGCCAAATGTACTTTTCGGTGACTAAAAGTGAAATTGGTCATCAAATACCTTCAGCAAGTAGGCATAGGTGACCAAATTTTTTTTGGTCACGGTACACTTTTTGTGACTAAATAGGGCCTTTTAGTGACTAAATTCTTAGTCACTAAATGTGTAATTTCTTGTAGTGAAAGGTGTGGAGTCCACGTAATATCATGCTTACCCAAAAGTATGGGGTCCACCATAGACTGATGTCATACTTATCAAAAAGTAATGTGATTTTGTAGACCCCACACCTTTTCTACCAATTAGAGTGACAAGTTTTGTTCACTTTCATTAGGTGAGGGTGAACAAATTTGCACTTTGATGGAAGAAGGCAGGAGGAAGGATTGAAAGGGAAAGAAAACGAGACATTGCCGGGAAAGTACAAAGACAAGCATGCCCTCATCAAATCGGTTCTTACTTGGGTCCCCTCAACAGCGCAACTCTTCTAGGGCAACACCCGCACGAGCACCAGAAAAAGTGAATAATGGAGAAGATCAAGGAGGAAGTACTAGAGGAATAACACCATTTTATGGATGGATCTTGATGTTGTGTGTGGTGTGATGTCTGTTTGTATTATAACTTTGGTACTAGGTGTAAACCATGGTAATTGTGTGAAGTTTGCTTCAAGTACTCATCCTGAGAAGTGGTGTGAATTGTGTCTATTTTGAGTTTCTGTTTTTAATGATTTTGTGCACTATTGTTAGACTTAATGGTGTTACTGTTATGTTTCTTTTGATTGGCTTGTTTGGAGGACATAATTTGGAGGGATATAAAAGGAGGATGGGGTGATTGGGAATATGTAAGAACCGTGGAGGTCCATATAATTAAGTTTCACTTAGGGGTTGGGGGTTGGAATAACAAGAAAATCAAGTTTTAGGCATTTAAATCTTGGGTCACTTTCACTAACACCTCTTGAGGTTTGCCTTGGTTACGGGTAATTCCTTAGTGACTGATATCCCTCACATTTACGATAAAGCAATAAGCTCCTTTTTTTTGTTTCTATATGCTTTTTACCGACACTCCAACCATTGATGTTCTGAATAGTATGTTTTTTTTATCCGAGCTAATTTTGAGAAAAGGGTACTAATAGTACTTATTTATTATTACTACTCAAAAGAATTCTTTTGTGGTCAGAAATACAAATTTATTACTTGGTAAAAGAATGAAAATTGAGATCTTTTTATTATTTATTCTAGTAGTCCCTTTGTCCCAATTTGGATGTCCATTTTTGAAACTCGTGTCAATTTCAATCGCTTATATCTTTCAATATGAATCTCTAAAAATATTCAATATGGATCTTGTTGATAGTTCTCAATAAGTTCTATAATATAAAGTGTTCATAATTACGAAAAACATTATAAATTGAAAGATATAACAATCAAAAAATGGCACGAGTTTAAAAAATGGACATCCAATTTGGGACGGAGGGAGTATTACTATATTAAACAGGGTAAAAAAATGAAAACCGAAATCCTTCTATCATTTATTCATTATAATAAGCACGGTGAATTTGTCATTAAAAGTTATTTTGGCTATTTCCATCATGTGTTGGTCGAATATTTGTTGAATAGGTCTCGTTAAAATGAAGAGGGAGTTTGGCCGACTCTTTTTCACCTTATCCCATTCTCTTTTTCTCTTTTTGAGTGTTTGGCCGACAACCCTCAAAGCACCTTCCCACAAAACTCGTTTTCCATTTTTCACAATCTAAGCCAAAACCCAAAAATAGCTCCGGACCTCCTTTTCCCATTCTACTTACGATTTCGATTTTCCCTAAATTTCTACTCTCCCATTCTACCCCTCATCCCTTCCAATCTTGAGGATTCCCTTTTTCCACCGCAACAAGCGATAGAGAGAGGGGAAGGTAAATGACGACCCATACCTAGATATATACATACAAAAAGATATCCATACATACCTGTATTGATTTCCAATAATGAACCCTTCTACACTGATTGATTAGAAAAAAAGCCTAACCCAGTTGAATCAGACTCAATCTAACTTGGTGTGGAATTGCAATCAGTTAAATCAAATTACAAAAATCCGACCAAGAAATTAGACGAAGTTTTGGTTTCAAACAAGAAAATTACAGTTGAAAGTTTTACAGAAATCCGGGCACGGGGAAAGCAGAGTTTTGGTTTTGTTGCAAAGATCTCCATTGTGGTGGTGTAGTTGAAGTTTTGATCGCCAATGGGGGTCTTGAAAGCTCGACTGGGGATGGGGATCATCACATGCACACATGAGAGAGAGAGAGAGAGACAGAGAGAGTTGCACGAAATACAGAGAGAATAGGAGTAAATTGGGAGATGATAATAGCATTTATTACCATATAGTAATAAACAAACAATAAATAAATAAGGGTAAAATAGTAAACAATCAATTCATAACTCATTTTCACAATTATTCTCCCAAACACTACTACTTTTGTAAAATTCATTCTTCACAGTTCTCTCAAACACTCCTACCAAATTCAAAACACATTCTGACTATAATCCAAAAAGCCAAAAAGTTAAAAATGAAAAGTCGAAAAGTAGTCTCCCGAACACCTCTGAACATTGAAACCACTTTGGTACATGAGGAGTATAAGTAATTAAGGCAAACTTGGGGAGGCGTCGGTGAAATTGATCCTGATTGAGCAATAGCCCATACCTATTTAAACCCTAATTAAACTTTAGGGGGTGGGTGATCATTCCTTCTGTGTACAATGTGGAAAAACCCTAGAAAGAGAGCAGGGCCGGCCCAGGCCCAAGGCCCACAAGGCCTGGGGCTATAGTACTCTAAAAATGCCAAATTTTTAGGGCACTCCTCCATTTTTTGATAATAGACTTGAGATGACTCTTTCTAACCCTAAAAAAATAAAAATAAAAAGGTCCACTATTACGTACAAAGGGTCTAAACAATTGTAATAACATGTGGGCCTTTAGGCTCAAAGTAAAACAAACCCTGATCCAAAAAAGAAATTACTAGTATTTTGAAACTTGAGCTTTTGACGGGCCGGTAAAAAAAACATGAGCCAATTTCCTCCGGGTCTAGCCCGAGCTCTAAAATTCCCATCAAGGTAAAAAGACAACTTTATACCAAAACTACCCTGGGTCCAAAACCTCACACACTCTCTCTTCTCTCTTCGACACAAACCAACCAAAACGCCCACACAAATCGCCACCTACATTCTACTGCCATGCCCAATCCACCCCTCCGCCTCCGCCGCTTCGTCTCTCTCTAAAATGGACTTCCCTCACTCTCTCACCTCTCCACCGGACCACCACCACACCACGCCTTCACTCCGCCGCTGCTCCTCCACTGCTGAAAAGACAGCTCACCTCACGGATGCAAATTTCTGTTGACGCCATCATTGTCGGCGCCGGCGTTGCTAGAGCTGCCCTCGTTGAAGCCATGGTGAGCAAACCCCTCACTGCGTCGTCTCCTTGATCAGAATGTGACGTCGGTTGTTGCGGCGGCAATGGCGTGTCGAACTCCATCATATTGGCGTCCGTACTGGCCATGGTTTCATCTGGCATTTACACCGCCGCCTAGGTTTCCTTCTCTCTCTCTCTCTCTCTCTCTCAAAGCCAGGAGCAAAATTTGCAGGCTGCAAAATTTCCCAATTGCACCTGCGAATTTTCTTAATGTAATCAAAGGATGGCAGAAGGGGCAAATCAGATATCCTCCTCCTCTACAACTATGGAAAAAGCAAGGGCTTGCCTGAAAGTGGTTAAGTGGTGTGTGCAGTCCCAACACATGGTGGTGGCTATTTTTGCCAATTGCTCCAATACCTTTTGTGGGCATTCTTTGCTAGAAAGTTGGATGGAATTTTAGCAGATGATATGATTAAAATGGTTTGATTTTGGTTTGAAATGCTTTTTTTTTGTTTTGCTTTTGGATGTATGAGATGCGTTTCCATTGTAATCGCCGTTGTGCGAACTTTCAAACGGTCAGTGGTGAGAGCAGGGGCTTTTTTTCTGAATTCGCACCCACCGCAACACAAATGCGTGCTATTTTATGTTGTTCTACAAGTCTACAACATTCGCAGTGTTTTTTTTTACAAATTCACAATGTTTTTTTCTACAAATTCGCAGTCGCCGGAAAAATTCGCCGGCCGGAAGTGGATGGTAGGTGGAGTTGGGGAGTGAGAGGTGGATAAGCCTCATCATTTGGCCCATTGGCCCGGGGCCTGCCCGAAGCCCGCAAGGCCCAAATGGGACCAACAAATCCTGGGAAAACAAATTTTTTATCCTTATATAGGAGTATTAAATAATCCCGGGGGAGGTGGGATTGAGTAGGATTGATAGAGACGGGATTGTTTTCGAAAGTATTCCGATGATATTCGAATTGTTCTCAAAAAGTATTTTTTAAATTGTGTTCTTTTTTTTTGGTTCATTTTCATCTCAATCTTATCCCAAACCTATCTCGAACCTAGAAGCTCGGTAACCCACTTCAATTTTAGGCCCTTAGAGTATAGTTTTTTTGACACAAAGGAAAACTAACAAATAGATTACATTCTCTCAAAAGCCACACCCCTCATGTCTGCTTCGAGGAGGGGGATGACATCCTCTAGTGGTGAGATGTGGGAAACCCATTTGTGCTCTTGATCAACGCCTAAGTTCGCAAGCTTGTCCGCAACTTGGTTTCCCTCACGGTAGATATGCTTAAGTGAGCATCCAGTAAAAGCCATCAAAGCTTTGCTCTTGGATCAAAATCCCATGGGGAGAGTGAACTGAGACTTCTTCATTGATGAGTGAAATGGCTGATGTTGAGTCCAAATCAATCTCGATATCTTCCATGCCTTGGGTCTGGACAAGCTCCAGACCTCTGAAAATATCCCATAGCTCCGCCTCAAGGCTGGAGCAATCTTCCAATTTGCCATAAAATCCCAGAATCCAGCAGCCTCTGTCATCTCTAATCATGCCACCAAACCCAGCTTTCCTAGGGTTGCCACGGCTGCTGCCATCTGTGCTCATCTTCAACTTACCTAAACTTGAAAAATTCCACGAAACTAACTTAAGTTGTTTAGGATTAGAAGCATACGTCGAATGATACAGATTAACAATTTCAGTTGCATAGTTAGAACTCTCCAAAAGAACAACCAAGAGGTTAGGATTTATGTCATCAAAAACTTTTTTATTTCTCATGTTCCACATAGTAACTAGCTTTAGGACAAAGTTTAGAAAACCCCCTTGAAACCCTCTGGTTTGTTTGATGTTAGCCTTTAACCAATTCCTCCAATCTTCAAGATCCCCAGAAGCTAGCACATGGGATTTGAGGCAATCTAGATCAAATGTCAGCAATAGAAGGGTAGACAAAGAACAGGTGGATGAGATCTTCAGTCTTTAAGCCACAACGAGGACACAAATCATTTTCAATCAAGCCCCTAAGTTTACGGTGTTGATTAGTTAGGAGTTTTCCATGCATACATGTCCATAGAAAACCCTGCAACTTGGCAAGGACCTTAAGCTTCCAAATCCATCCCCAACCAGTATTTGTGGTAGTGCTACCGGCCAACTTGTCATAGGCAGATTTCACAGAGAACACACCATTGTTGTTAGGGACCCAACAAGGCATGTCTTTCACTTCAGCCCTCATCAGGAGGAGGGCATTAGCAACAATGTTCAAATTACTCTATCCCACATCTTGGGAAATCAACTGGGTGTTCCACGTGTTATCCTCATTAATGAAGTCCTTCACCTTGACATGCTCCCCCGTAGGGGCAGCCTGCCCAATTTCAGCAAGACTAGTGTTACCACACCACCAGTCATGCCAAAAGGAAATAGTATTACCATCCCCAACAATCCATTTGATATTTTTCACAGTAAAATCACGGACTTTAATGATGCTCCTCTAAGTATGAGAGGCTTTTTTTATTAGAAGGCCAGTCCTTGAAATTATGACTTCTAAGATATTTTCTTTTAAGAACTTGTATCCAAAGAGGTTTGCTTTCAGAGGTGATCCTCCAGCCCAATTTGGATATAAAAAAAAAGCCACATTAGACAAACCAGCCTTTCTAATGCGAAGGCCCTTAGAGTATAGTGACTTTGGGTGTAAGGTTTAGACACTTTAATTTTAGGCAATTACTATTTTGAGTTTGAATCTAGAAGCCAATTCTGAATCTGGAAAACAGGGCATATCTCCAAAAGCCCCTAAAATATCCAAAAAATAAAATTTGGGGTAAATTTCACCGACACCCCTGAGGTTTGCCTTAGTTACGGGTATCCATCACGTACACAATGAACTCCTTTTGGTTTTAATATGCTGTTTTTTTTATTGACACTCTAATCGACAATTATGAATATGACAATAAAAGGTTTTAATATGCTTTTTATTGGCACACTCCTTTTGGTTTTAATATACATTTTTACTGACACTCTAATCAACAATTATTAATATGACAATAAAAGGTTTTAATATGTTTTTTACTTGCACTCCAATGGACAGCCTCCGTGCTTCAACACATCTCCATAGGTCATTTCGAACTGTGAAGAAGGAGGTCCAACCTAGCAGCTTCAAGGCGTTGCGCATCTGATGATAAAGAAGTATGACAATTGAATTAACATGATGGAATGGGTCAAAAATGATTTATATCTAAAAATTTTATAAACTCACTTACATTATTCATTGGACGAGTTAACCAGAGTAAAAGAAAATGAGAATTGAGGTCTTTTATGATTTATTCTATTATTAGGTTATTATTCATTTTGTTATTATAAACAAGGTGAATTTGTCATTAGAAGTTAATTTGGCTAATTTCATCACGTGTTGGTTGAATAGGTTTCGATGGTTGTCGTTAAAATGAACATTGAAACTATAGGAGATTATAGTTAAATTCTTAAACACAAGGAGTATCAGTAATTAAGGCAGACTTCATGGGGTGTTGGTGAAATTTTCATTAAAAAAACGATTCCACAATTCTAAGTGGCCCAAAGTTTTTTTTTTTTTTTTTTCTGATGGTGAAATTATGTTGGTTTACTGCTTGCATTGATTTTGTTACATATCTTTACCGCTACATCTCTTTCAAAACAAAATTAAATTAATGTAATAAAAAGGAGTAACAATCTTTTACTTTTTTTTTCTTTTGCAGATCTTAAATCCTAGTTATTGTATACAATTGGTACTGCGGTTGAAGCTGAAGCATGCATTGCATAACTGCTTAATTATATGATTATTAAATCACAAAATAATTATATCACATTATTGGCTATGTGATAAAAAATCAAGGCTTTAATATCAACCCATGGCAGATAAATTAGGAAAGATTACGAGAGAGAAATATTAGGAAATTAGGAGAGAGAATTATTAGTAAAATCAGGAGAGAAACATTGGGAAAATTAGGAGAGAGAAAGGGTGTTTTGGGGTTTATTTGAATAAGGAGCGTGTTTTGGGGTTTATAGATATATAAGCGTTAAGTAAAATATAGTATGAAACCTCTATATTTATGCTAATTGTATAATACTAATAATATCTTTTTAGTTGCAAGTGGGGAGACATGACCCGTCTTAATCCGTCCCTATTTGTAGGGCTACTAAGTGAACCAATCAGCTTGAGTTCCGCTCGAGCTTTGGCATGTTCCAGAAGCCAAGCCAAGCCTATCATAACACACATAACTTCAAACGTGAGCCAAGCTTGAACAATTGGACCCTATAAATTTTAAATCTCAACCCAAGCTTGAACACATGCAATAAGGAGTAAGGCCAAGCCTGAGCAATACAAGAGAAACACGCGTGCAAGAAAATCCAGAATAAACTAGGTAACATAAATAATTAACCTAGATTAAAACAGAAACAGAATGATAAAACTTGAAAAATATACTAATTAACATAATATTTTCAAATATTACGCTAACAAATATCATTGATTGCTCCCATGCATCTTTCAATAGGAAAATTATGTATATATATTAGAATATGAAGGTACAAAACTATATACATATGTCTAGCAACTTTACTTGAAGAAACAAAACACTCAAAAACCATTAGCAAGTGCATCATTTCAAACGAATCAATGTAAGTGAGCTCAAGAGTAGAGATTACTGAAGAGGCATCAATGGAAGGGAGCTCAAGAGCAGAGATTATTGAAAAGGGATCAAAGGAAGGGAGCCCAAGAGAAGAAGGGCTTATTAAGTGGCGAAAAGATAAAACGGAGAAAAGGGAGAGAATTGCAGAAACGGTGACGTTTTTAAAAGAAAAAGATCCTTTGAAGTTCGTTGAGAGCAATTTTATTGAAGAGAAGACGCTTTTAGGTGATGCTCCTCCTTAAGAAGAGTGAAAGCATTGTTGTACTACTTTGTGACTTTGCGATGGTTATATAATTTAGCTACCATTATTTTTTGGAATTCATGGTATTTGATTTGATTTCCCTAATATTTTGGGAATTTTTTTTGCATTTGTTTGGCTAGTAGAATCATATGCCGTTATAAAAGAGTGATTATTTTATATTTTGATGTTACTGAGGTTTGAAGCTAGAGTAATTATATTCAGTCAACTTGCATCTTAAAAGAGTGCCTTTCATTTTCTTTTCATTTCTTTTTTGTTATAAAGAGTGTCTCGATAAACCTGACTAAATCTCTCCATCCCCCTCTTAGATAGAGGTGTCAAACGAGTCGTGCTGTGCCGGCATGACCCATTTAATTTCGTGCCATGCCATATATGCCGGCCTGTTTACTAAACCATGTTGTGCCATGCCGTGCCGTCCCGTTTACTTAATCGTGCCGCGTCTTGCCGTGCCATTTTGTAATTGTGTCGTGCCCATACTGTAACATCTCCGAGTTTTGTCAAAAAAAAAAAAAAATTGTATAATTTAGCTGAGTTTCGTCAAAAAAAAAAATTGTATATCTAATGAGTATAGCTATATTGACTTATTAAAAAGTATATAAGATATAATTCAATTTGGTTTGTATAATCTAGCCAAGTTTCGGTGTATTGAGATTCACAAAATATTTGTATTGACTTATTAAAATTTGTATAACATATAATTAGAAAATTCATCATTAAAAATTTAATTTTCTTTGGTACATTAAAAATTTGTGTTTGTTGTGTCATGCCTTGGGTTGTGCCACGTCTAGCCCACTTCCATGCCATGCCCGTCTAGACCATGCCGTGCCGTGCCACAATTAAACGTGCCGTTTGACACCTCTATTCTTAGAGGAGGCCCCAATTATAAATTGCTACCGAGAGGAATCGACCGTGCAACTTTGGGGTGATATCCCATTGAGGCAAACCGACCTACTACTACGACAACCCCTTGGAGTTTTTAAACGGTGATTACTACTACGACAACCCCTTGGAGTTTTTAAAAGGTGATTGCATTATATAGTTATGATTAGAGCCTTTTTGGGGGCCGCTCATGAATCACTTAACAATTTTGAATTTTTTGAGTTCCATGCTCGATTTGGGTTTTTCAGAAAAAGGGAAATCTTTAATGGCCGCATTCAGTGACGGCTCTAGGAATTTTAATAGGGTATTCATGATTAACCTTATCTATATTAGCTTTATGAACTAGTCATAAAGACAAAAATTCCCAAATATTGGTGTAAATAATGAGACCAAATAAATACACTAATAATTATTGTAGAAAGTTGTGTGTTGAATAGGTTTGCACTGATCATCTTTTTGGACATATGCTATAGTTTTTTGAGATCTAGAGTTGGTGTTGTTCAGAGAGAAGCTAGAGCACGCGTGATATCGATACCAATGGAATTTTTTCTTTATATATTTCTATTTTGTCATTAAGAATTGTGGAGTACTTTGTTTTGAGCAAATGTACCTATAAAGTTTTCAATCGTAAATTATTTACAACAAATTCTGGATTTTGGCTATTGACATTTTTGTCACTACATGTTAGTTTTTTATCACGACAAAGTTATGTGACAAAATATTTTTGACGCCATTTTGTTACTACAAGCCCGTAGCAATAAGTTTGTTGTGACAAAATTTCAAACTCGTTGCAAGAAATCAAAAGTTATGGTGACAAAAATAGTTTCTCACATAAAAGTTCAATAGTAGTGACAAAATATTTTGTCATAATATGTAACTATTGTGTTGCCTTTAGGTTAATGGTCGTCTCGATAAAATATTTCTACGAGGAATAAAAATATAATGGTGACAAACAATTTTGTCACAAAAATTCCACCTACGTGGTTACAAAATTGTTGAGGCAAAATAATTTGTTATAATTGGTACTCTAATTTTTAGGGGTGCACAAGAAAACCGATATACCCGCAAAACCGATCCGATCCGGACCGAACCGTACTATTTGGTTAGGTTATGCGGTTCATTGGTTTGGTTATGGTTCTAAAAAACTAAGAACCGGTAATTATGGTTCGATTACTAGTTCCCAATTTAAGAACCACGGTTAGAACCGAACCGGACCGTATAGTATTAATATATATGTTTTCCTCACACTTTTATACATATGCGTAATTATGTATCTTGATTTGGTAAGTTAATATTTTTTTTCCCTGGTAAGTTATTCTTCTATGTCTGTTTAGATTAGAAATCTATTTTGTTAGGAAGTTTTTAATAAGGTATTCTTTTGGTTTCAAATTTTATAAAATCCTATAATTATTTTATGAGTTGTTTAGTGACCCAAATTTGAAATAATCTTTTGAGTTCATGTGTTGTGAGAAAATTGTTCCAACGCTAATCGGGTAGAACCGGAACCGAACCAAACCGGTCCGGTCTTGCGGTTTGAATCTGGACAGGTTCTACAAGTATATTGGTTAGGTTTTGGTTCTTAATTTTCTAGAACCGGTCAGAATGGTCCGGTTACTGGATTTCTTGAGAACCGGTCCAATCCGGACCTTGTGCACCCCTACTAATTTTGTCATTAAAAACTTGTGGTGAGAAAATATCTGTTCCTCACAAAATGGAACAATTGAAACAATTATTTTGTCACAACATGATCATTAATTTCATCACCATTAGTCCAACTCGTCACAAAAGGACCGTCCAGACACACCATTTGTGACAAAAAAAATTAGTTCCCGCAACAAAGCTATACAAGTCAAATTCATACATGAAGAGTATCAGTAACTAAGGCAAACTTATGGGATGATAGTCGAATTTTTCCTAAAAACTATTCCACAAATCTAAGTGACCCAAAGTTTTTCTTTTCTGATGGTGAAATCATATTGGTTACTACTTGCACTGATTGTGTTACATATCTTTACTGCTACATCTCTTTCAAAACCAATTTAAATTTCCATGATAAAAAGGAGTAACAATCTTTTAATTTTTGTTTTGGTTTCCTTTTCAAATCTTAAATCCTCGTTAGTGTATGCAATTGGTAGTGCGGTTGAAGCTGAAGCATGCATTGTATAACTGCTTACTTATATGATTACGAAATCGCCAAAAAAAAAATTAATAAATATATCACATTATCAGCTATGTGATAAAAAATCAAGGCTTTAATATCAACCCATGCCAAATATTTATTAGAAAAGTAATTTAAAAAAGAAACTAATTTTCATTGACGTGCGTGTTTAATTCATGGCCTAGCATGCTTTTATATTGATAGATTACAAGACTCTGTACCCAGGGAACGGCTCCGGAAATCTAATTTTAGTGGGGTACCTTAATAATCCATACAAATCACAATTGTGAGAATTGGTTTCCCAGTCAAGCACGATAAGATTATGCTAAATTAAGATATTCATTACTAAATATAAAATTTATAATGCAAAATTTTTATAACAGGATCAATAAATGAGCACACAAATCTTAGACAAAACTTGTATACTTTACATTGATATTTACAAGTCTTTAGAATGATCAAGATGGTTTCGTTAATGACTTTCTTTTAAGATATTTCTTCAGAACAATTAAAAATGAAGAAAATCAAGAGATAAATCTCCAAATATACAAACAATTTATCAACCAATAATTATAAATGAAATAGTCAACGAAAGTTGAAGTGTAGAATTAATTCTACATTTTATATTTCTGACATATATATATATGTATGAGTCTTTAAACAAAATACAGTACGACAGTTATATATTTATGTTAATTGTATAATAATAATAATTATTATTTTTTGTTGTAAGTGGGGGGACGTGACCTGTCTTAATCTGGCCCTTTTTTGTACGGCTACTAAATGGACCAAACAGCTTGAGTTCGGCTCGAGCAATTGGCTCATTCAAGCTCGTTCACAAAACAATATATGTCAAGCTCAAATATCTCAAAATCAATAGACCTGACTTTCATTAAGATTTTCCACCAATACGCTTCCAATAGTCTTGTATCAAAATTATAAAATTCTTCAATGAGATAATGAAATTTAGGGCTTCTGGTTTTAATTAGGGTGTTCCACCAACAAAAAACTATTTTTTCCAAAAACCGAAATAGGTCATTCTCTCACAATACATCACATAAAAAACCGTGAAAAGCCAATTTTTTCAAAAAACTACCTTAGTGGATTTTTATGAGCTTAAGCTTAAACTCAAGCTTCAAAACTTGAAACTTCATGAGCTTTAGCTCTAGCTTGAAAACTGAAGATTAACCTGCATGTTCCACAAGCCAAGCCAAGCCTATCATGAACACATAACTTCAAACGTGAGCCAAGCTTAAACAATTAGACTATAAATTCTGAAACTCAAGCCATGCTCGGACACGTCACACATCTAATAAGGAGTCGGGCCAAGCCTGAGTAATACAAGGGAAACACGCGTAGCAAGGAAATCCAGAATAAACTAGAAAACATAAATAATTAACCTATACTAAATTGGAAACATGTAGAATAATAAATTAAACTTGAAAAATATAGTAATTAACATATATTTTCAAATATTACACTGACAAATATCATTCATTGCTCCCATGCATCTTTCAATAAGAAAATTATGTATATATATTAGAATAGGGGGTACAAAACTATACACATAAGCCTTTCAATTTTACTTGAAGAAACAAAACACTCAAAAAACTATTAACAAGTGCATCATTCCAAATGGATCAATGGGAAGGGAGCCCAATAGGAGGGGTTTGTTGAAAAGGGAAAAAAGAAAAGGAAAGAGAGCCCAATAGCAGGGACTTATGCTTATTTATCCAAAAAAGTAAAAAAAATAGCAGGGACTTTTGAACTTGGAAAAAATAAAAGGAAGAGCAATAAGTCAAAGGTGGAGCTCAAAGATAATGCTTATCCAGAAGAAAACCTAACACAAGATGCAAGGGATCCATTGAAGGAGAGAGAGGAGCTCAAGGAGAAGTCCATCAGTCAGAGCAGTGGTGACCCAAAATCTTGCACTATTATGTGATTTTGCGACAGTTATTTAATTATCTATTTATATATTTAGCTACCATTATTTATGGAAATTCAGGATATTTGATTTGATTTCCCTAATAATTTGGGAATTTTTTTCCCCATTTGTCTGGCTATTAGAATTACATGCATTTATAATAGAGTGATTATTTCAAATTAACCCTTCAGTTTGGAGGCATTATAAATCGATGTGAATATCACGAACAGTCCCATAACGAAACGAGTCATTGTTGTTAAACATCAGCCTGAGATGTGGTGTGAATTGTGTCTATTTTGAGTTTCTATTTTAATGATTTCGTGCACTATTGTTATATTTAATGGGGTTACTGTTACATGTCTTTTGATTGGCTTGTTTGGAGGACATAATTTGGTGCGATATAAAAGGAGGATGGGGTGATTGGAAATATGTAAGAACCGTGGAGGTCCATAAAAGTTTCACTTAGGGGTTGGGGGTTGGAATAACAAGAAAATCAAGTTTTAGGCATTTAAATCTTGAGGTTTGCCTTAGTTACGGGTAATGCCTTAGTGACGGATATCCCTCACATATACGATAAAACAATAAGCTCCTTTTTTTGTTTTATATGCTTTTCACCGACACTTCAACCATTGATGTTCTGAGTAGTATGGTTTTTTTTTTTTTTTTTCCGAGCTATTTTGAGAAAAGGGTAAAACTTACTAATAATTATTTATTATTACTGCTCAAAAGAATTCTTTTTTGGTCAGAAATTCAAATTTATTACTTGGTAAAAGAATAAAAATTGAGAACTTTTTATTATTTATTGTAGTACTACTGTATTAAACAGGGTAAAAAAATGAGAACCGAAATCCTTCTATCATTTATTCATTAGTAGTAAGCACGGTGACTTCATCATTAAAAGTTATTTTGGCTATTTCCATTACGTGTTGGTCGAATATTTGTTGAATGGGTCTTGTTAGAATGAAGAGGGCATTTGGCCGACTCTTTTTCACCTTATCCCATTCTCTTTTTCTCTTTTGGAGTGTAGCACCATCCAACAAAACTCGTTTTCCATTTTTCACAATCTAAGCCAAAACCCAAAAATAGCTCCGGACCTCCTTTTCCCATTCTACTTCTGATTTTGATTTTCCCCAAATTTCTACTCTCCCATTCTACCCCTCATCCCTAAATTCCCTTTTTCCACCGCAACAAATGACAGAGAGAGGAGAAGGTAAATGACGACCCATACCCAGATGTATACATACAAAAAGATATCCATACATACCTATATTGATTTCCAATAATGAAGCCTTCTACACTGATCGATTAAAAAAAACCTAACCCAGTTGAATCAAACCCAATCTAACTTGGTGTGGAATTGCAATCAATTAAATCAAATTACAGAAATCCGACCAAGAAAATAGACGAAGTTTTGGTTTCGAACAAGAAAATTACAGTTGAAAGTTTTACAGAAATCCGAACAAGAAAATTACATAAATCCAGGCACGGGGCAAGCGGAGTTTTGGTTTTGTTGCAAAGATCTGCATCGCGGTGGTGTAGTTGAAGTTTTGATCGCCGACGGCGGTCTTAAAAGCTCGACTGGGGATGGGGATCATCACATGCACACAGGGGAGGGAGGGAGAGGGAGGGAGAGAGAGAGAGAGAGAGAGAGAGAGAGAGAGAGAGAGAGAGAGAGAGAGAGTTGCACGAAATACAAAGAGCGTAGGAGTAAATTGGGAGAAGATAATAGCGTTTATTACCATATAGTAATAAATAAACAATAAATAAGGGTAAAATAGTAAACAATCAATTCATAACTCATTTTCACAATTATTCTTCCAAACACTACTACTTTTTGTAAAATTCATTCTGTACATTTTTCCCAAACACTCCTACAAAATTCAAAATATATTTTGACCATAATCCAAAAGCCAAAAAGTTGAAAATAAAAAAATTGAAAAGTAGGCAAACTTGGGGAGGCGTCAGTGAAATTATCCTGATTGAGCAAATAGCCCATACCTATTTAAACCCTAATTAAACTTTAAGGGGTGGGTGATCATTCCTTCTGTGTACAGTGTGGAGAAACCCTAGAAAGAGAGAGTAAGGAAGTATAAGGAAATCTGCAATACTGTCGCCAATCGAAATTTCGCTCAGACAATGGCTTCCAACTCAACCCCGTTGAATCAAATTGAAACCATTAGCTCAGTCCCCGACGAATCCGAGCTCGATCGGTTCGCTGCAGTTGCCAACAAGGCCGCGTCGAAGTGATTCGCAAGCACTTCCGTAAACCCTTCGACATTATCGAAAAGTAGGACTCGAGTAAGTTTTCTGAATTTTCAGAAGAATTTTCGTTTTGTAATATTCTGTTTTAGATAGTCCGGTGGTGAGGCAAAAACCCTAGACCAAATGCCATATTTGCTGTGCCTCAAATGCTCCAGACCGTTCATCCCAAGCATTCTATATGGCCATGCCCATGGCTTGCTGTCATGCCTTGAGTCACCATCACATGGCCTACTATTTTGGTTAGTCGCGCAAGGGTTGCATAAGTTTGACATGACACGTATATTTTTTGTTTATGGTATACATAATTTTTGCCTCATTAGTCACGCATTTTTATGGTATTAGCTACGCATTTTTTGGGCGAAGTTACGAACATTGGGTACGGTACACGTTGGAATAGTTACACAATTTTTGGATTTGTTATGCAATACTTATTTTTCTATCAATTACGTATTTTTGGTGATAGGCATCTCCAAGTAGATATATATTGCAGTGTCTTTACTTGTTATTTGCAACTGAACACGGAAACTGTTCATATTGCAGTTGAAAATACGTAATTGATAGTTTTTGGCCGACTAATCTCCAAGTAGATATATATTGCAGTTGCTAATTGGAGGTCCCCCCGACTAGTCGAACGCCTAGAGAAAAGTCGGTGATTAGACGGCCAAAAGTCAGTAGCTGACCAACCTGGACCGACTAATGTCTTTTAGAACCTTGGATTTGATTTTAGTTTTCAAATGGGAGCAATTTATAAATTGAGCTGTTTAGATTGGTATCCAGACAGTTTTGTCAGCTTCAAATAAATTTGATGAGATGTTTTGTCCTGTGTCTTCCTGTAATTAAATTGGCATAAACGCATGTTGATGTGCATGTACAATAACTAGCAATTTTCTAAGTGAATAAATTTCAGAGTCAGCCTAGGTTAATTACTTGCTTAATTTCGGCCTATAGTTTTGTTATTATGTTTATTTTTGTTGTTTCCACGCGAAACTATGTATGTATATGTATCCATATTGATTCTTTCTAACCAAATAAACAATAAAAGGAAAAAAAAATTGAAAATTTTATCAAAACAGTCCCTCCAGCTTGACATGTGTCTAGATTTGGTCCCTCTGGTTTCAATTTCACTTTAACGAACCCTGTAGTTTCAATTTTGGTCGAATTAGGTCCAATCAATAACAAACGTCATCAATTTTTCCTTTGAAAGTTAAAGTTTTTTAACTTCTCGTTTTGAGAATTAACCAGAATTTTTTTTTTTTGTGGATGGAGGGAGTATTTGGTGATGGAATAAGTTGATGATGTTGGTATTTGGTTGGAAACAGTATATAGAGGGACCAAAATAGTTGAAAATAACTTTCATTACAACTCAGCTCATGATACCTATCTATTCGAATTGTTGGAATCCGAATTACTAAACGTTTGCTGAATTATAATTTGCTCGGTGACTTCTCATTATCGAACAAAGTCTTTGGGAGACGATGGTGTTGAAATCTTTTTTTTTTTTTTAACAACAATTTGTTTAAGTTTAAAAGTTCGGAAATGACCCGAAGATGTTGGGGTCAACTAGGAGCAAATGAAAGTTCGGGTTTGTGAAGTTAGACCTCCTGGTTGATGTGCTGCTATGCTCTTTTTTATCGTTGAAAGTTTAACTTAAGTTTTGAAACATGACTATGGATAAAATTAACAGAGTAAACCTGTGATGACAATGATTTTCATGGAATTAGAGTGCAGCACGGTGTTGTGCATGGGGATGCACAGCACCCCCTGGTTCCGAATTAGAGTACACCTATAATCTAGGAAATGATTTTAATGGAATTAGAGTACTTCACCTTAATTAGGGAAGGGCCTACTACTGCCCTTGAGAGCTTCTCTCTCCAAAAAGTTAGAAGCTCTAGGGTTTCATCCCTTTCCCTGCCGGCTCCTCCCATTTGGCCTCTCTCCTTCCTTCCTCTTCTTCTTTCACCTGTTTCTTTCTTCCCCTTCCCTTCACCTCTTCTTTCCTTCCTTTTCATTACCGAGCTCTCTTTTTCAAATCATTTCAGAGCTTGAGGGGTGGGGCTGCCGTCCCTTCGCCCCACCCCTCCTCCTTCTTGCCTTGCCGGAGCTCCCCCCTTCAACCCCTGGCCGATCGTTATAGCCTGATCCCACCCCCCTCCCCCCCCCCCCCCCCCCCCCCCCCCCCCCCCCCCCCCCCCCGAGCCTTCTTCCACCGCTAGCCCTTCCGCCGCCAACCCCTTCCGTTACCAACCCTTCCGCCACCAGCCCCTATCCTCTCCCACCATCATCCCTCCTCCTCCTCCGCCCTCCGCCGACCATTCACTGCGTTGGGTGGCTCAGATCTGACGACGGGTTGATTTTGGGAGCCTCGGCCCCCTCCGGCTATCCGGGGATGCGTCTGATCGGCGACTCGGGTAAACTCGGTATAACTCAGTGCATCGAAGTGGGTTGACTCAGTAGGTCTCGATTTGTACCAGTTTACTGGGATACTGATTAGTTAGTTTTTTTGTTTGTTTTCCTTGTTGTTTTTACTGATTACTGGTGCTGTAATGTGGTTATGGTTTGAGCTGGGAATCCTTGTGGATTCTTTACCATTTTCATTTGGATAGGATTCATCATTCCATCCCCTAGGTGTCGGGTCTGCCTCGGCAGGTGTGTCTACGAGTTTGGCTCAGTTGCTGCTCATTTTCATTTGTTAGTGGTTTGGTTGCACTCCTGTCTTTGATGTAATCAGGTGTCGGATGGCTTTGATAATATACTTGACATTTTCAAAAAAATAAATAAAAACCCTTAATTAGGTGGATAGTGAGTCTGTGAACATCCATTTATTAATTGAGTCATGCTTTGCAAATTGCTTTATTTTTTTGGGCTTACAACAAATTGTTTTTTTTTCCCATGGCTTAACAAAAAGGTGATTTTAATGATTCCCTAGCTATGGCATTAACATGGGTGCTCCAAACAAACGAGCTATGATTGATTGCCTAACTTACATACATGTGCTCGTCTGATTCAAAAAAAAGATGGTTTTCCCAATTTTTGCAAGAAAGTGAGCTATGATTGATTGCCTAACTTACATACATGTGCTCGTCTGATTCAAGAAAAGGATGGTTTTTCCTATTTTTGCAAGCAAAAATAATATGGGTACACCTAACTTGCACCCCACATGCACACCAAGGTGATATGGCAGACAAGGAGAAGTCCAATGTGTGGTCCACCTGAAACGATGGGTTTCTCCTTGTTTGCCACACCACCTTGATGTACATGTGGGGTGCAAGTTAGGTGTACTCATAGCATTGTTGGTTTTGGTCAAAAGTAATTGAAGTTAGGTGAGATGTTGAAAATTAAAGAATGGCAACTACATCTTGTACGAAGGGAGACAAATTTTTGTTCTCAAATTTGTGTATCACCAGTGAGGGTGATCTTGTGAGGTTTTGTTTTGTATGAGCAATTGTGTAGAAAATCAGAGTGTAATGAGAGAGAGAGTCACTTGTAAAGTTCGTGGGTTTTCCGGTTAATAGATTGATTGCTCCGGTTACATCCGTGCACGTACTTGATTTTGGGGAACCACATAAAATATCTTGTGTTGATTGTGTGCGTGTGTTTATGTGTGTTTGGTTTGATCCTTGGGGCACAACAGCAAGTTGGTGAATTTATTCATTTTGGTGGTGGTTGGTTTTGGTCAGAAGTAATCGAAGTTAAGTGAGATGTTTGAAAATTAAAGAATGGCAACAACATCTTGTACGAGGGGAGATAAATTTTTGTTCTCAAATTACTAAGATAAAAAAATATAAAAAGTTCTTAAAATCTGCTGGAAGCCACACTTCTAACTTATGTGTCAAAATTATGTAGACAGATAACAAAGTAAAGTTTGGAAGGTTAATTTTGTAAACCCAAGTTGAGATTCTTGTATGGATTCTAACAGAGGTAACAGAAACTAAGTCAATTTACGAATTTCTAACCCAATTGTTTATAAATACATTTTATTTTATTTTTCTGTTCCCATTTTCTATTTATCCTTTTTTGGTGGTTGCTCATAGCTGGCCGTTGGTTCAATCGTCAGGCAGCATATCCTCTAGATCATCAATATCAATTCATCCAGTGAAACGAGCAAAAGAAGCATTCCCTGGATTACTTTTATCTTTATTCACAAAATTTTTTATTTGGTTAATAATATTTTACTTTTTAAATTTCTCTCGTCGAGACAAACCAATAATCCACAAAAAATCAACGCAAATCTGACAAATGATTTTTTTTTTAACAAAGACAAAAATTGATACATCTATATTATTTTTTGGGTAGTGATAATACCAAAACTATTTTTTATTGTGTCAAAACTCCAATGCATAAAGAACTTGTACTTTACACATTTAAGAGTTTTGATTGCAAAGCAAATTGGCTTTGAAAAGGGCCGCACGACACCATTTTTTTAGTGCACAGTTTGGGTGCTGATAGTTTAAGACTTAGTTTTTGCAGATAGTCGTGGTTGTACTCAATAAAAAAATTTATTTAAAAAACATTGATAATATCCTCAAGTAATTCAAACTCCGATCTAATTCAAAAGAAGCGAGAAGACACCTCTATCATAATCTGCTAGTGGAGCAATAATAACCGTAGCTTATAGAAAGGTACTCCTCAAAATGTGAAATTACGTTACCAGTAAAACACGTTTCTTTTTTTTTTTTTTTTACTTTCAAATGCAATTTGACCGACTATTCTCATGACTTAGAAAACATTGAGAAAATGTCACGAGGCAAATTTCTCCTAAAAAAGCAAGGCAATCCTACAAGTTAGTGCTTGGCCCCCCTTCTCGAATGGTTCAAATTGTGAAGCGAAGTCCCAGATCGCCTGGTTACCAAAGTAATATGAAATATTTAAGCGTGAGGGCACCCTCACTTCATGTGCTAGCTTTTGGGGTTGAGTTCTACCCAAGACCGTGTAACACAAATACATAAGCACATCATTTTCTGAATTAAAACTTCATTCATGCATTCTTTCAGATAGTTACCAAGCATTGTCCATTATACCAATATTTTACACTAAATTGACGAGATATTAATCCGTACTTGATCCAAAATCAATTCATTCTTCAAACTTGCAAGATGGGCTATCCAACACGCATCTCTTGCACATTTCATTTAACATGTAAAATGCAAGTATAAATGCAAGTATAAATGGAAGCATACGGATGCTCACAAAGGCACATGTATAATCACGGATTTTTTTAATTTAAGGGTGTAAGTCATCCCATTCTCAACAAATGTATCAATCCAAAAATTGATGGAAGTCTGTGAAGGTAATATAGTTACCTGATATTTGCAAGGAAAACCGGTGCCACGTCCAAAAGATATTGCGATGTCTACCAATTTTGGCAAGGAAAACCGGTGCTGCGTTTTGAAGGTATCACATCTAACTTTTGAGTATTCAAGAAAATTGGAAGATGAATATCATTTATAGATAATTTAACCAAAACCAAATAGAGGAGTATCAAACAGGAAAGCCAAAAGTAAAAATAGTTAGGAATTGATCAAATGAAATCCAAGAAGAAGCCTTGTAGTAAGAAAAATATCTCGAGAATATGAAACAGTATTTACAAACTTTGTCGAGACATTATAATGCCTTATACTGTAAAAACCTCCCAACTTACGACATTCATATTCATTCCTGTCGTTGGACTTGGACCTGGGCCAATTGGTCTGGGCCACCGTTCGACACCTCCTGAGTACCCATCCATGACCTGGTTGGGTTCGAGGTAGGGGCAGACCTAGATTTCCGGGTCCGGGTCGGCAGGGGCAGCGCCAACTGTATAACTGTGGTGTCAAATGAACCCACGTGGGTGCAAAATTCTATATTTCCTGAGTGCAATTTTTCTAGTACTTTTTAAAACCTGTAACGGCTCGTTTGGATGGGGCATTAGGGGGCATAAATATGGAGGGTGTTATTTATGCCCGGACCCACCCATATGGAATGGTTTGCCAACAAAAAGTGCAGGGGTGTTATTTATCACCCGGATTAAATATCACCCCTGCTGGGGTGTTATTTATGGACAGCCCAGGGGGTGTCCATATTTAACACCCCCTAATACCCCTGTCAATTTACCAAAATGCCCATTAATAATACCCCCTCCCTCCTGGCCCAATACCCAAAATATTAGATGTTAAACCTCTAGCGGATAAAAAAAAAAAAATGTTAAACCTCTACCCAAAGAAAAACAGTTATATTTAGATGGAAAAAGTAGTACCTTGCACTTTCATTTTTCCAAAAGTTTTGTTCGGCCTAACATCAGCTAGTTTAATCCTTTAGTTGGGTACATTGACTAGTTTCTTTAGTTGGGTTCCTCAGTAGATCTTTTTCTAGTTGTAGCAATTTTTTTTTTCTTTCTTTTTTGAACAGGATAGCAATATTTGTTGTAAAGTATGTTTTAACAAGACAAAGAAAAAGAAACAAAGGCAAAAAAAAAAGACCATACTAAAGAAGATCCAAAGGCCTTGTCATTTGTCCACCTCATCATGTTTCAAAATGTGACAAAAAAGCTCGTATTCAGCTGACCGAAGACCGCGGAAACCCCGTTACGCTGACCGACGAACAAGGTCACCCCATGCACCTGACCGGCGTTGCGGCCACTGCCGTCGAGGCCCTTCCCCACCACAAATTGGTGTAGACTTTGTTAGAAAAAGCTTTTAAAATTTTTTTAAAATAATTTATTGTGTCTAATTATATTTGATTAATAAAAGGGTGGTTATTGGATATAAATATTGTAACTCCCACACATATAATCATGGGATTTATGCCCTATATTAGATGGTATTTATAGGATTTTATTAGGGTTGTACAAAAAAACCGGTGAACCGGGAATCCGGTCCAGACCGAACCGATCCGTATGTTTTGGATTTTAACCGCGGATTAATGGTCCGGACACGGATTCAAAAAATAATAAACCGTGACTCATGGTCCAAACACGGGTTTTGATTTTGAAACCATGGATTAACCAATCCAGACCGTGAGATTTTTATTATAAATAATTTTATCACTTTTATAAATATTGTCAATTTGAAAATAGAGTAATACTAATATCTCCTATAAATATTGTCAATTTGTATTGGACTTTCATGTATTCCACTACCTTGCATTTATATTGGACTTTGATGAATTTAGTAGTTGTTCACTATTTTTTTTGTATTAAACTACCTTTGTTTCTATTCCACTATGTAACTGAACTAAGCTATATGCTTCTACTAGTGCTTGTTTAGGCCCTAGTTGTGGCTCCATCACATGCTCCATGTAAGGTCTCTTTGTTTTCTACTTTGGATTTTTTAGGATTTTATTTTAATCAAAATGTTTGTTACTTATTTACTTATGACATGTAATCCGTGGATAAAATTGGAACTGATCCGTGACTCGCGGATCGGATTGGAACCGGACCGTGAGACTTTTGGTCCGGACACGGATTGAATTTTCTAAAAACCGTGACTCGCCGATTAGGGTTGGATTCATGCCAATCCGATCAGATCCGGACCAGTGTATACCCCTAGATTTTATATTATATAATTATTGGAGTATTAATTTTTGACCTATATATATGGGTGTTGGAAACCACAAGTTATATAGAGTTTTTCACTTCACAAAATTATGAAGTATTGCTTGTGTGTTATTTTACAAGCTAAGTGAGATATAGTTTTGAGCATACGGGCAATTCTTGATTCATGTGGAAAACTTTAGCTGCACACAAAGCTTCCGTGGATGATCGTTGTATCTTGGGAGTGGAATGTCACACAACTCGGTGCAAGTGGGGACATATCTTCTCTTAGGAGAGCGCTTTACGCGTGCCTCGGTCAATATAAGTGTTTCTACTCTCTCTTATTTCATATTTGTAGTATCGTATATTATTTGTTTGTTGTGTCGTTATCTCCAATTATATAAGTTTACAAAAATTCTAACGAATATTTCTAACAGACTTCCTTACAAGAGTGTGAAATTGGCATAGACTATTGGAATTATCATTATGATCATAACTTCAAACACTCCCCTTATATATGTGCACGTTCTTTCTTGTTTTTTTATTCATGTTAAATTCCTTATTTCTTCCACTTATTATTCAATAGTTATTATACATAAACACGCTGTAAATTCACATGAATAACAAAAGAATACAAATAAATAAATTTGTGAAAATGAATTTCCTTAATAGAAATGCTGGGGACTCGTAATTCACATATCCCAAAACGCGAGTATATGACGTTGATCAACTTTGGTATAGTGTCGGTCCTCATACCCAAAAGAGACTATTATGTATCTTGAAGCATGTGCAAGAATATGTATTATTTAAACGGAAAAAAAATTTCATTAATCTTGAACTTGTTACAAGACTAATAAGAGCAAAAAAATAACATCATGCACATGCTCAAGGAGAAATCATCTACTCACCCACACCAACGATCGGCAACAAACCAATCGAAGACACTCTTTAGGACAAAGTCAACCTAAAAAGGCTGAAGTCCAACCCCTATGGATCTAAAAATATCCAAAATATTTTTTTTTTGCACGGCAAAATTTTTTTATTAATCATTGAAGAAGTTACAATGACTAAAAGGAGCAAGGAGACAACATCAAATACAAAGATTCAATGCCAAATCCGAGACCCAATCCTTGATTGACAAGGAACCAACCAAAGAACCCCAAGAGCCGAAGCCTAAACCTATTGGGTCAAGCCCACACCTTAGGGCCAAACATACCCATATATTACATTGCAATCACAAAAAGAATGGGACAAGCCCAATAAAAAGAAACCCTATCAGCAGAAACAACCAAAGCCGCCACCTCCATGCCGCAATCAACCACCACGACCACCTGTAAAGAAGATTTGCTGCCACCCTGTTGCCGAAACCCGAGGAACAAGCCCCTGTTGCTGCCCCAAAAGAACGGATCAACTGGCCCCTACAATAGGCCAACCCCTACAATCACCACGCCTTCCACCACCTATCACCGCCGCTATCCGCCTTCCACCACCCATCACCACCGCCTTTCGCCAACAGCCTGCAAAAATAGAACAAACCACGCCATTCACCACCTATCAGCGCCGCCATCCGCCTTCCACTACCAATCACCACCGCCATCCGCCAACATCCTGCAAAACAGAAAACAACACCCAAATCCAAGCTGCAACACCACACCTCCAGCCCTCAACACACCCAGATCCAAGCCAAAACCGCCAAAACCCCATTCGCGAACACCACACAAGTAGAACCGCCGCAAAACCCAACCCCAGAACCCAGGTCCACAGGTCGTTAGGTCGAAAACCACGAACATCCAGCAATGAACGTGATGTGGACGGGCCGGCGAGCCGTTAGGCGAAGGAGAGCCGCACCCAGCAGTGCAAGCCCACACCGGGAAAAAAAAAAAGAGGGCAGCAAAGAAACCAGAGAAGATGGACGCGGATCGAGAAGGCAGAAGGGGAAGGAGAGAGAGAGAGAGGAGGAGGAGGAGGCCGGAGGGAGGAAAGGGGAGAAGAAAAGCCCGGGGGGAGGAGGGGAGATGCCGCTTCCCCCCCTCGCCCCCCCAAGCGGAAGCCCTAATCAGATGAAGAAGATGGGAAGGGGAGGGGTTAGAGAGAGAGAACACGTTAGTTCTGTGATTGTAATCAGGAAATTGTAAAATATCCAAAATATTAGTACAATCTTCTCATAAAAACACCAAAGGGTCAAGTCTAACCAATAAATACCAATAAAATCCTAAACAGCAACCAGCCAACGCCTGCCACCTCCGCAGCCATATCGCATCGCTCCATGGCCACCAGACGAGATGATCCGCTGCCACCACCGTTGCAGGAACCCATGGAACAAGCCCCTGTTGCTGCCCCGAAGAACGGCATGAAAAGCCCTCCACGACCACCTGTGAACACCCCGCGGGAATGCGATTATGTCCACGAAAACGGTTTTGACTTCGAAAATAATTTGATTGGTTGAATAGAGTCGCCACCCGGATTTAAGGACCTTACCCGAGAAACCGTTTGAAAAATGACTCTTTCGCCCTTGAAACGGAAAGTACTTTACCGGTCTTTAATATGAGATTTCTCGGGTCCGGGAGCTAGGTTACGCGAGGGGAAGGAATTTAAAGCACCCCTCTCGCCCGGTGTGACCACCAGCCTCTACTAAATGTTGAAAAGACTTTGAAAATGTTATTTAAATGGACTTTTGATTCAAATTCATGTGAGAGCATAACGAATGCACCAACAATATCAACAAAATATGAGTATATGCTTATGCAAAATATTGTGAATGGATGATTTATGTACCAAAGATGCTGAATTTACACTAAAATGCCACCAAAACATCTTAAAATGTCTCAGAAACTAATCATAAAATGAGCACCAGGATAGGGTCCAGACGCCTGGAAATGGTCCATCCAGGCGCCTGGATTGAGTCTAGGCGCCTGGAAGAGGTCAATCCAGGCGCCTGTATGCCATCCAGACAGAAACTTTAAAAAAATCCCATTTCAGACAAAAATCAACAAATAGGATGCCTTTGATGAACTCTCATGCATTCTGGAGAATGGTAAACGACACTATAACAAGCTTGACATTTCAAGCTTAACCCAAATGTGATGATATGATACTAAAATGCAATATTAAGGTAATGATAATGCTTATTATGGTCACATAGAATAGGAGAATGCTCTTGTAACATGAAATTCTTGTTTTGATACTCTCTAAACTAAATGATCAGAGTATATAAATGATATATAGACTCATCTAGCATACCCTCTCATGTGCGATCTTCCTTTGAAACGTGATTATTGACTCACAAATACTTCAAATGAACTTTTAAGTGAGGATCAGAACATGAAATGTAGTTAAATGAGGATTATGATATGCAAATGATGTACCAAAGTTAATCAGAATGTGAAAGAAAACAGAAAATGTGATAGGGAAAAAGGGGTTCAGGCGCCTGCATGGAGGGAATCCAGGCGCCTGGACCCAATGCAGGCGCCTGGAAGGGGGTGATCCAGGCGCCTGGATCAGATTCTGATATACAAACTGATTTTCTTGCTTTGATGATTTTCAGACCACCCTCAAACCCTCTACTGGTATGGATGACCAGAAAGAGCCTGAGTGAGTCCCCTTCAGGGCCTACTTGGACAAATTGGTAGAATGACTACCTCTTTAGCTGATCAAAGACTTGAAATGGATTTTTGGAATGAGTTTTGTGAGGATATGGCTTCTGATGTTTTAGCTTACTGAACTAAAGGGGGAAGTTTATAGAAGCTTTGATGGAATTCAGTTGATAGGGGTAAGTAGATGGTGGATTGTTGAAGCAAAGAGGTGATTTTTGGGAGTGGAAATGGGTTTCTAGATTGTGATGAAGAGAGGAATGGAGTTTCTAGAGAAGTTTTAGCAGAGTAACAGTATGTAAGTGAGTGGTTTTTCAGCCCCTGAAAATGAGAGAGGAATGCTTAATTTATAGGCAAATAAGGGTCCAAAGAGGGCCAGTTGGACCTTTCAAAAGGGTGAGGGGTCACCTAGGGGGTAAGGGATAGGTGTAATGATCTCCCCCATGTTCTTCTCCAACTGACTCTGCAGCAAAATCCCCCAAGATCTCGTTCCTGCCCACTGACAACTTAAAACACACTCAACCTGGACTGATATCCAGGCGCCTGGATTGTGCATTTCCAGGCGCCTTAACTGAATCCAGGCGCCTGGACCATGGAATCCAGGCGCCTGAACCCCTTCCAGGCGCCTGGACTTGACCGATCCAGGTGCCTGAAAGACCAATCCAGGTGCATGTATTTCAAGATTTTTGGGACATTCCGGAGCTCTAAGGGATGTTTTGGTGATTTGATGGGAGGTTATTGGTGAGGTTTTTCAAGTTTTTGATCAAACCTTGTGCGTCCTCATTAGGCATTTTCATCATCAGGGAAGTTTCAGAATCCCGTGGGTCCGGATTGGGGTGTCTACACCACCCGAAACCAAAAATGCCGCCGCTCCAAGCCCGTGGAAGAATATGTTGTGGGCTGTCAATTGCTAGACCGATCATAATTTAGGGCAAATTGAAGTTGTCGTCATACCCAAAAGATATGGTATAAGTGGGTTTGTGGTACAATTACTAAATGTGGTCTTGTGGTACAACTAAACCAAGATGACCGAATATTCTCTTCATCAATTAAAGTTGGAATCCAAAGCTTTTTTTTTTTTTTTTTTTTCTAATTTTGAATTAACTCACTCTAAATGTTGTTAACAGTGCTTCATTGCATGCATGCTTTACTTCACTTTATTTTTACTAATTTGTGGTTGTTGTCTGATGGTGAAATTGTATTGGTTACTGCTTGCACAGATTGTGTTACATATCTTTACCCCTACATCTCTTTCAAAACCAAATTAAATTTCCATAACAAAAAGGAGTAACAATCTTTTAATTTTTGTTTTTGTTTCTTTTGCAAATCTTAAATCCTCGTTAGTGTATGCAATTGGTACTGCGGTTGAAGCTGAAGCATACATTGTATAACTGCTTAATTATATGATTACGAAATTGCAAAAAAAAAAAATTATATCACTTTATCAGCTATGTGATAAAAAATCAAGGCTTTAATATCAACCCATGCCAAATATTTATTAGAAAAGTAATTCAAAAAGAAACTAATTTTCATTGACGCACGTGTTTAATTCATGGCCTAGCATGCTTTTATATTGATAGATTACAAGACTCTGTAACCAGGGAACGGCTCTAGAAATCTTATTTTAGTGGGGGCACCTTAATAATCCTTACTAATCACAATTGTTAGAATTGGTTTTCCTAGTCAAGCACGATAAGATTATGCTAAATTAAGATATTCATTACTAAATATAAAATTTATAATGCAAGATTTTTATAACAGGATCAAAAAATGAGCACAGAAATCTTAGACAAAAACTTGTAGAGTATACTTTACGTTGATATTTACAAGTCTTTAGAATGATCGAGATGGTTTCGTTAATGACTTTCTTTTAAGATATTTCTCCAGAATGGTTAAAAATGAAGAAAATCAAGAGATAAATCTCCAAATAGACAAACATCAACTAATAATTATAAATGAAATAGCCAACGAAAGTTGAAGTGTAGAATTAACTCAACGTTTTATATTTCTGATATACTATAGATATAAGTGTTTAAGCAAAATATAGTATGACACTTATATATTTATGCTAATTATATAATACTCCCTCCGTTCCTATTTGTTGGTCCTCTACGAAAAGTCGTGCCACTTTTCAAATAAAAAAATAAAGTGTTTTCGTGTATCATTTTTCAAATTTTTTTACACTGAATTAAAGTACTCATCGTGTACTTTAATTCGGTGCGAAAAAATTTGAAAAATGATGCTCGGAAGCACTTAATTTTTTTATTTGAAAAAAGGCAAGAGAGAGAGTGTGGGACAAACAAATAGGAACGGAGGGAGTACTAATAATAATTTTTTTTAGTTGCAAGTCGAGGGACGTGACCTGTCTTATGACCTATCTTAATCCATCCCTTTTTTGTAGGGGTACTAAATGGACCAAACAGCTTGAGTTCGGCTAGAGCTTGGCTCGACTTTTGGCTCACTCAAGCTCGTTTAAAAACAATATAAGTCAAGCTCAATTACTTTTAATGTTTATTAATAAATTCAAGTCTTCATCAAAAAAAAAAAAAAAAAGAATTCAAGTCAAGCTTGAGTATATAAGTGTTTGGCTTTATAGGTTGGTGAACAAAGGGATATTCCGTAAATATTCTAAAGATAGAGGTTAATCAGCAAATATCGCAAAAGTAAAAGATCTGACTTCCATTAAGATTTTTCACGAGTACGCTTCCAATAGTCTTGTATCAAAATTATAATATTCTTCACTTTGATAATGAAATTTAGGGTTTCCGGCTTTAATTAGGTCTTTTAATTTTGAATTCTTATGAGCTTAAGCTTAAACTCAAGCTTCAAAACTTGAAACTTCACGAGCTTTAGCTCAAGCTTGAAAACCAAAGATTAACCTGCATGTTCCACAAGCCAAGCCAAGCCTATTATGAACACATAATTTCAAACATGAGCCGAGCTTAAACAATTAGACTCTATAAATTCTCAAACTGAAGCCAAGCTTGGACACATGTAATTAATAAGGAGTCGGGCCAAGCCTGAGCAATAAAAGGGAAACACGCGTAGCAAGGAAATCCAGAATAAACTGGGAAATATATATATATAAAATTAACCTAGACTAAATCATAAATATGTAGAATAATAAAACTTGAAAAATATAGTAATTAACGTAATATTTTCAAATATTACATTGACAAATATCATTGATTGCTCACATGCATCTTCCAATAGGAAAATTATGTATATATAGTAGAATACGAAGGTACAAAAGTATATACATATGCCTAGCAATTTTACTTGAAGAAACAAAACACTCAAAAAACTATTAACAAGTGCATCAGTCCAAATGGATCAATGGGAAGAAAGCCCAACATCAGGGGTTGTTGAAAAGGCTCCAATAGCTGGGGTTCTTGAAAAGGGAAAAATGAAAATGGATCAATCGGAAGGGAGCACAATAGAAGCAGGGGTTGTTGATCAATTGGAAGGGAGTACAATAGCAGGGGTTGTTGAAAAGGCTCCAATAGCAGGGGTTGTTGAAAAGGGAAAAATGAAAATGGATCAATCAGAAAGGAGCCCAATAGCAGGGGTTGTTGATCAATCGGAAGGGAGCGAATCGGAAGGGAGCACAATAGCAAGGATTGTTGATCAATCAGAAGGGAGCGAATCGGAAGGGAGCACAATAGCAGGGGTTGTTGAAAAGGAAAAAATGAAAATGGATCAAAGGGAAGGGAGCCCAATAGCAGGGGTTGTTGAAAAGGGAAAAAAGAAAAGGATGCTCAAAGATAGCAGTGGTGACCCAAAATGTTGCACTATTATGTGATTTTGCGATAGTTATTTAATTATCTATTTATTTATTTAGCTACCATTATTTATGGGAATTCAGGATATTTGATTTGATTTCCCTAATAATTTGTTTTTTTTTTTTTTTGCATTTGTCTGGCTATTAGAATTATATGCATTTATAATAGCGTGGGAGGCATTATAAATCGATGTGAACATCATAAACGGTTCCATAACGAAACGAGTCATTGTTGTTACCCATCTCTGGTTGTCTTTTATGAAGAATCTGGCTACAACGAAGAAATAGCCGAGACCTACGGTGTATGAGGTCATAAATTTACAAAAGAGTTTGCCTCCAATCATTGCCTATGATCTTCAATAGGAATTAGAACTTGATTACAAGGAATTACACTCTTAGTAATTCAAGCCCGAACTAATTCTTTTTTCTAAGTTGGCAATAATTCAGTAATTTTTTAAGTATAAATTATTTTGAAAATGTACTAAAGTCAAACATTTCATTTTTGTACGGATTGAGCTAGGAACCTAGTTTGGAGGTGGGTGGATGATGGGATTGTGGTTCGTAGTTAAATATGTTCTCAAGATTCGCATTTTTATTCCGGCCAATTCCAAATGTAGAACACATGAAAATAAGGCACACCAATCCCATTCCCTTCAAGATTACTATGTAGTTTAAAACAAGTTAAACGTGACATAAGATTGCATGGTTTAATAAAAAAAAATGTTTCACAAAAATCATAATCTTGTATGAGTGCTTGTCAATTAAATTTAGGCACTTCTAATCTAATATAAATAAACCACGAAAAAAGAAGATTATGCATCAATTTCAAATTGGAATCCAAAGCCTGATTATAGTCGGAGGTGCAAACCTGTTCACCCTCACCTAATAATTAAGGGTGAGTAAAACCTTCACTCCGATTGATTGGTAGCAAAGATGTGGAGTCGACGTAATATCATGCTTACCCAAGACATAATTCGCAGGGATATATAAGGAGGGTGGGGTGATTGGGAATATGTAAGAACCGTGGCGGTCCATATAAGTTTCAGGGGTTAGGGGTTGGAATAACAAGAAAATCAAGTTTTAGGCATTTAAATCTTGGGTCACTTTCACTAACACCTCTTGAGGTTTGCCTTGGTTACGGGTAATTCCTTAGTGATGGATATCCCTCACATTTACGATAAAACAATAAGCTAGCTCCTCTTTTTGTTTCTATATGCTTTTCACCGACACTCCAACCATTGATGTTCTGAGTAGTCTGTTTTTTTTTTATCCGAGCTATTTTGAGAAAAAGGTAAAACTTATAATAGTTATTTATTATTACCGCTCAAAAGAATTCTTTTTTGGTCAGAAATACAAATTTATTACTTGGTAAAAGAATAAAAATTGAGATCATTTTATTATTTATTCTAGTACTACTGTATTAAACAGGGTAAAAAAATGAGAACCGAAATCCTTCTATCATTTATTCATTATAATAAGCATTATAATAAGCACGGTGAATTCGTCATTAAAAGTTATTTTGGCTATTTCCATAATGTGTTGGTCGAATATTTGTTGAATGGATCTCGTTAAAATGAAGAGGGCGTTTGGCCAACTCTTTTTCACCTTATCCCGTTCTCTTTTTCTCTTTTTGAGTGTTTGGCCGACAACCCTCAAAGCACCTTCCCACGAAACTCGTTTTCCATTTTTCACAATCTAAGCCAAAACTCAAAAACAACTCTGGACCTCCTTTTCCCATTCGACTTCTGATTTTGATTTTCCCTACATTTCTACTCTCCCATTCTACCCCTCATCCCTTCCTATCTTGAGGATTCCCTTTTTCCACCGCAACAAATGACAGAGAGAGGAGAAGGTAAATGACGACCCATACCTAGATATATACATACAAAAATATATCCATACATACCTGTATTGATTTCCAATAATGAAGACTTCTACACTAATCGATTAAAAAAAGCCTAACCCAGTTAAATCAGACCCAATCTAACTTGGTGTGGAATTGCAATCAATTAAATCAAAGTACAGAAATCCGACCAAGAAAATAGATGAAGTTTTGGTTTGGAACAAGAAATTTATAGTTGAAAGTTTTACAGAAATTCAAACAAGAAAATTACAGAAATCCAGGCACGGGGAAAGCAGAATTTTGGTTTTGTTGCAAAGATCTCCATCGCGGTGGTGTAGTTGAAGTTTTGATCGCCAATGGGGGTCTTGAAAGCTCGACTGAGGAAGTGGATCATCACATGCACACAGGAGAGAGAGAGAGAGAGAGAGAGAGAGAGAGAGAGAGAGAGTTGCACGAAATACAGAGAGAATAGGAATAAATTGGGAGATGATAATAGTGTTTATTACCATATAGTAATAAATAAACAATAAAGGGTAAAATAGTAAACAATCAATTCATAACTCATTTTCACAATTAATCTCCCAAACACTACTACTGGATAAAAAAAAATTCATTCTACACATTTCTCCCAAACACTCGTACCAAATTCAAAATACATTCTGACTATTATCCAAAAAACTAAAAAGTTGAAAATGAAAAGTCGAAAAGTAGTCTCCCAAACACCTCCAAACATTGAAACCACTGGATCAAAAAAAAAACATTGAAACCACTTTGGTACATGAGGAGTATCAGTAATTAAGGCAAACTTGGAGAGGCGTCAGTGACATTTATCCTGATTGAGCAATAGCCCATACCTATTTAAACCCTAATTAAACTTTAGGGGGTGGGTGATCATTCCTTCTGTGTACAGTGTCGAGAAACACTAGAAAGAGAGCAGGGGCCGGCCCAGGCCCAAGGCCTAGGCCTAGGGTACTCTAAAAAGGCCAAATTTTTAGGGCACTCCTCCATTTTTTGATAATAGACTTGAGATGGCACTTTTTGACCCTAAAAAAATAAAAAACAAAAAAGTGCAATATTACTTACAAAGGGTCTAAGAGCATCTCCAGCCCTAACTCTTTTTTTCCCTCAAATTTGATCAAAAAATTGAGTAAAAAACTCAATTTGGTATCATCCACTCCAGTGGTAAACTCAAACTTTACTCAAAACCAGCAAAACCCTAGGCGTTGCTGCAGTTCTGACCGACCAAACCACCGTCGTCTCCACCACCCCCCACCACCCATAACCACCGTCGTCTCCACCACCACCACCGTTGTCTCCACAGCCACCACCACACAGCACCACCGTCAACCGCCAAGCACCACCGCCGTTCAGCACCACCGTCGTTCAGCACCACCGTCGACCGCCAGCAAGCACCATCGTCGACTGCCACAATGTTACCGTTGGATATTTGGTTTCAGACCTTTTCTCTCCTCAAATTTGGGAAAAAAAAAGGGTAAAGCTTGATTTGACATAGGTTTGGGTAGAAGACTGGAGCAGAGATTTGGGGGTTTTTTACTCAAATTCAAATTTGAGTTGAGATTTGATTCAACGCTGGAGGTGCTCTAAACAATTGTAATGACACATGGGCCTTTAGGCCCAAAGTAAAACAGACCCTGATCCAAAAAAGAAATTACTACTACTAGTATTTTGAAACTTTTCGTTCTCTAATCTGACTCACAGGCAAGAGAGAGAAGAGAGAAAAGGAAGAACGGATTCCGAATCCCATCGCCGTCGACCGCCCATTGCCCATCGCCCATCGCCCATCGCCCATCGTCGTCCCGTCCATCAACCGCCCATCCCATCGCCCTTAGATTTTCTCTCTCTCAGTCTCTCCTTCCTTAATTCTTTTTCTTTATTCATCTTCTTCTTTATTCACAAAGTACTGGAATTTTTACAAATCAAGATTGTCGACCTTTCAACCGTTTGGAAAGAGCAAGGTTATCAGATTCCTAATACACAACTTTCTCACCATCCATTAATTGCATGCTTTAAAGATTCACATCATACTGATGTAAGGAATTAAAATCTGTGGGAATAGAACATCCGCATTCTCCAAAATGCAATTAACCTTTCCAATCACTTTTAGCACTTCAAGTTGAGCTACTGCACTTCAAAACAAGGTTAAGAACAATGAAAACATTACATGGAAAATAACAGCACCCACTGACCCACTAGGACAAATAGAATAAGATTGAGTGCTTTTTCCTTGTAAATTTTTTTTTTTTTTTTGGGACCAATTTCCCTTGTAATTTTCAAACCAAAGGTTGGAGACATTTGTTACTGTGTAACTGATACTTTTGCTTCTAAAAATGCAACATGAGTAATATTCAAGTGATACTCATGCGTTATAGTTATAGTATGTATTTAGAGATTTTGTGTTTTGACTTTTCTGGTATTATATACCCCAATGATTAGTAGAACTTTATATTGTTTTGACTTTCTCGCATTGTGATTATTGCTGGAAAAATTATAATTGTTCTACTCTTAGGGCACATTTTTTCAGACTAGGCCTAAGGTACTCCAAACCTTTGGGCAGGCTTTGAAAGAGAGAGTGAGGAAGTATAAGAAAATCTGCAATACCGTCGCCACTCGCTCAAACAATGGCTTCCAACTCAACCCAAATTGAAACCATTAGCTCAGTCCCCGACGAATCCGAGCTCGATCGGTTCGCTGCAGTCACCAACAAGGCCGCCGATGCAGCCGGCGAAGTGATTCGCAAGTACTTCCGTAAACCCTTCGACATTATCGACAAGGAGGACTCGAGTAAGTTTTCTGAATTTTCAGAGGAATTTTGGTTTTGTAACATTTTGTTTTAGATAGTCCGATGGTGAGGCAAAAACCCTAGACCAAATGCTATACTTGCTGTGCTTCAAATGCTCCAGACCATTCATCCCAAGCATTCTGTATGTGGCCATGCCCATGGCTTGCTGTCATGCCTTGAGCCACAATCACATGGCGTACTATTTTGGTTAGTCGTGCAAGGGTTGCATAATTTGACATGACACTTACTATATATTTTTTGTTTATAGTGCACATAATTTTTGCCTCATTAGTCACACATTTTTATGGTTTTTTTCTACGCATTTTTTGGGCAAAGTTACAATCATGGGGCGCGGTACATGCTAGAATAGTTGCACAACTTTTTGATTAGTTATGCAATACTTATTTTTGTATCAATTACGCATTGTTTGGTGATAGGCATCTCCAAGTAGATATATATGGCAGTGTTTTTACTTGTTATTTGCAACTGAACACGGAAACTCTTCATATTTTGAAGACCATGCATTGTGGCACAGTTTGTAACGCTATGAAAAATGTTCTCATCAATATATATCCCGTTCCTTCGCAGTCTCCGTTGGGGGAGATATTTAATCTACTGTGACTTGGAGCAATTTAAGTGTTTTAGTAGAGTCAAGATTGAAAAAAAATTCCAATTTATGTGATGCTAGAAATGTATCCAAGTCCACCTGCCCGCCCTAGTTGTTATGTTGTTACTTGTCTTGATAATGTCTGAAAAGTGATTCTGAATTGACTCCATCTTGAATCTGGTTTAGCTCCTGTTACAATTGCTGATCGAGAGATGGAGGAAGCAATGGTTTCGGTTATACAAGAGTGCTTTCCTTCCCATGCAATGTAAGTGAGGCATGACTTGTTTTCACTCTAAAGCTGTGTAGTTTAGTTGTTTTTGGTATTTTTAGCTGCCCATGAAAAACTACATGAAGGTCAATTTGCCTCCTAAAGATGAATTTGGAAAGTTTTCATTAGATATTCACAAACAAAACAACTACGGGTACGCACACTTGCGTAAGCCCAATGCACGAACAGTGCATCTTAACTGTCCAAAAGCTTTTTCGAAGGTCCAGATTTTAAATAAACTCTTCACGCGAACAGTCTCTGGACATTGATTTCTGAGATGGACAGTTTGTTGTGCCCCAAGGATCCAGCCAAACACCAAGCAAAGAACACACGCACACCAAACATAGATATTTTACGTGGTTCCCCAAAATCGGGTACGTCCACGGAGGTAACCGGAGCAACGAATCCATTAACCGGAAAACCACAAGCTTTACAAGGAGTACCTACTCACTACACTCTGTTTTCTACACAAATTGCTCAATACAAAACCTCACAAGTCTCTCTCATGGAGACACAAATCTCCCTCTCGGGGAGATACAAGACCACTCCTATGGTACCAAACTACAAAGGCAGAGGGCTGCCTAAATAGCCAAGGAGGCTGTGGAAAATACCTCATGAATGAGGTCATAACCAAATGAGAAACCAAGTGCTCCACCTTTGAGCATAATGGCCACCAAGTGCATCTCCCACTCCCTTAGTGGATGGGAGCCACTCAAAAATAATTCCAACAATCTCCACCTTGGCGACCATACACGAACCAATCCACGAACGACCGCCGTCACAAGTCCGTAACACAGACAAACAAATACCGAAAAATGAGTCGCCGATGCAGACGGACAAACTTCCAGAAACAAATCCAAACCGCTGCAAAACAACACAGGTTCCAATAGCCGATAGAACAAATGCCACGAATGGCCATGACGCGATCATACACCAAATCCGGTCCATGCCGAACACAAACGGCTTCACCATGAAAAACGAACGGACTCCACCTATCGCCAAAGTCCCGTAGATGTGGCCAACATCCACACGAACACCTTGCGCTTTGGCCAAAAGACGCCAAGAATTGATAGGCAAATCCAACAATACCACTCCACCGAATGGTAGGCAAATGATGAACACCAACAGAATCTTAGTCGTCAAAAAAACCGCGAACAAACGGTTTTAACCAAGCTATCGAACGAACAATCCATGGCTTAGCAACCATGGTCACCAAACAAGCGACAACAAACAAACCATGCCAAACACTCGAGGAGGTCAAACCAAATGCCTTGCTCACACCAAGACATGTCTTGCTCACACCAAGACTTCCAAAAACAAACAAATCCTCCAACGAGCTTCACAAAGGCAACAAACAGGTTCCAACTTCCAAAACGCCGCTAACAAAAGGATGCACCATCCTTACGAACAAGAGAGTCGATCACAAGAGCATCCCGAACAAGTCCTCCATGCCCGAAAACGCCTATAAACGGCCATTTCAAGGCTCCAAAAGAACACTGGACAACAAACGGGTCGGGATCTCACAAAACAAACATCACGGTTGCGTCCGGAACGGCTGATTTAGTCAAGAACAAGCCACCACTAGTTGAAATCGGCCAACAATTGCCCAAAAACCGCCAGATAACGCGATTTTGGCACACAAAACGGACTGGACAGCAACACCAAGATCGAATCTCGGAAAACGGAGCGCACAATTGGATTCAGAACGTCGAAACAAGTCGGGAACCGGTCCGAACCGGAACCGAACCGAACAAAACCGGGCTGAACCGGTCACAACAAAGCCACTGTGGTTCAACAAACACCAAAACCGGACCGAAACCGGTCAAAACAGGTTGAACCGCCGGTCTACTAAACCGACCAAATACCGAACCGCCGGTCTGACGAAACCGGTCCAAAGCTGCACCGCCGGTCTGGCTGAACCGCTCGGTCTGCTGACTGGACTACCACTGGACTGCCACTGGTCTGCCAGCGTCAGCCTCCTGCTGACGTGGCGCTGACGTGTCACACACGTGGCACCACTAGGTGCTGACGTGGCGATGACGTGGCACCCGCGTGGCGCTGACCTGGCGCCCACGTGGCGCTGACATGGCTCCACCTGGCGCTTGAGCTGGCTGCCACCTGGCCCCACGTGGCACTGACGTGGCTGCCACGTGTCTCGTCTTCAACCTCTGTACACGCGCGTGTGGCACACGCCGCGTGTAAGGCGGACGCGCCTCCACGCGCCACCTTCAATCCGCGCATGCGGCGTCCCTGTTCATCGTCTGGTGGTCGGACCACCACCGTTACAATCGTCTCGGCGAGACGAACAAGATGAACCGATTAGATCACGAATCCGAGCTGTTTCGAAAAACGTGATCACGAACAGAATGTCCGATCAAGTGCTGTGCTCTGTGTTTTGGCCACCCGGGCTCTGATACCACTTGTTGTGCCCCAAGGATCCAGCCAAACACCAAGCAAAGAACACACGCACACCAAACACAGATATTTTACGTGGTTCCCCAAAATCGGGTACGTCCACGGAGGTAACCGGAGCAACGAATCCATTAACCGGAAAACCACAAGCTTTACAAGGAGTACCTACTCACTACACTCTGTTTTCTACACAAATTGCTCAATACAAAACCTCACAAGTCTCTCTCATGGAGACACAAATCTCCCTCTCGGGGAGATACAAGACCACTCCTATGGTACCAAACTACAAAGGCAGAGGGCTGCCTAAATAGCCAAGGAGGCTGTGGAAAATACCTCATGAATGAGGTCATAACCAAATGAGAAACCAAGTGCTCCACCTTTGAGCATAATGGCCACCAAGTGCATCTCCCACTCCCTTAGTGGATGGGAGCCACTCAACAATAATTCCAACACAGTTGAGATGAGTTGCGTGCATATGGCGTACGGGAGTGTGCGTACCCATAACCCCGTTGATTCACAAATTCATGCTTATACAAATTTGGAAGTCACTGGAGCGGCCACATGTCTGGCAATAGTGAGACCATGCTTGACAAAGGGGTGACAGTGCTATGAATTGATTGAGTGTCTAGATGCTCCATTTAATCTTTGTGCAAATTCGTTCTCTCATAGTCTTCTATGTGGAAGATATCAAAAACCTAATTTTTTTCTTCCGACTGAAACTGAACGTTAATGGAAATTGCAGTCTTGGGGAGGAGAGTGGATGGAGGTGTAAAGAAGAATTTGCAGACTATGTATGGGTTTTAGATCCTATTGATGGAACAGAAAGTTTCATTACGGGTATTTCCTCGACTTATTCCTTTTGAACTTGTATGTATTTCTTCTTTCGAACTCTGAAATATGCTCATATTGTGTTCCAGGAAAACCTTTATTTGGCACTCTCATCGCTCTACTTCACAAAGGCAAGCCGGTAAGAATCACGCACCATTTTATTTCTCGAAAATTTTTGGGTGCTTCCCAGGCAATGCTCCTACGCCACCCCTGTCCGATAATGTGAGCCATTTCTTTTACGTTTGGGCTTCACAGGACAGAGGGGCATTAAGGCATTGCTCTAGGATCATAGAATAACTTCTTCTACTCGCACCAGGAAATGGGGGAATAATTTGCTTTACTGGCGCATTGGATTTGATCAGTGTTCTAAAAATGGTCAATTCGGCTGACTAGCCAGCCCAAAGTTGCTAGTCGGAGGTCCCCGACTTGACCAAAACCCAACTACTCGGACGCCTAGAGAGAAGTCGGCGATTAGTCGGCCAAAAGTTGCTATAGCAGCCGACCGACCAGGGACCGACTAGTGTCTTTTAGACCCTTGGATTTGATTTCAGTTTTCAAATGGGAGAAATTTATAAAATGAGTTGTTTAGATTGGAATGCAGACAGTTTTTTCAGCTTCAAATAAATTTAATGAGATGTTTTGTCTTGTGTCTTCTTGTAATTAAATTGGCATAAACGCATCCTGTTTATGTACATGTACAATAACTAGCAATTTTCTAACTTCTAAGTTAATAAATTTTAGAGTCAGCCTAGGTTACTTTGCTTACTTTTGGCCTAAAGTTCTATTATTATGTTTATTTTTGTTGTTTCTAGGTTGTGGGAATTATTGATCAACCAATTTTGAGAGAAAGATGGATTGGGATCAGTGGGAAGAGAACGACATTGAACGGAGAAGAAGTCTCCACACGAAATTGTGAAACTCTTTTACATGCTTATCTGTATGTATATGTATCCATGTTGCTTCTTTTTGACCAAATAAACAATAAAAGGAAAAAGATTGGAAAATTTATAGAAATGGTCCTCTAGTTTGACTTGTGTCTTGATTTGGTCCCTCTAGTTTCATTTCACTCTAACAAATCATGTAGTTTCAATTTTACTCTAATTAGATCCAATTGATGACAGACGTTATCAAAGATGATGGAAATCCCAATTTGAGGGCTTCTTTAGGGGTAGACCTGTCATTTCACCTCCCTCCCACCCTTTTACCAAAACCCTAATATTTTACCCCCTCCCTCTTCTTACCCAATTTGTTAAAACTGGCGCTGAATTTTGAAAGTTTATTCAGATTGAAGATTTGATCGGGGATTAAGCCGGAAAATTGGTTAAAATAAGGGTGAGAGTAACCAAATTGGGTAAATTCCCTATAGCAGGAGGGATTTCGCCCAGCGAGTTTGTTGTTCGAAACCGATAAAATAGTGATAGTCTCACCGGAAATATTCGACAGAAGCTCACCGCTAAACAAGTTGTCACTCAAATCAAGCATGTCCAACAACGGCAAGTTGAACAAACCAGGGGGAATCATTCCACTCAAGTAATTCTTCGTGACTCGCACCCGAGTTAAAGATTCACACTCACCGAGTTCACTCGGAATTGGTCCTATGAAATAATTCTCCATCAGTATCAACATCTTCAACCTCCCTCAAAGCACTTGGGATTTTACCCGTGAGATGATTTGATGTTACGTTGAG
Source organism: Vaccinium darrowii (assembly GCA_020921065.1). Classification (NCBI taxonomy): domain Eukaryota; kingdom Viridiplantae; phylum Streptophyta; class Magnoliopsida; order Ericales; family Ericaceae; genus Vaccinium; species Vaccinium darrowii. The sequence continues at coordinate 31,395,282 of CM037158.1, read as the reverse complement.
AAATATTAGCTTCCCATTACACCCAAGATTTTTAGGTAATTTGAACATGAAGTTATTTTCCCAAATCTGCAAAGTCTCGAGGTTCAGTAAATCACCAATGAATGACGGAATAGAACCGTGTAAATTATTACAGCCATTGTCTCAGAAAAAAATCTGATAGTGAGAGAGGAAGCATGTCGAATTGGGTTACTTTTGGAGGATTTACTGAATCATATCATGCCCTTTGATGTTTGTTGAGAAAGTTAAGAAAGAAAGAGACACCAGTGAATGCGTAAATGTTAGGAAGAAACATCTTATGTGTATATCTTTGCTTTTGGGTGATTGTAAGTATTTTGTTTTCTAATATTGCATTAGTAATTTAACTCTGCAAAGTCGAAGAACAAATTTCACCTCTAGGAAAGCCATTGGAGACATGGAGATTCTTTGCTGTAAATGAGAGGGTCAGTAAATCTGTAAAGTCCCAAATCTGTAAATTCATAGGGGAAATGACAGGTCTGCCCCCTAAAAAAAATCGCCAAATTGGGATTTTCCGTCATCTTTGATAACGTTTGTTATTGATTGGACCTAATTCGACCAAAATTGAAACTACATGGTTCGTTAGAGTGAAATTGAAACTAGAGGGACCAAATCGAGACATGGGTCAAACTAGAGGGACCATTTAGATAAATTTCAAAAAAAAAAATTGGGTGATGGAAGCAATTATCTATGGTACAAGTATCTGCATTTTGAAAGCCTGTGCTTTTAACTATTTTTGACGTTATTATCTGTATAGTTCTACGAGTAGTGGATTTATAAGTTTGTCTCTGTCTTATTAGTGTTCTTTGCTGGTTTCAGGTACACGACTAGCCCACACCACTTCAGTGAAGATGCTGAAGTTGCATTTGCTAGAGTTGGCTTTAAGGTTCAATCATTTCTGTTTTTTTCACATTTCTGGCTTTAAGTTTTGTCATAGTAGTATGATGCCCATGCCAAAATGAACCAGAATCCGTGCCAATCTGTCAAGTTTATTTCTTTGCTTTTATTGATTCCATAGATTGGAGGTTGTCTCAAATTCATTTTCTACTAGAGAAATAAAAGTTCTAGCAGAGTATATTATGGGACATTCACTATATTTAACATGCTAGGTTGTTTCAAGATGTTAACTTTGAGTTTTGAGCCAATCGTTGTGAGCCAATCATTTCCTTTGGAAGAGGGATTGTATAGACTCAAAGCAAGTGTCATATGTAGTTCTCATAAACAAAAGTTGAGCATTTCAGATATCCTATTCGGTGTAGTAATGAACTTTTCCAGCCTTGGCTTTTATCTTGTTTGGTACTTCTAGGAGAACGTTTTATCCTAGATAAATACTTATATGTTACTGCTTACTGAGTGGACCGTACTTCATTTGTATTTTCATTTGTTGTTAATGCATATCACAATCCCTCTTGAGAAGAAAATGGTAGCTTTTCATATTCAATTGTACTTCTCTGTGGAGGCAGAACCCTAAATTGATACATGATCCTATCATAAGAAATACTTTTGGCCTATTTACTGCTAATTTCCCCCCTGTATTTCATGGTTGCAGGCGAAAGCACAGCTGTATGGTTGCGACTGCTATGCCTATGCTCTTCTTGCCTCAGGTTTTGTGGATCTCGTTATGGATTTCGGTCTTGAGGTGCACTCTTGCGTGTTGTTCAGATATTCTATTCATAGATGAAACAGTCGGCTGTAGGAAAACCCACTCCATATGGATGATTTGGGGAAGAAAAATTGTGTGATTTGCTAGGGCAAAATAAATTTACTGTAGGATATTCTCAGGTTGAGCTACTAAGGACGCATATGTGCAGCTTTTCAACTCAAATGGCTTGCGTGCCCAAAATATAACCTTTTGAACCAGATTGAACGTAAAATACACAAAGAAACCCTAGTTGGATACTAACCAATGTAACCACTCACACAAAGACAATCTTACATGGACTTTCTTTCAGAATAACCGGGGACTGGTGATTGTTGTACCTTGCATGAGATGCCTCTCTAATGAGATGCTATTTTGGTCAGACACTATTGCTCCAAACATGATGGACCATAGGCCCTCATTCAGATGATATCGCTCCAAACTACTGACTACTTCATTCTCTACAAGTCGCTGCTTATTGCTGTTTTTTTATTCACTCCAAACTATGGACTACTCAACCTCTTACACGCTAGAGTCTGAACACCACTTTCTAGACGCTACGGGAGTAACAGGGGGCACCATTGGCCCTCATTGAAGAGGACTTATATAATAGTTATGGTTTGCAACAACAATTTTACTTATAGAGAGGACTCTAGAGATATGGAAATTCTATGTTGACTCTCAACACTACCTTAATGGCAAAGCTTTCATGTCTCTGACTAGAAAACCCAACTCCAAAATTTTTTAAACTCAGTACTTTCTATATTCCAGCAAAACCTGCAGTCTTGTGTTGTATGCTTTTGACTTTGGCAGGCAGCATTAACAAGGTTGCGTTTATTCTTCAGCCGTTTGATTTTCTGGCACTGATACCGGTCGTTGAAGGCACCAGAGGGGTTATAACCAATTGGAAAGGACATCGACTTCAATGGGAACCTGCTTCACATTCATGTCCAACAGGTATGATTATCTTTAACTCTATATAATGTGAGTTGCGAGTCTCGTGCATTCTGGTCCTACCAATTTGATAACAATACAGCTTTGAAGCTGTTAGCCTTCTTTATCCATCTTTCTGACTTACGTTCCTTGTTTCAGCTGAAGGTTTTACTGTATTGGCAGCTCGAGATAAAGAGCTTCACCAACAAGCTGTGGATGCATTACAGTGGACATAGAAATTGCATTTTAATTGAAGCAGTTCAGATAATTCCCAATTGTTCAACTCCTATATGGCTTTAGACCTTACATTTTAGAAACCAGATATTGGTAGAAGATAGACTAACAATTTACAAAATTTTAGAAGATAGACTAACATTTTGGAAACCAGCTATTGATAGAAGATAGACTAACAATTTTCTAATCGTTAAGTTTAACCGTCATGATTGAATGTCAAGACATTTGCTGTTTTGACATGTTAGCGGCTGTGAGATCGAATGGAGTATGACGTCGCAGTGTATAGAGTTAAGTCTGGTGGATTATGGAGCAGGACAATCAGTATAGGAGCTTGTCCCGTAGTTGCTTTGACGAATTTTGATCGAAAAAGGAATGTTCAGAGTCTGTAGAAATTTATTCGATTTTGCATTTTTCAATTAAGAAATGTTGCTTTCTTATTACTATTCTGCATGAGTTTTGTGTGTGAAGATTCTTGTGTAAACCTTTTCCTGTCAAAAGTATTCATCTTGTGTAGTTTGAGCTCCCTAACGCCCTCTTTACCAAAACCTCAGAATTAGTGGGATTTTACATATACCTGTAATGTTAACATTCTTGAGATAAAATGGAAGGTGACAGAAAGAAAGTTTGCAAATATGGTCAGTCTCTGTGTATCTTTTTCAACCAAACCTGGATAGAAGGAAAGGGTTGGAGAAAGTTTGTGAAATTAAAGCCAAAAGGGCCTCGTTGTTAATTATTTGCACGCAAAATAAAAAGATTTGTCCCGGAGTCGGAACTTAGAGCTTTTTGTTGGCCAGATTAGTTTTGGGGATTAACTGAGGAGGTGGATAAAAAGAACATATGATAAAAAGAAAATATGGATGAGTTCCACTAGAATCTTGAAAAAAGAGAAATGATACGGTCCAGGAAGGACCCTCCATGAAATCGTCCCAGAAGAGGACGTGGCATCTATATCATTTTTGTGTGGGTCCCTTGCACCTCTTTGATTTATTTTTCTTTTTCTTTTTCTTTTCTTTTAGTATTCTCTTTGATTCTATCCAGGAGCAAAACCTTCGTCTAGTCCTCGCTAGGGGTGTAACCGGTTCGGTTCGGTCCGGTTCGGGAAGGAATTTGACTGAACCGAGTAAAACCGGTTCTTGAAGGACATGGAACCGAAACTGGTTTTTTAGTAACCGGTTCGGTTCTTCCGGTTCGGTCCGGCTCTATAACCTGTTCGGTTCTTATTGATGGGCTCATTGGGCTACAATTTTGGGCCAAATTTAAACCCATTCTGGGCCATTCTGCGATTCTGGGCTCATTAAGCCCACCTAGACATTAGGCTCATACCAAGAGCCCATTCAATTATAAGAGCCCAATAAAAATAAAAAGAAAAAAGAGTTACTAACTTATAAGAGCCCATTGCCCCATTCAATTATAAGAGCCCAATAAAAAGAAAAATAAAATAAAGGCAGCAAGCCAGCAACTAGCAAGCCCTCACAGAGGGGTTCACCATCAAGTCCATGACCATCATACAATTACAACATACAATTACAACATTACAAGTTTACAACAACAAATCATGGTAGTAGCAATTCAAAGTTTCTAACATAACCAAAGTACTAGAGTTCCCACTTCCCAGCAATAAAAAAAAAAAAAAAGAAATAGTAAAGAAGACTGAAGAAAGCAATTTCATAAATTCTCCAAGTGAGCAACTCTCCAACAAAAGACTTCAAAGTTCAAACCTGCAAACACAAACCGTAAATAAAGATCCAAAAGGAAGAGTAAAGCAGAAAATCAAGATCCAAAAGGAAGAGTAAAGCATGATCACTAACAGTTTGAGTGATGAATAAGGGCTAAAACAAAGGTACTACCTTGAAAGTATAACTGCCATCTATAAGAATAACATTAATACAGTGGTATAGAAGAGTCTTTCCAGAATCCCAGTTCAGATACTGTAATACAGAGATAGAAACAAAACAGAGTCAATGAAGGTTTTATGTCCACTCACTTAATCTTGCCAATCAAACATGGCCCATAAACAAGATGATAATGTACCAATTAGAACAAGAAATATGCTAAAAAAAGAAAAACATAGAACATGACTCACCATAGCTTTACCTACATCTCGGTGACACATGAATCCTCAAATGCTTCCATAACCACTAAAAAATAACAAAAACATAGAACATGAAACAAGTTAAGACCATGAAATACTTAAAACAAAACTCAAACTAACTATAGTTAAAGAGTAGTACCCGATTCAAGTTCCTCAATCTGATCTAGTCGATCTCTTAGAGAAATTTCACATGGATACCTTAACCAATTTTGAGCACAATAAGGGCCTCCGCCATTTTGGGAGAAAGAGAGGTCCGGTATGGATCAAGAATACGTCCTCCGGTGCTAAAAGCGGATTCGGAGGCAACGGTAGATATCGGAATAGCTGGAATGTCCCGTGTCATTTGAGAGAGAATGCGATACCTTGAACAATTAGTGGACCACCAAGTCAAGAGATCAAACTTCGCATTTTTTCGATCTTCCATAGCCTCCAACCAATACCTCTCTAACTCCGATTTGCTCACCATATTAGTCTCCTCTTCCATGTGTTGATCAAATTCCGAATCCAATGCCTCACACAAATCCATAACCCGCGTTGCATTCTTCTCCTTATTTCTAGACTCGTCAACATTCTTCCTTCATGTTCAATACTCCTCTTCTCATACCAATTATAAACCTTTTCATTCCTTCCTTAATCTCAACAACCTTGCTTTCAACCTCCCTTTCGGTTAGGTACTTTCTCAAACTCCATCTCACATACTCAAATTTGTAACGGGGATCAAGAACATTAGCATACAACAAGAATTGGTTAATTTTCTCAAACTTACCCCAATATTTGTCAAACTTCAAGTGCATGCCCTTAGCCAACATCAACAACTTTGGGTTATCACTCAATTCCATTTTAGCGATTGCATTTTTAACGGTTGTGACTTCTTTGAAAAATGTATTGCAAGTCACATACAAAGAACCCGATAATCTCTCGGTTACAATTTAAAATGTTCTAAGAATGTCAACATACATTGCCACAACATTCCAATCATCACTAGTAGGAATACCAAGCTCTCCCTCTCCCCTTCCCTCTCCCTCTCTCGCTTCCCCCACCAATTACTTCCCCTTCCAACACATTTTCAAACGCATTTTCATGGTCTACTACACTAACCACATCATCTCTAACACCCATGACAACATTTAGACCATCTTCCTCTTCCAATCTCTCAAATGCTTTTTGATAAATCACAGCTCTTTCCAACATAAAAAAAGTTGAGTTCCAACGAGTGGGCACATCTAAACAAGGCACAAGTTTAGAAACAATTCGATCTCTTTCAACACATTCTCTAAACTTTCTATACCTTTGGGGTGACGATCTCACATATCTCACAATATTGCGCACCCTTGCAATTGACACATCAACCTCTTTCAATCGCTCATGAACAACCAAATTCAATATATGAGCGCTCATGGTCTAGAATAGTGGAGTCCCTTTTCGATGTCTTCTTCTTCAAGTAATCAATTATGCCATTATTGGAGCTTGCATTATCAATTATGAGTGTCAAGATTTTGTCAATCCCCCATCCCACCAAACATCTTTCTACCTTCTTACCAAGTGTCTCGCCTTTATGATTTGGAACTAAACAAAAGTTAATAATTTTTTATGTAGTTTCCAATCACCACCAATGAAGTGGGCCATAAGACACATATAGTTAGGATTTTGAAGAGAAGTCCAAGTGTTCGTGGTAAGACAAACCCGTTAATTCTTAAACACTTTCTTCAAAGCTTGTTTCCCATCTTTAAACAATTGCAAACAATCTCTTGCAACCGTTACTCTAGATGGGATTTTGGTCCACTTTGGTTGCACCACATGCATAAACCTCCTAAAACCTTGACCCTCAATGAAACGGAATGGGAATTCATCAATAATAATCATTTCAACCAAGGCCTTTCTACATGCCTCCGCACTAAAACTTGTGGCGGTAAGCTTTGGAGCTGTATCTCCTACAACAAAGGGTTCCAACCCTAGGGTTTTTTGCCTCTTATCCCCCCATGCTTCTTCATATACCATTCGCTAAGCTCATATTCTTTACATCTTTTAATGAGAAATAACATAGTAAACCTTTGAAACCCATGTAGACACCCCAATTTTGATGACCTGTGTATCCCCGGTGATTAAAAAAAAAAAAAAAAAAGAGTGCGCGAAATATACCTTGGAACGGATGGATCAAATGAACCAAAAAACCCAAACCCACCTGAACCGTACGGCCCAAAATCCTAAACCGTACGGCTTAAACTTCCATTTGCACCGCGCAGTGTTTCCTTGTGCACCGTACGGTATTCTCTTGGCACCGCACGGCACCCATGTCCCATCAACGGGATTCCCGGTTTGTTCCAGCAGCTCAGAAACCATGATGATATTCGATTCCTTCCATGATGAGCCAGCTCTTTTTTTCATTCGAAAACACGCCCCTCCCCTATAAATACTGGAGATCGACGAACGATGAAAGAGGTCGAAAAAAAAAAAATTCCCGAAGAAATTACCCCCGTACTAAAGCTCTGTTATTCTGCTCATACGCATCTACATTCTGCTGAACCCCTTAAATATCTTCCTTTCACAAACCCAGAAAGCTACAAGTCACCCTCCCGATCCAATCGTTTCGTTTCGAGGTATAACATCCGTGTTTTAATCGCATATAATCTTCTGAGGGGAGTCCTTACCGGGCTCGAGGAAGGCTCTGTAGCCATTCCTTGAGTCCAAATGAGGATAGTCCAGTAACATTCGAGCCTCTCGGGAAGGCATCACGCGATACCATCCATTGTCGCGGGACACCGTCTCTGAAAATGAGGTACATTCACTCACTAAAATCATTTTCCAAACTTGTTTTTATTAATAAATGACATGGTTTTGCATAAAAACAAAGGTCGGTTTCAATCGGATAGAAACAAATTTTTTTTTTTCAGAAAATACACTGTGTAGAGGCACCGTGCGGTGTTCTTAATATGCCGTGCGGTACTAGTGGAAAAACCTTTTTTTTTGTGCTCTGTTTCTTTTGAATCCGGTGCTCTGTTTTCTGGTAAAACCAGAGGGGTCTAATCACAGTAACCCCCTCTCACTTTCTGTCTCTTTCACTCACACCCCCTCTTGATTAATTTTTTTTTCTTTGTGTTTATCTGCCTGATTGTGTGTTGTTTAAATTATTATTGTTATTTACTTCCTTTAAGCTTGTTATTTCGTGATATGTTGTTTATGTGTTTTAAAAAGTCTTCAATAAAATATTTTCAAAGAAAATCCCACAAATATTTAGTAAAGACCGGAAAATTCCGGGCACGCGGGGTGCATTTTTCGAACAAAACCTTCCCCGCGGGTAACCTGGCTCCCGAACCCAAACCTCTATTTTTCGCAGATCAAACCCTTTTTTTTTTAGCGGCATAAAGAGTCATTATTTTTCTAAATGGTTTCTCGGGTACCTAACATTCTCCAAGAATTAAACCCCGGGTGGCGACTCTAAATTTTTCTTCATTTCCCGGATCGCCCTTTTTCATAACCAAAACTCCGTGGAAATTCATTTTTTTGCCCCGCGCGAAAAACTCGAGTGTCCACAACCCACCAGCCTTGAAACAAAATTCATCTCCTTGATACACCCAAAAAAATTGAAGGCAAACCAATTGGGCAAATCTTGAAACGATTGCAGTGGATCAACATCCCTTAACTTACTCCACCCTAGGACTACTCTCGTCAGGTTGTGACGTGAAGGTATCCAATGGGGTAGGTTTTGTAGGCGTCCATGTAAAACGAGACACCGAAGTTGTGGAGGTGCCAAAGACAAAGAATCTAGATCAATGATCTCATTTTCTTCTTTTGAAGCTAGGGGTGTCAAGTGCGCCGGATCGGCATGGGCACGGCATGAGCACGGCACATTCGGTGGTGGCACGGCACGCCACAAGCACGGTATAATCCTGGCACGGCACGGAATGACACGGTCTAAGTGGACATGTGGCAAGGCACGGGCACGGAATTGAGGGGGCACGGCACAAAAGTTGTCCTGGCACGGCACGGCATGACACGGTCGTCAAAGGGCACGGCATGGGCACGTCACGAAGTGAGGCGGGGCATGAGTCACGACACAGTTCTAGCACAACACGACACGACACGGGCACGGGCACGAGCACGAGCACGGAAGTTGGCTCGGCACGACACGGCATGGCATGGAAGTAGGACGGGCATGGCACGGCACAGGCACGGCACAACACGAGGCATGGGAAAACAAAAAGTCATTAAATAAAATAAAAAAATCACCGGCCGGGGCAACCAAAAAAAAAAATTTCCCAAAGTCGTACATATTACATACAAAATATTCCAATTTTTGCCTAATGGAAAGCCTAGTGCTAGTGGTTAGTGCTCTCTACTAGAACCTAGGTGGGCAGGGTTCAAAACCCCCTACCCTTATTTTTTTGGCCAATTAGTTTTTTGTTTTTTGCTTTTTTTTTTTGGTTGGATCTATTGTAGATAAAAAAAATAACTCTTACACCATAAATCATAAATGTTTATGGTCAATGATGGTTTGATTTATTATAGTTATGCTTTAGTAGTTGTAGAGCCCAAGGTTAATATTGTAGTTATGATTTACTTCTAACTTTTCAAACCGAGTTTCCAAATAAATATATGTTGGCAATAAATAAACCAAAATAATTTATTTCTACTCAACAAACCTTGATAACAGATTTTGTAATCAATAATTTTTATTATTAAAAAATTAAAATACTAATTTTACGAGAGTAAAGTTGATAACATGATTAGTTAAAAAAAATGAAAAAACATATATATGAACAGTACTTTAATGTGTTTGATTCATTTTTTTGTAGTTGTATAATTTTTTTAAAGTTTATTTTTGTTCAATTACGAAACTACAATACCATATTTGATTATTTTTATTTTTGTAGTTGTATAAGCATGATTTTATTTTTATTTAATTATTTTAGTCAATTGATGTAGTTCAAGGTAAAAGCACACTATAACACATAGAAACTATAGAAATGATATAAATTAATTTTTAAAAAAATAATGATAGAAATTAAATTCTTTTATTAAATTAGATTATAGAAATTATAGAATTTTTTTATTAAATTCGATTATAGAAATTATAGAAAATAAATTCGATTCCTTTCCAGTTTCTACTTTATACTTCCCGAAAATCGAAATGATAGAAATTATAAATGCAACCACCCTCTCACATACTCACAATAATGGACCTCCACTTTCTAGACCAAATTTCGATGATCGGAACCGTTAGATTGTGTTTAAAATGTATTTTGAAAGTCCTACGCGAGGTTTTGGCAAAAAATACTACCCGGAAGGGCTTGATCGGAGTAGGTTTTCGTAAAACTGCTTTACGAAAACCTGGTTCGATCAAGCCCTTCTGGGTAGTTTTTTTTTTTTTTTTTGGCCAAATCCTTGCATAGGACCTTAAAAACACGTTTTAAACACATCTAACGGTTCCGATTTGGAAAAAACAAAATTGATTAGGTGGCCTTGAAGTGGTGCATTATAGTACTGAAATTCCACTAGAGGCACTGAATGTGTTCCGATCGTGTGGTTTCCGATATCGGATGATCATCGATTTAGGGGAGAATGATAGAATTGATGATATATTAAATCGTAACGGTTAGATCGAACATTCAGAAAAACGAGTCTGCACCTACCTTTCAATTCTATACATCGAACTTACTTGGTTTTAAACCAAGCTATTATGTTATAGTATAACGTTCGATAGCCACAGAATCGCAACACAATTATGACAATCCACACTGTTCACTTTGTTTGTGTTGATATTTTAATGACTCTCGCCAATTTTTTCGACTATCGGATTTTGAAAGGCCCTTCATCGCAACACAATTATGACAATCCTCACCGTTCATTTTGTACAATGGATTTTGGGGCCCACTTTTTGGTCCCACGTGAATAATCCGAACCGTTAAATGATTTCAAAATAATGTTTTGCACGGCCTTGAAAAAATTAGGTCAATTGGATATGGGTAACTGGTCGATCCAAACATTTTCTGTGCACTAGATCTTAGGTAATCTGTAGCCAGTAGCCCTAGGTTTTTTGTAGTATAGTATACCATTATAAACCAAGGGACAGCCACTGCTGTTAACCCTAATCTGATAACTCATTCTCTGATTATCTCTCTCTCACTCATAGATCTCAAACGGGCGTCTGATCTCTCTCTCATCGATCTCAGTCACTAAACACCGGTCCACCACCACAACACCACCACCACCACAACCATAACAGCTTGAACACCACCGTCCACACACCTAACCGACCCAACCTTAATCTCTCACAGACACTCTCTCTCACCGATCGGTGTTGATTCACCACTCACCACCATCCACCGGTGGTCCACAACACCACGGCTGCCACCACCACGGCACCACTAGCACAACACCACAACCACAAAACCTTGAACACCACAGTCCAGATCTGTGTCAACTGACCCTAATCTCTCAATCTCTCTCATCGATCTGTTGTGATTCACACCAGTCACCACCGTCCACCACTCACCAGACCACGTTTGATTCGTGAATTTACTGTTTGGTATAGGATTAAATACCACTTCTTGAGTTATCCCACGTTTGATTTCCAAATGACTCTCGGGATTGTTAATCCCGGTATTTTTTTTATCCTTATATAGGAGTATTAAATAATCCCGGGGGAGGTGGGATTGAGTAGGATTGATAAAGACGGGATTGTTTTCGAAAGTATTCCGATGATATTCGAATTGTTCTCAAAAAGTATTTTTAAAATTGTGTTCTTTTTTTTTGGTTCATTTTCATCTCAATCTTATCCTGAACCTATCTCGAACCTAGAAGCTAGGTAACCCACTTCAATTTTAGGCCCTTAGAGTATAGTTTTTTTGATACAAAGGAAAACTAACAAATAGACTACATTCTCTCAAAAGCCACACCCCTCATGTCTGCTTCGAGGAGGGGGATGACATCCTCTAGTGGCGAGATGTGGGAAACCCATTTGTGCTCTTGATCAACGCCTAAGTTCGCAAGCTTGTCCGCAACTTGGTTTCCCTCACGGTAGATATGCTTAAGTGAGCATCCAGTAAGAGCCATCAAAGCTTTGCTCTTGGATCAAAATCCCATGGGGAGAGTGAACTGAGACTTCTTCATTGATGAGTGAAATGGCTGATGTTGAGTCCAAATCAATCTCGATATCTTCCATGCCTTGGGTCTAGGACAAGCTCCAGACCTCTAAAAATATCCCACAGCTCCGCCTCAAGGCTGGAGCAATCCTCCAATTTGCCATAAAATCCCAGAATCCAGCAGCCTCTGTCATCTCTAATCATGCCACCAAACCCAGCTTTCCCAGGGTTGCCACGGCTGCTGCCGTCTATGTTCATCTTCAACTTACCTAAACCTGAAAAATTCCACGAAACTAACTTAAGTTGTTTAGGATTAGAAGCATATGTCGAATGATACAGATTAACAATTTCAGTTGCATAGTTAGAGCTTTCCAAAAGAACAGCCAAGAGGTTAGGATTTATGTCATCAAAAACTTTTTTATTTCTCATGTTCCACATAGTAACTAGCTTTAGGACAGAGTTTAGAAAACCCCCTTGAAACCCTCTGGTTTGTTTGATGTTAGCCTTTAACCAATTCCTCCAATCTTCAAGATCCCCAGAAGCTAGCACATGGGATTTGAGGCAGTCTAGATCAAATGTCAGCAATAGAAGCGTAGACAAAGAATAGGTGGATGAGATCTTCTGTCTTTAAGCTACAACGAGGACACAGATCATTTTCAATCAAGCCCCTAAGTTTACGGTGTTGATTAGCTAGGAGTTTTCCATGCATACATGTCCATAGAAAACCATGCAACTTGGCAGGGACCTTAAGCTTCCAAATCCATCCCCAACCAGTATTTGTGGTAGTGTTACCGGCCAACTTGTCATAGGCAGAGTTCACAGAGAACACACCATTGTTGTTAGGGAGTTCCACGTGTTATCCTCATTAATGAAGTCCTTCACCTTGACATGCTCCCCCGTAGGGGCAGCCTGCCCAATTTCAGCAAGACTAGTGTTACCACACCACCAGTCATGCCAAAAGGAAATAGTATTACCATCCCCAATAATCCATTTGATATTTTTCACAGTAAAATCACGAACTTTAATGATGCTCCTCCAAGTATGAGAGGCTTTTTTTATTAGAAGGCCAGTCCTTGAAATTATGACTTCTAAGATATTTTCTTTTAAGAACTTGTATCCAAAGAGGTTTGCTTTCAGAGGTGATCCTCCAACCCAATTTGGATATAAAAAAAAAGCCACATTAGACAAACCAGCCTTTCTAATGCCAATGCCCTTAGAGTATAGTGACTTTGGGTGTAAGGTTTAGACACTTTAATTTTAGGCAATGACTATTTTGAGTTTGAATCTGGAAGCCAATTCTGAATCTGGAAAACAGGGCATATCTCCAAACGCCCCTAAAATATCCAAAAAATAAAATTTGGGGTAAATTTCACCGACACCCCTGAGGTTTGCCTTAGTTACGGGTATCCATCACGTACACAATGAACTCCTTTTGGTTTTAATATGCTTTTTTTTTTATTGACACTCTAATCGACAATTATTAATATGACAATAAAAGGTTTTAATATGTTTTTTACTTGCACTCCAATGGACAGCCTCCGTGCTTCAACACATCTCCATAGGTCATTTCGAACTATGAAGAAGGAGGTCCAACCTAGCAGCTTGAAGGCGTTGCGCATCTGATGATAAAGAAGTATGACAATTGAATTAACATGACGGAATGGGTCAAAAATGATTTATATCTAAAAATTTTATAAACTCACTTACATTATTCATTGGATGAGTTAACCAGAGTAAAAGAAAATGAGAATTGAGATCTTTTATGATTTATTCTATTATTAGGTTATTATTCATTTTATTATTATAAACAAGGTGAATTTGCAATTAGAAGTTAATTTGGCTAATTTCATCACGTGTTGGTTGAATAGGTTTCGATGGTTGTCGTTAAAATGAACATTGAAACTATAGGAGATTATAGTTAAATTCTTAAACACAAGGAGTATCAGTAATTAAGGCAGACTTCATGGGGTGTTGGTGAAATTTTCATTAAAAAAACGATTCCACAATTCTAAGTGGCCCAAAGTTTTTTTTTTTTTTCTGATGAAAAAAATTATGTTGGTTTACTGCTTGCATTGATTTTGTTACATATCTTTACCGCTACATCTCTTTCAAAACAAAATTAAATTAATGTAATAAAAAGGAGTAACAATCTTTTACTTTTTTTTTTCTTTTGCAGATCTTAAATCCTAGTTATTGTATACAATTGGTACTACGGTTGAAGCTGAAGCATGCATTGCATAACTGCTTAATTATATGATTATTAAATCACAAAATAATTATATCACATTATCGGCTATGTGATAAAAAATCAAGGCTTTAATATCAACCCATGGCAGATAAATTAGGAAAGATTAGGAGAGAGAAATATTAGGAAATTAGGAGAGAGAATTATTAGGAAAATCAGGAGAGAAACATTAGGAAAATTAGGAGAGAGAAAGGGTGTTTTGGGGTTTATTTGAATTAGGAGAGAGAAAGCGTGTTTTGGGGTTTATAGATATATAAGTGTTAAGTAAAATATAGTATGAAACCTCTATATTTATGCTAATTGTACAATACTAATAATATCTTTTTAGTTGCAAGTGGTGAGACATGACCCGTCTTAATCCGTCCCTATTTGTAGGGCTACTAAGTGAACCAAACAGCTTGAGTTCCGCTCGAGCTTTGGCATGTTCCAGAAGCCAAGCCAAGCCTATCATGAACACACATAACTTCAAACATGAGCCAAGCTTGAACAATTGGACCCTATAAATTTTAAATCTCAACCCAAGCTTGAACACATGCAATAAGGAGTTAGGGCCAAGCCTGAACAATACAAGAGAAACACGCGTGCAAGAAAATCCAGAATAAACTAGGTAACATAAATAATTAACCTAGATAAACCAGAAACAGAATGATAAAACTTGAAAAATATACTAATTAACATAATATTTTCAAATATTACGCTAACAAATATCATTGATTGCTCCCATGCATCTTTCAATAGGAAAATTATGTATATATATGTAGACACCCCGATTTTGACCCGAGAAACTTATCAAGCATCCCCGATGATGAAAATGCCCGATAAGAGCACGCAGAGCTTGATTGTGAACTTGGAAACCCCTCCTAAACCTCTCCAAAATAAACCCAATCCTACACCACCTTCTAGTACATTGAAAACCCTCTTTATTGATATATAATATGTCCCAATCCATTTTGAAATGAGGGAGATGTGCCCGTTTTACCAAAACGACTTGTTTTTCCGACCTTTTGAGGGTAAAATGGTCACATATTTTTATGTACAGATCATCTTGGGTTCAAACCACTTAGGTTAGAAAGTAGACTTTTCAAGATTTCCAACGCTTCAAACCACGCACAAAACGGAGTTCGGTAGCACCCGGAATGGCCTCAGCAAATTTTGGAATGTTGTGCTGTCTCATAATCCAGGCGCCTGGATTCCCCTATTCCAGGCGCCTGGATTCCCTATTCCAGGCGCCCGGATTCACTCCAGATACTTGGTCCCCAAGGTCAAGTGAGTGGGGAGGAGCGTCTTGGAGATCTTTTCTGGGATTTTTTGCAGAAGTATAGTGGAAGGAAGATAGAGTGTCATAGTGAACCCCTTGGTTGACCCCTAAGCCATCTAATGGCCCTTTTTGGACCTTACTTTGCCTATATAAGGCCCCTCCCCTCCTCCATTTCAAGAGGACCAGTTCTCCCCTCACTCTCCTACTGTTATGCTGCTGAAAATCATCCAGAAAATTCATCCCCAATCCATTCCCCATTGTTCTACTCATTTCTAGCCTAAAAACCCTCTCTTTTTAGCCTAAAAACCCAACCTTGATCACTAGTAACCCACATACTCCATTTTCCACACACAAACTCCCACCAATCAACCATAATCAGCTCTCAATAGTTCTAAAAATCCAAGTTCAGTAGCTATAAGCCCACAAAATCCACTCTAAAACCCATTCAAGTTCATAAATCAAGCCATAAAAGGTAGTTCATCTACCAACGTGTTCAAAAAGGCCCTGAGGGGGCTCTACCAAGTTCTTGCTAGTCTTCTATACTAGTGGAGGACTTAGGGAGAGGTTCAAGTTTCACAAGAGAAGAAATCTGTTTTGTGTATCAGAACTCAATCCAGGCGCCTGGATCATCACTTTCCAGGCGCCTGCATTGAGTCTAGGCGCCTGGATTCACTCCATGCAGGCGCCAGGATCTCCTTTTCTCTTATTATATTTTCTGCTTTTCTTGCATTTTCAACTATTTCATGGTACATCATTTGCATACAGTGGTTTAAAGTACTTATGTCTCATATTTTAATCTTCATTTTGATGAGTATTTGGTGTATTTCATTATCAAATCATCCAAAATCAAGTCTCTCATAAGCTCATATCAAGCATTTGAGTTAAACTTAAAGTTCATGCTTGCTACTGTGTTGCTAAACATCATTTAGAGTGTGTGTGAATCAGTTAAATACATTGCATTTGGTGTTTGTTGTGGGAAATGAGGTTCCAGAATTTCTGTCTGGTAGGCCATCCAGGCGCCTGGATTGGCCCATTCCAGGCGCCTGTATTCAATCCAGGCGCCTGGATCTTCCTAATCCAGGCGCCCAGATTGCAATCCAGGTGTGACGGGTTGAGTATTTATGATCAGTTTCTGGGACATCTAAAGGCAGTTTAGGGGCGATTTAGTGAAATTTTAGTGTCTTTTGCACATGCTTCATTTATTCACAACATTTTGCACAAGCATTCACCCATATTCCACTGATTTATTTGATGCATTAGTCGTGCTTTCACAGGAATTCGTGTATGAAGTCCATTTAAACAACATTTTCAAAATCCTTTAAACATTTAGTAGAGACCGGTGGTTACACTGGGCGCGAGCGGTGCTTTAAATTCCTTCCCCTCGCGTAACCTAGCTCCCGGACCCGAGAAATCTTATTCTGCAAGACCGGTAAAATATTTTCCATTCAAAGGGAAAGAGAGTCATTTTTCAAAGGGTTTCTCGGGTACGGTCCTTAAATCCGGGTGGCGACTCTATTCAATCAATCAAATCATTTTCCAAACCAAATTTCAATTTCGTGGGCATCTCCGCGGGGTGTTCACAATATATTAGAATATGAAGGTACAAAAATATATACATATGTCTAGCAATTTTACTTGAAGAAACAAAACACTCAAAATCCATTAGCAAGTGCATCATTTCAAACGAATCAATGGAAGTGAGCTCAAGAGCAGAGATTAATGAAGAGGCATCAATGGAAGGGAGCTCAAGAGCAGAGATTATTGAAAAGGGATCAATGGAAGGGAGCTCAAGAGCAAAGATTATTGAAAAGGGATCAAAGGAAGGGAGCCCAAGAGAAGAAGGGCTTATTAAGCGGCGAAAAGATAAAACGGAGAAAAGGGAGAGAATTGCAGAAACGGCGACGTTTTTAAAAGAAAAAGATCCTTTGAAGTTCGTTGAGAGCAATTTTATTGAGGAGAAGACGCTTTTAGGTGATGCTCCTCCAGAAGAAGAGCGAAAGCATTGTTGCACTATTTTGTGACTTTGCGATGGTTATATAATTTAGCTACCATTATTTTTTGGAATTCTTGGTATTTGATTTGATTTCCCTAATATTTTGGGAATTTTTTTTGCATTTGCTTGGCTAGTAGAATCATATGCCGTTATAAAAGAGTGATTATTTTATATTTTGATGTTACTGAGGTTTGAAGCTAGAGTAATTATATTCAGTCAACTTGCATCTTAAAAGAGTGCCTTTCATTTTCTTTTCATTTCTTTTTTGTTATAAAGAGTGTCTCGATAGACCTGACTAAATCTCTCCATCCCCCTCTTAGATAGAGGTGTCAAACGGGCCGTGCTGTGCCGGCATGACCCATTTAATTTCGTGCCATGCCATTCCGTCCTGTTTACTCAACCATGTTGTGCCGTGCCGTGCCGTGCCGTCCCGTTTACCTAATCGTGCCGCGTCTTGCTGTGCCATTTTGTAATTGTGTCGTGCCCATACTGTAACATCTCCGAGTTTTGTCAAAAAAAAAAATTGTATAATTTAGCCGAGTTTCGTCAAAAAAAAAAAAATTGTATATCTAATGACTATAGCTATATTGACTTATTAAAAAGTATATAAGATATAATTCAATTTGGTTTGTATAATCTAGCCAAGTTTCGGTGTATTGAGATTCACAAAATATTTGTATTGACTTATTAAAATTTGTATAACATATAATTAGAAAATTCATCATTAAAAAATTAATTTTCTTTGGTACATTAAAAATTTGTGTTTGTTGTGTCATGCCTTGGGTTGTGTCTCGTGCCGCGCTGTGCCACGTCTAGCCCACTTCCATGCCATGCCCGTCTAGACCATGCCGTGCCGTGCCACAATTAAACGTGTCGTTTGACACCTCTATTCTTAGAGGAGGCCCCAATTATAAATTGCTACCGAGAGGAATCGACCGTGCAACTTTGGGGTGATATCCCATTGAGGCAAACCGACCTACTACTACGACAACCCCTTGGAGTTTTTAAAAGGTGATTACTACTACGACAACCCCTTGGAGTTTTTAAAAGGTGATTCCATTATATAGTTATGATTAGAGCCTTTTTGGGGGCCGCTCATGAATCACTTAACAATTTTGAATTTTTTGAGTTCCATGCTCGATTTTGGTTTTTCTGAAAAAGGGAAATCTTTAATGGCCGCATTCAGTGACGGCTCTAGGAATTTTAATAGGGTATTCATGATTAACCTTATCTATATTAGCTTTATGAACTAGTCATATAGACAAAAATTCCCAAATATTGGTGTAAATAATGGGACCAAATAATACACTAATAATTATTGTAGAAAGTTGTGTGTTGAATAGGTTTGCACTGATCATCTTTTTGGACATATGCTATAGTTTTTTGAGATCTAGAGTTGGTGTTGTTCAGAGAGAAGCTAGAGCACGTGTGATATCGATACCAATGGAATTTTTTCTTTATATATATAATTCTATTTTGTCATTAAGAATTGTGGAGTACTTTGTTTTGAGCAAATGTACCTATAAAGTTTTCAATCGTAAATTATTTATCACAAATTCTGGATTTTGCTATTGACATTTTTGTCACTACATGTTAGTTTTTTATCACAACAAAGTTATGTGACAAAATATTTTTGACGCCATTTTGTCACTACAAGCCCGTAGCAATAAGTTTGTTGTGACAAAATTTCAAACTCGTTGCAAGAAATCAAAAGTTATGGTGACAAAAATAGTTTCTCACATAAAAGTTCAATAGTAGTGACAAAATATTTTGTCATAATATGTAACTATTTTGTTGCCTTTAGGTTAATGGTCGTCTCAATAAAATATTTCTACGAGGAATAAAAATATAATGGTGACAAACAATTTTGTCACAAAAATTCCACCTTCGTGGTTACAAAATTGTTGAGGCAAAATAATTTGTTATAATTGGTACTCTAATTTTGTCATTAAAAACTTGTGGTGAGAAAATATCTGTTCCTCACAAAATGGAACAATAGAAACAATTATTTTGTCACCACATGATCATTAATTTCATCACCATTAGTCCGACTCGTCACAAAAGGACCGTCCAGACACACCATTTGTGACAAAAAAAAATTAGTTCCCGCAACAAAGCTATACAAGTCAAACTTCATACATGAAGAGTATCAGTAACTAAGGCAAACTTATGGGATGATAGTCGAATTTTTCCTAAAAACTATTCCACAAATCTAAGTGACCCAAAGTTTTTCTTTTCTGATGGTGAAATCATATTGGTTACTACTTGCACTGATTGTGTTACATATCTTTACCGCTACATCTCTTTCAAAACCAATTTAAATTTCCATGATAAAAAGGAGTAACAATCTTTTAATTTTTGTTTTGGTTTCTTTTGCAAATCTTAAATCCTCGTTAGTGTATGCAATTGGTACTGCAGTTGAAGTTGAAGCATGCATTGTATAACTGCTTACTTATATGATTACGAAATCGCAAAAAAAAAAATAATAAATATATCACATTATCAGCTATGTGATAAAAAATCAAGGCTTTAATATCAACCCATGCCAAATATTTATTAGAAAAGTAATTTAAAAAAGAAACTAATTTTCATTGACGTGCGTGTTTAATTCATGGCCTAGCATGCTTTTATATTGATAGATTACAAGACTCTGTACCCAGGGAACGGCCCCGGAAATCTAATTTTGGTGGGGTACCTTAATAATCCGTACAAATCACAATTGTGAGAATTGGTTTCCCAGTCAAGCACGATAAGATTATGCTAAATTAAGATATCCATTACTAAATATAAAATTTATAATGCAAAATTTTTATAACGGGATCAATAAATGAGCACACAAATCTTAGACAAAACTTGTATACTTTACATTGATATTTACAAGTCTTTAGAATGATCAAGATGGTTTCGTTAATGACTTTCTTTTAAGATATTTCTTCAGAACAGTTAAAAATGAAGAAAATCAAGAGATAAATCTCCAAATATACAAACAATTTATCAACCAATAATTATAAATGAAATAGTCAACGAAAGTTGAAGTGTAGAATTAATTCTACATTTTATATTTCTAATATATATATATACAATTCACTTCACATGAGGACTCCCTCATTTTAGGCTAAATGAGGACCTTAGCTCACAGCCCTTGGATGAGATCCAAGGGCTTAGATTTTAAAATGCCCATTCGCGGGTCAAAAAGGGGTTGAAACGCACTTCGCGGGTCAAACTCAAATTCGGGTCATAAGCACCAGCAAAATGCTTCCCTTCCTTTCCCCAAATCACAACGCCATTTTCAGAGAGCCTCTAGGAGACGAACGAAGAAGACGAGTGAAGCGATCCAGATCGAACAAGAAGAAGACTACCATCACCAAGGTCGACCTCTCTCTCTCTCTCTCTCAGTTTCGGGTTGTAATTTGAAAAACTAGGGCTTCGATTGAAAACTTCAGTTTCGAAAAACTAGGGCTTTGATTTCCATTTTGATTTCGATTTTGGAGATGATGTTTAAGGTAGCAGCAAAAACAAGGGTTTTTGATTCCCATTTCGAATTACTTAACACGTGTTATGTACATCTTATTTTGTTCGATCTATTTTCAAATACTTGTTCGTTCGACTTTGTCGTTGTTCGACTCTCTTGATGTGTTTCTTCCATTTTGTTAATGGATATGCCTGAGAAGAATGTCTGTCCTTGCATTTTGTTAATACGTGGTGTCTTTTTCTGGTTATTTAATTTGTTGTCCTTGAATTCTCAAATGCCTTTAGATTTTTATTTTCTCGACGAAGCGAACAACCCGATCTCTTGCTCCCTCTTCTTTCAATTTACTCTGAAAAACCTAGTTTTTAGGGTTTTCGATTTCGTGAAACAAAATGTTTCAATATTTATTTTATTCTATTTTCTGTAATTTTTTTAGGTGTGAAACTGATGATAGCCATAATGAAAAGGTTCAATGGATGCAGATTGACATGGCTAGCCCTGGAATGACAAGATGAAAACCTAAAACAGGATTCGGCGTTTCAACTCTTGTCGAATGGGTTCTGAAAAACTCTTCTTGATCTCGGTTTAGAGTTCAGGGTTCTGAGGTAAATGGCTCCAACAGATGACAGCCATGAAAAGAGGAGAATTTGCTTTCTGAAGGGAGCCCCAAGCTGAATGGAAGTCACGAGTTCAGGAATTGGGAGTGTAGAAGCTAGGCTTGGTTCAGTTCTAACCAATTTGCTAAGCTGAATAGAAGTCATGATTTATTTTTTTTTGGTCTATGTAATGACTATTTATGCAATGAATGAAATGAGACTCATTTTCAAACTTGATAGTTTTTGTCTAAACTTGTTTTTTTAGCAGATGTGTCTGTTACATGCATCTTACCTCAACAATTGCAAAAGTACAGACGA
Organism: Vaccinium darrowii; assembly: GCA_020921065.1. Classification (NCBI taxonomy): domain Eukaryota; kingdom Viridiplantae; phylum Streptophyta; class Magnoliopsida; order Ericales; family Ericaceae; genus Vaccinium; species Vaccinium darrowii. Next base: position 31,373,408 of record CM037158.1, on the reverse strand, counting down.
GACACCAATTTGGACATCCATTGTGCTTTGGACATCCTGAATGGTCAACTTTGGTTTTTAGTTTGGACGAGACCCCAATTTGCTAAGCTGAAGGCTTGTCCAAGTTTTTGAACGAAGTGATTTGCTACTTAATACAGTTGCAGAAGATGCTCCGAAATTTCTAGATTTTTAATGTGACAGTGAGACTAGCAAATGGCAAATCAGTTTCCATAACTCAAAGCACAAATCCATCCTAGTTCCTATGCACTTAAATCCTACTTTAAGTGCATATGGTGTACGTGTAGAACTGGGTAGATTTCAGCCTAATGCTTGTGGATATCACCAGATTTCAGCCTACTGCTTGTGAATGCTTCCTGAATCAAAAGTTCGTGTGTTATGCTTGAGTTTCTGTTATGATATGTGGTATGAAGTCTCATATACGTGGTAGGAGAAAAGCCACCACATGCAAGTTAAAAACTGATGGAATTGAAGCACACTATCACACTAACAAGAACGCCACTTTGAACCTTTGTCATTTAAAGTTCAACCAAGAATCTCCTGTTGACAGATATGCAATTGCAAGCAAAGTGCAACGAGTATCAGGCGTGAGTTCCAAACAATATGTACATATAAATTCTACTGAAGAAAGAGAAGCTCTATTGAAATAAACAGTACTATTCTCTTGTATAGGCCATCTGGAATCGAAGTAAAATACAAGAAAACCAAATGAAAGGTGACTCCACTACTAAACAAAACATTGGCTAACAAGCCAGATTACACCACTACTAAACACAATACTAAACAAAAAAATTGGCAAGAGGGTTGTGCTTCATAAGCTCTGCCTCAGCTTCTGACTCCGTCTCTCTCACTTCCTTTTGCCATCTTTCAAATTCATCATCGTCGTGGGAAGGCACTGCAATACACACCTCACATTCAAACCACAAATCAAGAAGCAAAACTAGAAAAGGATAAATTGTCACCCAAATCACGCAAGCTGTACCCGTTTTAGAAATTTGAGTCATCAACTCAGGAATTGAAGACAAAGCCTGCCAATCACTCCTTCCTTCAGACCACAGTAGTGTACTTTCAGTGAGGTACCCATTCAGAAAGTGTTCTGTCCAGGTGAAGTAAAGAAGCTTAAGTAGATGGTTCAATAGCTCGTAAGACCATTTGAACACAATATGGATGGAAAAAGAACTAAAATTCAAGAAACGAGAAAATAAAAATCTTAAGGCATTTGAGAATTCAAGGACAACAAATTAAATAACCAGAAAAAAAACACCACGTAGTAACAAAATGGAAGGACAGATATTCTTCTCAGGTAACGCTCACAGCAACGCTCTTGCCACACCCACACATCTTGTTTCAAAATCTAAGGTAATCATTTTGAATGCCACCCATGGTGCTTGAAGTAGACATGACTGTTGAAATTGGGAACCAAATGAGAAAAAAATCAGGTACCAATAATAATAAACTTTGTATCCCTTTTTTCTCTTTCTATTGAGTCTGAAAGTTGGCACGAAAACATGGATTTTCCATCAAACTTGTTTAATTGTACACTCTTATCTGCCCTTCAATGGAAGGAGTTCAAGAATGTGCACTCTTCTCTTTCCATCAAACAAATCATAAAAATGTACAAAACAGATACAAAAAACCAAGCCAAACCCATCTTCAATGGAAGGAGTTCAAGAATATGGCTTCAATACAAACATGTACACAAACCAAAAAGATATCTGCCCTTCAGGTCTCAACCCTCAACTTTCATCTTACACTGAGACATCAAACGAACAAATAGAGAAAGTAGAACCATCTACACTCAGACACCAAAAGAACAAGTAGAAAATGCAAATGCAAACAGAGAAAGTAGCAAATGCAATATCATCTATAGTCAGACATCAAACGAACAAGTAGAACCATTATTGTTCATCTTGTTTACCATTCTGTCCAGGGTACAGATTCAACAAAATCAAACGAACAAGTCGAACCCCTATTTTTTCGAGTGGAAATCGAAGCCCTAGTTTTTCAAAATCGAAGTGGAATTCAAGCCCTAGTTTTTCAAATCCCAACCCGACACTGAGAGAGAGAGAGCGAGAGAGAGACCTGGAAATCGCGATCGTTTTCACCTTCTTCGATCTGGAAATCGAGCTCGTCGTCTCCAGATGATGCTCTCAAAGTGACGAAAGGAAGGAACCATTTGCTGAGATTATGACCCGGATCTGAGTTTGACCCGTGAATGTCACTTTTACCCGGTTTTGACCCGCGAATGGGCTTTTAAAATCTGAGCCCTTGGATCTCATCCAAGGGCTGCGATTGAAAGTCCTCATTTAGCCTAAAATGAGGGAGTCCTCATGTGAAGGGGATTGTATATATATATATATATATATATATATATATATATATATATATATATATACAATCCGGATCCCCTCAGGACTCCCGGATATACCTTAAGTCCGGACTTCAAGTTTCAGCCGTTGGATGCCATCCAACGGCTCTGATAAAAGAGAGGAACACGCGGGTCAACTAGTACCCGGGTCCGGGTAAAATGTGCTCGCGGGTCATAACACTTCACACCCGGATCCTCATACATTCAGTTCACGCTGAAACAACAGAAGAGAGAGAGAGAGAGAGAGAGAGAGAGAGAGAGACGATCGCGAAGAGAGAGAGAAAGAGATCGCGAAGACATCGATCGAAGCAAGAGGAGAAGACGACATCAATCGAACGTGGAGAAGAAGAACAAATCAGTTACGTAAACCAAAAGGTCTCTCTCTCTCTCTCTTGTGTCTGGTTCGATATATGTAGATGAAACTAGGGTTTTTTTTCGATTTGCAATTCAGTTCGAAAGAGATCTCTCTGTGTGTGTTGATTTTGTGGAAGAGGTACTCTCTCTCTCTCTCTCTCTCTCTCTGTTCGAAACAAAGGGTTTTGGTTCGAATGACCCGGATTCAAGGGTTTTTTGTTTGAACAAGCACAATTTAGGGTTTCGAACTCGAACAAAGCTTGATTCTTTTAGTTTAAATATGTTTGTGTGTTGATTTCAAGCGTTCATTTTGAAATCACAAATTAGGGTTTTTTGATGTGAAGTATTAGATCTCGGTTTTGGAGTTGAAGTGTCTCTGTTTAATTTCCCTAAATGTAACTTGAACAATCCCAAGCCTTTGCATGGTTTGGACATTTTTGTTGGCTTCTGAACCGTTAAATTTGTGACCACTAATGAACGATTATGATTTGTATTATTGATGAGTGCGCGAGTGCGAGTACAGAGATTAGGTGGGTCGTCTGCTCAACACAATCTCTTAGCAATTTCAGTCAGTTTTGTTAGTTGGTTAATTAGTCACAATTCAATTCTGTTTCTTCGAACAAAAAACGCCCTGATTTTTTAACATAAACCCTTGATTTCGAAGTGAATCCGGGTCATTCGAAGCAAAACCCTTTGTTTCGAACAGAGAGAGGGACCCTCTTCCAAAAAATCAACACACACACAGATCTCTTTCGAACGAAATTGCAAAACGAAAAAAAAAAACCCTAGTTCGTCTACATACATCGAAACAGAAACGAGAGAGAGAGAGAGAGAGAGAGAGAGAGAGAGAGAGAGACCTTGGAAGTCGATTTTCTCTTCAAACCTTGGATTTCTTACTCCTTCGATTTGGTTCTTCGTTCTTCGCCGTGAATTGCCTCACTTCTCTTTCTCTCTCTTCATTCCTGATCGTTTCAAAGGGGAAGGGAATAAATGACCCATATTGTGAAGTGTTATGATCCGCGAGGTAAATTACCCTGACCTGGTAGCATTTAGACCCGCGAACTCTCCTCTTTTATCAGAGTCGTTGGATGAGATCCAACGGTTGAGAGCAAAAGTTCGGATATATCATATATCAGGTCGTCTTGACCTGATCCGGATTGTACATATATATATATATATATATATATATATATATATATATATATAAGTGTTTAAGCAAAATATAGTACAACAGTTATATATTTATGCTAATTGTATAATAATAATTATTATTATTTTTAGTTGTAAGTGGGGGGACGTGACCTGTCTTAATCTGGCCCTTTTTTGTAGGGCTACTAAATGGACCAAACAACTTGAGTTCGGCTCGAGCAATTGGCTCGACTTTTTGGCTCATTCAAGCTCGTTCAAAAAACAATATATGTCAAGCTCAATTACTTTTTATTGTTTATTAATGAATTCAAGTCATGCTTGAGTGTATAAGTGTTTGGCTTTATAGGTTTGTGAACAAAGGGATATTCCGTAAATATTCTAAAGATAGAGGTTAATCAACAAATATCGCAAAATCAATAGACCTGACTTTCATTAAGATTTTCCACCAATACGCTTCCAATAGTCTTGTATCAAAATTATAAAATTCTTCAATGAGATAATGAAATTTAGGGCTTCTGGTTTTAATTAGGGTGTTCCACTAACAAAAAACTGTTTTTTCCAAAAACCGAAATAGGTCATTCTCTCACAATACATCACATAAAAAACCGTGAAAAGCCAATTTTTTTCAAAAAACTACCTTAGTAGATTTTTATGAGCTTAAGCTTAAACTCAAGCTTCAAAACTTGAAACTTCATGAGCTTTAGCTCTAGCTTGAAAACTGAAGATTAACCTGCATGTTCCACAAGCCAAGCCAAGCCTATCATGAACACATAACTTCAAACGTGAGCCAAGCTTAAACAATTAGACTCTATAAATTCTGAAACTCAAGCCATGCTCGGACACATCACACATCTAATACGGAGTCGGGCCAAGCCTGAGTAATACAAGGGAAACACGCGTAGCAAGGAAATCCAGAATAAACTAGAAAACATAAATAATTAACCTATACTGAATTGGAAACATGTAGAATAATAAATTAAACTTGAAAAATATAGTAATTAACATAATATTTTCAAATATTACACTGACAAATATCATTGATTGCTCTCATGCATCTTTCAATAAGAAAATTATGTATATATATTAGAATAGGGGGTACAAAACTATACACATAAGCCTTTCAATTTTACTTGAAGAAACAAAACACTCAAAAAACTATTAACAAGTGCATCATTCCAAATGGATCAATGGGAAGGGAGCCCAGTAGGAGGGGTTGTTGAAAAGGGAAAAAAGAAAAGGAAAGAGAGCCCAATAGCAGGGACTTATGCTTATTTATCCAAAAAAGTAAAAAAAATAGCAGGGACTTTTGAACCGGGAAAAAATAAAAGGAAGAGCAATAAGTCAAAGGTGAAGCTCAAAGATGATGCTTATCCAGAACAAAACCTAACACAAGATGCAAGGGATCCATTGAAGGAGAGAGAGGAGCTCAAGGAGAAGTCCATCAGTCAGAGCAGTGGTGACCCAAAATCTTGCACTATTATGTGATTTTGTGACAGTTATTTAATTATCTATTTATATATTTAGCTACCATTATTTATGGAAATTCAGGATATTTGATTTGATTTCCCTAATAATTTGGGAATTTTTTTCCCCATTTGTCTGGCTATTAGAATTACATGCATTTATAATAAAGTGATTATTTCCCATTAACCCTTTAGTTTGGAGGCATTATAAATCGATGTGAATATCACGAACAGTCCCATAATGAAACGAGTCATTGTTGTTAAACATCAGCCTGAGATGTGGTGTGAATTGTGTCTATTTTGAGTTTCTATTTTAATGATTTCGTGCACTATTGTTATATTTAATTTGGTTACTGTTACATGTCTTTTGATTGGCTTGTTTGGAGGACATAATTTGGTGGGATATAAAAGGAGGATGGGGTGATTGGAAATATGTAAGAACCGTGGAGGTCCATAAAAGTTTCACTTAGGGGTTGGGGGTTGGAATAACAAGAAAATCAAGTTTTAGGCATTTAAATCTTGAGGTTTGCCTTAGTTACGGGTAATGCTTTGCCTTAGTTACGGGTAATGCCTTAGTAACGGATATCCCTCACATATACGATAAAACAATAAGCTCCTTTTTTTGTTTTTATATGCTTTTCACCGACACTTCAACCATTGATGTTCTGAGTAGAATGGTTTTTTTTTTTTTATTTTTTTTTATCCGAGCTATTTTGAGAAAAGGGTAAAACTTACTAATAATTATTTATTATTAATGCTCAAAAGAATTCTTTTTTGGTCAGAAATACAAATTTATTACTTGGTAAAAGAATAAAAATTGAGAACTTTTTATTATTTATTCTAGTACTACTGTATTAAACAGGGTAAAAAAATGAGAACCGAAATCCTTCTATCATTTATTCATTAGTAATAAGCACGGTGAATTCATCATTAAAAGTTATTTTGGCTATGTCCATTACGTGTTGGTCGAATATTTGTTGAGTGGGTCTCGTTAGAATGAAGAGGGCGTTTGGCTGACTCTTTTTCACCTTATCCCATTCTTTTTTTCTCTTTTTGAGTGTAGCACCTTCCCACAAAACTTGTTTTCCATTTTTCACAATCTAAGCCAAAACCCAAAAATAGCTCCGGACCTCCTTTTCCCATTCTATTTCTGATTTTGATTTTCCCTAAATTTCTACTCTCCCATTCTACCCCTCATCCCTAAATTCCCTTTTTCCACCGCAACAAATGATAGAGAGAGGAGATGGTAAATGACGACCCATACCCAGATGTATACATACAAAAAGATATCCATACATACCTATATTGATTTCCAATAATGAAGCCTTCTACACTGATCGATTAAAAAAAACCTAACCCAGTTGAATCAGACCCAATCTAACTTGGTGTGGAATTGCAATCAATTAAATCAAATTACAGAAATCCGACCAAGAAAATAGACGAAGTTTTGGTTTCGAACAAGAAAATTACAGTTGAAAGTTTTACAGAAATCCGAACAAGAAAATTACATAAATCCAGGGGCAAGCGGAGTTTTGGTTTTGTTGCAAAGATCTGCATCGCGGTGGTGTAGTTGAAGTTTTGATCGCCGACGGCGGTCTTAAAAGCTCGACTGGGGATGGGGATCATCACATGCACACAGGGGAGAGAGAGAGAGAGAGAGAGAGAGAGAGAGAGAGAGAGAGAGAGAGAGAGAGTTGCACGAAATACAAAGAGGATAGGAGTAAATTGGGAGAAGATAATAGCGTTTATTACCATATAGTAATAAATAAACAATAAATAAGGGTAAAATAGTAAACAATCAATTCATAACTCATTTTCACAATTATTTTCCCAAACACTACTACTTTTTGTAAAATTCATTCTGCACATTTCTCCCAAACACTCCTACAAAATTCAAAATATATTCTGACCATAATCCAAAAGCCAAAAAATTGAAAAGTAGGCAAACTTGGGGAGGCACCAGTGAAATTTATCCTGATTGAGCAATAGCCCATACCTATTTAAACCCTAATTAAACTTTAAGGGGTGGGTGATCATTCCTTCTGTGTACAGTATGGTGAAACCCTAGAAAGAGAGAGTAAGGAAGTATAAGGAAATCTGCAATACTGTCGCCAATCGAAATTCGCTCATACAATGGCTTCCAACTCAACCCCGTTAAATCAAATTGAAACCATTAGCTCAGTCCCCGACGAATCCGAGCTCGATCGGTTCTCTGCAGTTGCCAACAAGGCCACATCGAAGTGATTCACAAGTACTTCTGTAAACCTTCGACATTATTGAAAAGTAGGACTCGAGTAAGTTTTCTGAATTTTCAGAAGAATTTTCGTTTTGTAATATTCTGTTTTAGATAGTCCGGTGGTGAGGCAAAAACCCTAGACCAAATGCCATATTTGCTGTGCCTCAAATGCTCGAGACCGTTCATTCCAAGCATTCTATATGGCCGTGCCCATGGCTTGCTATCATGCCTTGAGCCACCATCACATGGCCTACTATTTTGGTTAGTCGCGCAAGGGTTGCATAAGTTTGACATGACACGTATATTTTTTGTTTATGGTATACATAATTTTTGCCTCATTAGTCACGCATTTTTATGGTATTAGCTACACTTTTTTTGGGCGAAGTTACGAACATTGGGTACGGTACACGTTGGAATAGTTACACAATTTTTGGATTTGTTATGCAATACTTATTTTTCTATCAATTACGTATTTTTGGTGATAGGCATCTCCAAGTAGATATATATTGCAGTGTCTTTACTTGTTATTTACAACTGAACACGGAAACTGTTCATATTGCAGTTGAAAATACGTAATTGATAGTTTTTGGCCGACTAATCTCCAAGTAGATATATATATTGCAGTTGCTAATTGGAGGTCCCCCCGACTAGTCGAACGCCTAGAGAAAAGTCGGTGATTAGACGGCCAAAAGTCAATAGCCGACCAACCTGGACCGACTAATGTCTTTTAGAATCTTGGATTTGATTTTAGTTTTCAAATGGGAGCAATTTATAAATTGAGCTGTTTAGATTGGTATCCAGACTGTTTTGTCAGCTTCAAATAAATTTGATGAGATGTTTTGTCCTGTGTCTTCTTGTAATTAAATTGGCATAAACGCACCATGTTTATGTGCATGTACAATGACTAGCAATTTTCTAAGTGAATAAATTTCAGAGTCAGCCTAGGTTAATTACTTGCTTAATTTTGGCCTATGGTTTTATTATTATGTTTATTTTTGTTGTTTCCACGCGAAACTATGTATGTATTTGTATCCATATTGATTCTTTCTAACCAAATAAACAATAAAAGGAAACAAAAATTGAAAATTTTATCGAAACAGTCCCTCTAGCTTGACATGTGTCTAGATTTGGTCCCTCTAGTTTCAATTCCACTTTAACGAACCCTGTAGTTTCAATTTTGGTCGAATTAGGTCCAATCAATAACAAACGTCATCAATTTTTCCTTTGAAAGTTAAAGTTTTTTAACTTCTCGTTTTGAGAATTAACCAGAATTTTTTTTTTTTTTTTTTTGTGGATGGAGGGAGTATTTGGTGATGGAATAAGTTGATGATGTTGGTATTTGGTTGGAAACAGTATATAGAGGGACCAAAATAGTTGAAAATAACTTTCATTACAACTCAGCTCATGATACCTATCAATTCGAATTGTTGGAATCCGAATTACTATACGTTTGCTGAATTATAATTTGCTCGGTGACTTCTCATTATCGAACAAAGTCTTTGGGAGACGATGGTGTTGAAGTTTTTTCCCTTTTTTTTTTTTTTTAACAACAATTTGTTTAAGTTTAAAAGTTCGGAAATGACCCGAAGATGTTGGGGTCAACTAGGAGCAAATGAAAGTTCGGGTTTGTGAAGTTAGACCTCCTGGTTGATGTGCTGCTATGCTCTTTTTTATCGTTGAAAGTTTAACTTAAGTTTTGAAACATGACTATGGATAAAATTAACAGAGTAAACCTGTGACGACAATGATTTTCATGGAATTAGAGTGCAGCACGGTGTTGTGCATGGGGATGCACAACACCCCCTGGTTCCGAAATAGAGTACACCTATAATCTAGGAAATGATTTTAATGGAATTAGAGTACTTCACCTTAATTAGGGAAGGGCCTACTACTGCCCTAGAGAGCTTCTCTCTCTAAAAAGTTAGGAAGCTCTAGGGTTTCATCCCTTTCCCTGCCGACTCCTCCCATCCGGCCTCTCTCCTTCCTTCCTCTTCTTATTTCACTTGTTTCTTTCTTCCCCTTCCCTTCTCCTCTTCCTTCCTTCCTTTTCTTTACCGAGCTCTCTTTTTCAGATCATTTCAGAGCTTGAGGGGTGGGGCTGCCGCCCCTTCGCCCCACCCCTCCTCCTCCTTGCCTTGCCGGAGCTCCCCCCTTCAACCCCTGGCCGATCGTTATAGCCGGATCCCCCACCCCCCCCCCCCCCCCCCCACCGAGCCTTCCTCCATCGCTAGCCCTTCCGCCGCCAACCCCTTCCGTTACCAACCCTTCTGCCACCAGCCCCTATCCACTCCCACCATCATCCCTCCTCCTCCTCCTCCGCCCTCCGCCGACCATTCACTGCGTTGGGTGGCTCAGATCTAACGACGGGTTGATTTTGGGAGCCTCGGCCCCCTCCGGCAAATAAAACTATCCTATGCCATGGGCGGCGGCTACGGGTGCTAGGTCCTGTCCGGGGATGCGTTTGATCGGCGACTCTGGTAAACTCGGTGCATCGAAGTGGGTTGACTCAGTAGGTCTCGATTTGTACTGATTAGTTAGTTTTTTTGTTTGTTTTCCTTGTTTTTACCGATTACTGGTGCTGTAACGTGGTTATGGTTTGAGCTGGGAATCCTTGTGGATTCTTTACCATTTTCATTTGGATAGGATTCATCATTCCGTCCCCTAGGTGTCGGGTCTGCCTCAGCAGGTGTGTCTACGAGTTTGGCTCAATTGCTGCTCATTTTCATTTGTTAGTGGTTTGGTTGCACTCCTGTCTTTGATGTAATCGGGTGCTGGATGGCTTTGATAATATACTTGACATTTTCAAAAATAAAAAATAAAAAACCTTAATTAGGTGGATAGTGAGTCTGTGAACATCCATTTATTAATTCATGCTTTGCAAATTGCTTTATTTTTTAGGGCTTACAGCAAATTGTTTTTTTCCTATGGCTTAACAAAAGGGTGATTTTAATGATTCCCTAGCTATGGCATTAACATTGGTGCTCCAAACAAACGAGCTATGATTGATTGCCTAACTTACATACATGTGCTCGTCTGATTCAAAAAAAGGATGGTTTTTCCAATTTTTGCAAGAAAGTGAGCTATGATTGATTGCCTTAACTTACATACATGTGCTCCTCTGATTCAAGAAAAGGATGGTTTTTCCTATTTTTGCAAGCAAAAATAATATGGGTACACCTAACTTGCACCCCACATGCACACCAAGGTGATATGGCAGACAAGGAGAAGTCCAATGTGTGGTCCACTTGAAACGATGGGTTTCTCCTTGTCTGCCACACCACCTTGATGTACATGTGGGGTGCAAGTTAGGTGTACCCATAGCATTGTTGGTTTTGGTCAAAAGTAATTGAAGTTAGGTGAGATGTTGAAAATTAAAGAATGGCAACAACATCTTGTACAAGGGGAGACACTTGAAAATCAAGAGAAGAATATTTTCATTCATAATAATTCTGTATCTTTACATGTACATATTTATAGAGATAGTAGAGATCCTACAATCAAGATATTCCTATAATTAAGTTATTTCCTACAATCAAATATCACTAAACTAGGAAAGAATATAATAGGAAAGAATTACAATAGAGAATCTTTAACTATTAATCCAATATCGCAACACTCCCCCTCAAGTTGGTGCATAGATGTCACAATGCCCAACTTGCCCAAAAACTTTGAGAACACTCGACCTGAAACAGCTTTGGTGAGGATATCAGCCAATTGATCTTCGGATCGAATCTTAGGCAACTCGACAATTTTCTCATCCAACTTCTCCTTAATGAAGAATCTGTCTACCTCCACACATGCTTTGTACGATCATGTTGTACTAGATTATGAGCAATATCACATGCTGCTTTATTGTCACAATAAAGCCGAATCGGTTGCTTAGGCAGATAGCCCAAATCCATCAAGAGAAGTCGTAGCCACAATGCTTCACATATTCCAAGTGCCATACCCCTAAATTCAGCCTCTGCGCTTGAACGTGCAACAACATTCTGCTTCTTGCTTCTCCATGTAACGAGATTACCACCTACAAAGGTGAAATATCCCGAAGTAGATCGTCTGTCATCTATTGCTCCAGCCCAGTCAGCATCACTATATGCATCCACACTTTGACAATCTACATTTTTAGTGAACAAAATGCCCTTTCTAGGAGCGGACTTCAGATACCTTAAAATGCGCATAACTGCATTCATATGTTGTTCTCCAGGATTATGCATAAACTGGCTAACAATACTCAATGCATAGGCAAGATCTGGCCTAGTGTGGGTTAAGTACATCAATCTTCCAACGAGCCTCTGATATCTCCCTTTATCAACAGGCACCTGATTAGTCTCAACACATAACTTCAATCCTTCTTCTACTGGTGTATCAGCTGGTTGACATGCTGACATACTAGTTTCCTGCAACAAATCTAAAGCATATTTTCTTTGAGACAAGAAAATCCCTTTATCAGATCGAGACACTTCGATCCCAAGAAAATATTTCAAGTGACCGAGGTCTTTCATTTCGAATTCGCTTGACAAGTAACTTTGTAGAGCCTTCCTTTCATCAGGGTCATTTCCTGTAACCACCATGTCATCAACATACACCATAAGGGCAGTGATCTTACCATGCTGTTTTTTCAAGAATAAAGTGTGGTCTGAATCACTCTTATGGTAGCCAAAAGACCTCATGGACTTTGTGAACCTTCCAAACCATGCTCTCGGAGATTGTTTTAGCCCATACAACGATTTCTTTAATTTGCACACTTTCCGACAATGCACTTCTGGTATCATGCACCCTGGTGGCAAATCCATGTACACTTCTTCGGACAACTCGCCATGCAGAAAGGCGTTTTTCACATCAAATTGTTGCAATGGCCAATCCAGGTTCGCAGCTAGAGACAATAAGACTCGAACTGTGTTGATTTTAGCTACAGGTGCAAATGTATCTGTATAATCAATTCCATAGGTTTGGGTGTACCCTTTTGCCACCAGTCTCGCTTTAAAACGTTCAATTGTACCATCTGCTTTGTGCTTCACAGTATAAACCCACCGACATCCAACTGGTTTCTTCCCTGGAGGACGATCAACAAGTTCCCAAGTTTCATTCTTCTGCAAGGATTTCATCTCCTCATTTATAGCAGCTTTCCACCTTGGGTCAGCTAAGGCTTCCTGCACACTGTTAGGAATAGATACAGTAGATAATTGATTTACAAATGACTTATTTGATTTAGACAAGCGATGGTTAGACACATAATGACTCATGGGATATTAAACTTTACTAGAAAGTTCGGGTTCATATGTGGGTTTGGGGATACCTCTGGTTTGACGCGGTGGTAGTTGTTTTCTTGGTGGTTCAGACACTACAGCAGGACCATCCTCAGCAGGTGATTGGTTTGGTGTATCAGTTGCCTGTGGTGCGAGAGATTCAGATGGAGGTTGATCCACAACTTCATTTTCTGGGTCTTCATCACGTTTATCACCACTGTGGTCCAAATTTATACCACTCAAATCCAATTCACCAGCATTCTCATTACCAAGTTCAGGGCGTTCCTTTTCATTCCCATTCAGATTGTTACCAGGTTCAGAGAGTTCCCCTTCTATACAGATCAGAAAATCATAGTCTAGAGCTTGAACTTCTTCCAGGTACTCCCCTTGAAGTTCAGGCTCAGAGGAAAAATACATCGAGTCTTCATGAAAAACTACATCCATTGTAACAAACATTTGTTTGCTTGGAGGATGATAGCATCGGTACCCCTTTTGATAAGCAGCATACCCTAAAAAGACACATCGCAATGCTCGAGGTGTCAACTTGTTGTGCTGATGCTTATGAAGATGTACAAATGCTACACAACCAAAGACATGAGGAGGTAAGTTTGGAACGACTGGAGCAACAATTGCTTCAATGAGAGCTTGGGATGGTGTCCGGAAATCAATAGTGCTGGAAGGTATTCGGTTGATCAAATATGCTGCAGAGGTAAGTACGTGTCCCCAATAGGATAAAGGCATATGTGCTTCTATCAATGAAGCACGGACAACCTCCAACAAGTGACGATTTTTCAGCTCCGCCACCCTATTCTGTTGGGGTGTACCGGAACAAGTAGTTTGATGAATGGTTCCATGGGCTTCCAAATACCGCTTCAATTCAAAACTCAAATATTCACCTCCATTGTCACTGCGGAGAACCTGAACCTGTGCATTGTACTGACTACAAACCATTTTATGAAATTTTTGAAATAACAAGTTTACTTCACTTTTGGACTTCATCAAACATACCCAAGTCATCCTGGTACAATCATCAATAAAAGTAACAAACCAACGCGATCCATCCAAAGTAGCAAATTTAGATGGGCCCCAAACATCAGAATGTATGATCATAAAAGGAACTGGACTTTTATTCAAAGTTAATAGAAATGAAGCACGATTGCTTTTTTCAAGTTCACAAACATCACATTTGAAACTAGAAACATCAAAGTTTGCAAATAAACTAGGAAATAATTTCTTCATGTAACCAAAGGAAGCATGCCGCAGACGTCGATGCCATAACCATATCTCATACTTCCTTCTTTTCCTCCTCAGAACCCCCAATCTTTAAAGCTTGACGCAACTTATCTGAACTTTTAGACACCAAGTCTAAGTAATACAGCTTCCCTCGCCTAACACCACAACCAATCGTCTGCCTTGTTCGGATGTCCTTAAATACACAAAATTCAGGCCAAAAAATGACAACACAAAATAAGGCAGTGGTTATTTGAGAAACTGACAAAAGATTATAATTCAAAGAGGGAACAACCAAAACAGAATCTAAATCCAAGGTGTTAGTGAGGGACAAGGATCCTTCCCCAATAATTGGAATTGAGGTACCATTGGCAGTGGAAACAGAATTTTGTGAGGAAGGTTTAAGAGGTGAAACTTGTCTAGAATCAAATGTTATATGATCCGTAGCACCGGAATCAATTATCCATGCACTATTAGAAACAGGTGTAGAAATATTTAAAACCTTACCACCATTACCTGCCGCTGCTGCCAATGCCGAGAACTTTTCACCGCTATCATCCTCTGTCTTTGTTTCAACAATTGCAGTAGTAGAGGCCTTCTTGGAATTCTTCTTCCGGGAATCACGGTTATGATCCCACCATTCCGGATACCTCACAAGTTCATAGCATCGACTTTTTGTATGACTAGTTTGATCACAGTGAGTGCATTTGTATGATGATTTGTCGCCACCATTAGCAGTCTTAGGATGGATGGGCTTTTTTTGGTCTTGCTGGTGTTGAGGAGACCAGTTTTGATTAGACCGGTTCCGAGTCACCATGGCTGAAGCTTCAGAATTTTCCAGTTGTCCGTTCATCACCCCGCGTCGAACATCTTCGCAGCGAACTAGGGCATAACACTCTTCTAATTCAGGGATAGGATCCTTCCTCAAGATTTCGCCGCGCACTTGCTCGAAATCACCCTCTAATCCAGCGAGAAAGATATGCACCCTTTGTCGCTGAAGCAATTTTTGATAGGATGCAATATCTGTCTCATCCACCATGACCACCTTATCACGATGATCCAACTCACTGAAGATTTCAGTCAGTTCTCCATAATATATAGAGAGCGGTCTGCCATTTTGTTTGGCAGAGAAAGCCCTCTGGTTCAAGGTAAAAACTTGTAATTCATCTGCTCCATCATAAAAGGCTTTAGACAGAGCTTTCCAATTATCTTGTGCGGTAGATAAGCGAATGTATCGCTTCATAATCTCCAGGGACATAGACATCAACAACCATCTTTTGACCTTCTGATTGTCTGAATACCACTTTTCATAGCCTTCATCCTTCTCCTTAGGTGGCGGCGATGTGCCACGAATGAAGGAGAGTTTCTCCTTCTCAGCAATTTGCATCTCTAACATTTGAGACCACAGATCATAGTTGGTCTCATTCAATACAATTCCTGCATTGAATGATGAACTTCGTGTTGAATAATGATGGGGGTAGATTTGGTGCCAGATGTTTCAGAATCTGACTTGCTCATGGTTTAAGGATTCAAAGAAGAATGATTTAGGGTTTCGTGGCTCTGATACCAACTTGAAAATCAGAAAAGAATATTTTCATTCATAATAATTCTGTATCTTTACAAGTACATATTTATAGAGATAGTAGAGATCCTACAATCAAGCTATTCCTATAATTAAGTTATTTCCTACAATCAAATATCTCTAAACTAGGAAAGAATATCATAGGAAAGAATTACAATAGAGAATCTTTGACTATTAATCCAATATCGCAACAGAGACAAATTTTTGTTCTCAAATTTGTGTATCACCAGTGAGGGTGATCTTGTGAGGTTTTGTTTTGTATGAGCAATTGTGTAGAAAATCAGAGTGTAGTGAGAGAGAGAGTCACTTGTAAAGTTCGTGGGTTTTCCGGTTAATAGATTGATTGCTCCGGTTACATCCGTGCACGTACTTGATTTTGGGGAACCACATAAAATATCTTGTGTTGATTGTGTGCGTGTGTTTAAGTGTGTTTGGTTTGATCCTTGGGGCACAACAGCAAGTTGGTGAATTTATTCATTTTTGTGGTGGTTGGTTTTGGTCAGAAGTAATTGAAGTTAGGTGAGATGTTGAAAATTAAAGAATGGAAACAACATCTTGTACGAGAGGAGATAAATTTTTGTTCTCAAATTACTAAGATAAAAACTACTATAAAAAGTTTTTAGAATCTGCTTAGAAGCCACACTTCTAACTTATTTATCAAAATTATGTAGACAGATAACAAAGTAAAGTTTGGAAGGTAAATTTTGTAGACCCTGGTTGAGATTCTTGTATGGACTCTAACAGAGGTAACAGAAACTAAGTCAATTTACGAATTTCTAACCCCAATTGTTTATAAATACATTTTATTTTATTTTTCTGTTCCCATTTTCTATTTATCCTTTTTTGGTGGTTGCTCATAGCTGGCCGTTGGTTCAATCGTCAGGCAGCATATCCTCTAGATCATCAATATCAATTCATCCAGTGAAACGAGCAAAAGAAGCATTCCTTGGATTACTTTTGTCTTTATTCACAAAATTTTTTATCTGGTTAATAATATTTTACTTTTTAGATTTCTCTCGTCAAGACAAACCAATAATCTACAAAAAATTGACGCAAATCTGACAAATGATTTTTTTTTTTAACAAAGACAAAAATTGATACATCTATATTATTTTTTGGGTAGTGATAATACCAAAACTATTTTTTATTGTGTCAAAACTCCAATGCATAAAGAACTTGTACTTTACACACTTAAGAGTTTTGGCTGCAAAGCAAATTGGCTTTGAAAAGTGCCGCACGACACCATTTTTTTAGTGCACAGTTTGGGTGCTGATAGTTTAAGACTTAAGTTTTTGCAGATAGTCGTGGTTGTACTCAATAAAAAATTTTATTTAAAACAACATTGATAATATCCTCAAGTAATTCAAACTCCGATCTAATTCAAAAGAAGCGAGAAGACACCTCTATCATAATCTGCTAGTGGAGCAATAATAACCGTAGCTTATAGAAAGGTACTCCTCAAAATGTGAAATTACGTTACCAGTAAAACAAGTTTCTTTTTTTTTTTTTACTTTCAAATGCAATTTGACCGACTATTCTCATGACTTAGAAAACATTGAGAAAATGTCACGAGGCAAATTTCTCCTAAAAAAGCAAGGCGATCCTAAAAGTTAGTGCTTGGGCCCCCTTCTCGAACGGTTCAAATTGTGAAGCGAAGTCCCAGATCGCCTGGTTACCAAAGTAATATGAAATATTTAAGCGTGAGGGCACCCTCACTTCATGTGCTAGCTTTTGGAGTTGAGTTCTACCCAAGACCGCGTAACACAAATACATAAGCACATCATTTTCTGAATTAAAACTTCATTCATGCATTCTTTCAGATAGTTACCAAGCATTGTCCATTATACCAATATTTTACACTAAATTGACTAGATACTAATCTGTACTTGATCCAAAATCAATTCATTGTTCAAACTTGCAAGATGGGCTATCCAACACGCATCTCTTGCACATTTCGTTTAACATGTAAAATGCAAGTAGAAATGGAAGCATATGGATGCTCAAAAAGGCACATGTAATCACAGATTTTTTGATTTAAGGGTGTAAGTCATCCCATTCTCAACAAATGTATCAATCCAAAAATTGATGGAAGTCTGTGAAGGTAATATAGTTACCTGATATTTGCAAGGAAAACCGGTGTCACATCCGAAAGATATTGCGATGGCTACCAATTTTGGCAAGGAAAACAAGTGCCGCGTTTTGAAGGTATCACATCTAACTTTTGAGTATTCAAAAAAATTGGAAGATCAATATCATTTATAGATAATTAAACCAAAACCAAATAGAGGGGTATCAAATAGGAAAGCCAAAAGTAAAAATAGTTGGGAATTGATCAAATGAAATCCAAGAAGAAGCCTTGTAGTAAGAAAAATATCTCGAGAATATGAAACAATTAATAGTATTTACAAACTTATACCGTTCGACACCTCCTGAGTACCCATCCATTACCCGGTTGGGTTCGAGGTAGGGGCGGACCTAGATTTCCGGGTCCGGGTTGGCAGGGGCAGCGCCAACTGTATAGCTGTGGTGTCAAATGAACCCACGTGGGTGCAAAATTCTATATTTCTTGAGTGTAATTTTTCTAGTACTTTTTAAAACCTCTAGTGATATGTTACCACTGGAAAATAACTTTGAACCCATAGATTTTCGAGAGAAGATCCAAAGGCCTTGTCATTTGTCCACCTCATCATGTTTCAAAACGTGACAAAAAAGCTCGTATTCAGCTGATCACCGAAGACCGCGGAAACCCGTCACGCTGACCGACGAACAAGGTCACCCCATGCACCTGACCGGCGTTGCGACCACTGCCGTCGAGGCCCTTCCCCACCACAAATTGGTGTACACTTCCTTACAAGAGGGTGCATAGACTTTTGGAATTATCATTATGATCATAACTTCAAACACTCCCCTTATATATGTGCACGTTCTTTCTTGTTTTTTTTATTCATGTTAAATTCCATATATATTTCTTCCACTTATTATTCAATAGTTATTATACATAAACACGTTGTAAATTCACATGAATAACAAAAGAATACAAATAAATAAATTTGTGAAAATGAATTTCCTTAATAGAAATGTTGGGGACTCGTAATTCACATATCCCAATAACAGGGGTTGTTGATCTATCGGAAGGGAGCACAATAGCAAGGGTTGTTGAAAAGGAAAAAATGAAAATGGATCAATGGGAAGGGAGCCCAATAGCAGGGGTCGTTGAAAAGGGAAAAAAGAAAAGGAAGCTCGAAGATAGCAATGGTGACCCAAAATGTTGCACTATTATGTGATTTTGCGATAGTTATTTAATTATCTATTTATTTATTTAGCTACCATTATTTATGGGAATTCAGGATATTTGATTTGATTTCCCTAATAATTTGTTTTTTTTTTTTTTTTTTTTTTGCATTTGTCTGGCTATTAGAATTATATGCATTTATAATAGAGTGATTATTTCACATAAACCCCTCAGTTTGGAGGCATTATAAATCGATGTGAACATCATGAACGGTTCCATAACGAAACGAGTCATTGTTGTTACCCATCTCTGGTTGTCTTTTATGAAGAATCTGGCTACAACGAAAAAATAGCCGAGACCTACAGTGTATGTGGTCATAAATTTACAAAAGAGTTTGCCTCCAATCATTGCCCGTGATCTTCAGTAGGAATAGAACTTGATTAAAAGGAATTAAACTCTTAGTATTTCAAGCCCGAACTAGTTCTTTTTTTCCAAGTTTGCAATAATACAATAATTCACATTTTTTTTTTCCAGCCAATTCCAAATGTAGAATATATGAAAGTAAGGTATTACAATCCCATTCCCTTCAAGATTACTATGTGGTTTAAAACAATTAAATGTGACATAAGATTGCATGGTTTAATACAAAAAATGTTTCACAAAATCCTTAATCTTGTATGAGTTCTTGCCAATTAAATTTAGGCACTTCTAACATAAATAAACCACGATAAAAGAAGGTTATGCATCAATTTCAAATTGGAATCCAAAGCCTGATTATAGTCGGAGGTGCAAACCCTGTTCCCCCTCACCTAATAAGGGTAAACAAAACCGTCACTCTGATTGATTGGTAGCAAAGGTGTGTAGTCCACGTAATATCATGCTTACCCAAAAGTATGGGGTCCACCATAGACTGATGTCATACTTACCAAAAAGTAATGTGATTTTGTGGACCCCACACCTTTTCTACCAATTAGAGTGACATGTTTTGTTCACTTTCATTAGGTGAGGGTGAACAAATTTGCACTTTGATGGAAGAAGGCAGGAGGAAGGATTGAAAGGGAAAGAAAACGAGACATTGCCGGGAAAGTACAAAGACAAGCATGCCCTCATCAAATCGGTTCTTACTTGGGTCCCCCTCAACAGCGCAACTCTTCTAGGGCAACACCCGCACGAGCACCAAAAAAAGTGAATAATGGAGAAGATCAAGGAGGAAGTACTAGAGGAATAACACCATTTTATGGATGGATCTTGATGTTTTGTGTGGTGTGGTGTGATGTCTAATTGTGTTATAACTTTGGTACTAGGTGTAAACCATGGTAATTGTGTGAAGTTTGCTTGAAGTACTCATCCTGAGAAGTGGTGTGAATTGCGTCTATTTTGAGTTTCTATTTTGAATGATTTCGTGCACTATTGTTAGACTTAATGGTGTTACTGTTACATGTCTTTTGATTGGCTTGTTTG
This sequence comes from Vaccinium darrowii, assembly GCA_020921065.1. NCBI lineage: Eukaryota > Viridiplantae > Streptophyta > Magnoliopsida > Ericales > Ericaceae > Vaccinium > Vaccinium darrowii. The sequence goes on along the minus strand of CM037158.1, from coordinate 31,353,090 downwards.
GAGGACATAATTTGGAGGGATATAAAAGGAGGATGGGGTGATTGGGAATATGTAAGAACCGTGGAGGTCCATATAATTAAGTTTCACTTAGGGGTTGGGGGTTGGAATAACAAGAAAATCAAGTTTTAGGCATTTAAATCTTGGGTCACTTTCACTAACACCTCTTGAGGTTTGCCTTGGTTACGGGTAATTCCTTATTGACCGATATCCCTCACATTTACAATAAAGCAATAAGCTCCTTTTTTTGTTTCTATATGCTTTTTACCGACACTCCAACCATTGATGTTCTGAATAGTATGTTTTTTTTATCCGAGCTAATTTTGAGAAAAGGGTATAGCTTACTAATAGTACTTGTTTATTATTACTGCTCAAAAGAATTCTTTTTTGGTCAGAAATACAAATTTATTACTTGGTAAAAGAATAAAAATTGAGATCTTTTTATTATTTATTCTAGTAGTCCCTCTGTCCCAATTTGGATGTCCATTTTTGAAACTCGTGTCAATTTCAATCGCTTATATCTTTCAATATGAATCTCGAAAAATATTCAATATGGATCTTGTTGATAGTTCTCACTAAGTTCTATAATACAAAGTGTTCATAATTACAAAAAACATTACAAATTGAAAGATATAACAATCAAAAAATGGCACGAGTTTCAAAAATGGACATCCAATTTGAGACGGAGGGAGTACTACTATATTAAACAGGGTAAAAAAATGAAAACCGAAATCCTTCTATCATTTATTCATTATAATAAGCACGGTGAATTTGTCATTAAAAGTTATTTTGGCTATTTCCATCATGTGTTGGTCGAATATTTGTTGAATAGGTCTTGTTAAAATGAAGAGGGCGTTTGGCCGACTCTTTTTCACCTTATCCCATTCCCTTTTTCTCTTTTTGAGTGTTTGGCCGACAACCCTCAAAGCACCTTCCCACAAAACTCGTTTTCCATTTTTCACAATCTAAGCCAAAACCCAAAAATAGCTCCGGATCTCCTTTTCCCATTCTACTTACGATTTCGATTTTCCCTAAATTTCTACTCTCCCATTCCACCCCTCATCCCTTCCTATCTTGAGGATTCCCTTTTTCCACCGCAACAAACGATAGAGAGAGGGGAAGGTAAATGACGACCCATACCAAGATATATACATACAAAAAGATATCCATACATACCTGTATTGATTTCCAATAATGAAGCCTTCTACACTGATTGATTAAAAAAAAGCCTAACCCAGTTGAATCAGACTCAATCTAACTTGGTGTGGAATTGCAATCAGTTAAATCAAATTACAGAAATCCGACCAAGAAAATAGACGAAGTTTTGGTTTCAAACAAGAAAATTACAGTTGAAAGTTTTACAGAAATCCAAACAAGAAAATTACAGGAATCCGGGCACGGGGAAAGCAGAGTTTTGGTTTTGTTGCAAAGATCTCCATCGCGGTGGTGTAGTTGAAGTTTTGATCGCCGATGGGGGTCTTGAAAGCTCGACTGGGGATGGGGATCATCACATGCACACATGAGAGAGAGAGAGAGAGAGAGAGACAGAGAGAGAGTTGCACGAAATACAGAGAGAATAGGAGTAAATTGGGAGATGATAATAGCATTTATTACCTTATAGTAATAAACAAACAAACAATAAATAAGGGTAAAATAGTAAACAATCAATTCATAACTCATTTTCACAATTATTCTCCCAAACACTACTACTTTTGTAAAATTCATTCTTCACATTTCTCTCAAACACTCCTACCAAATTCAAAACACATTCTAACTATAATCCAAAAAGCCAAAAAGTTGGAAATGAAAAGTCGAAAAGTAGTCTCCCGAACACCTCTGAACATTGAAACCACTTTGGTACATGAGGAGTATAAGTAATTAAGGCAAACTTGGGGAGGCGTCGGTGAAATTGATCCTGATTGAGCAATAGCCCATACCTATTTAAACCCTAATTAAACTTTAGGGGGTGGGTGATCATTCCTTCTGTGTACAGTGTGGAAAAGCCCTAGAAAGAGAGCAAGGCCGGCCCAGGCCCAAGGCCCACAAGGCCTGGGCCTATGGTACTCTAAAAATGCCAAATTTTTAGGGCACTCCTCCATTTTTTGATAATAGACTTGAGATGACTCTTTCTGACCCTAAAAAAATAAAAATAAAAAGGTCCACTATTACTTACAAAGGGTCTAAACAATTGTAATAACATGTGGGCCTTTAGGCTCAAAGTAAAACAAACCCTGATCCAAAAAAGAAATTACTAGTATTTTGAAACTTGAGCTTTTGACGGGCCGGTAAAAAAAACATGAGCCAATTTCCTCCGGGTCTAGCCCGAGCTCTAAAATTCCCATCAAGGTAAAAAGACAACTTTATACCAAAACTACCCTGGGTCCAAAACCTCACACACTCTCTCTTCTCTCTTAGACACACAAACCAACCAAACGCCCACACAAATCGCCACCTACATTCTACTGCCATGCCTAATCCACCCCTCCGCCTCCGCCGCTTCCTCTCTCTCTAAAAGGGACTTCCCTCACTCTCTCACCTCTCCACCGAACCACCACCACACCACGCCTTCACTCCGCCGCAGCTCCTCCACTACTGAAAAGACAGCTCACCTCACGGATGCAAATTTCTGTTGACGCCATCATCGTCGGCGCCGGTGTTGCTAGAGCTGCCCTCGTTGAAGCCATTGTGAGCAAACCCCTCACTGCGTCGTCTCCTTGATCGGAATGTGACATCGGTTGTTACGGCGGCAACGGCGTGTCGAACTCCATCATATTGGCGTCCGCACTGGCCATGGTTTCAGCTGGCATTTACACCGCCACCTAGGTTTCCTTCCCTCTTCCCTCTCTCTCTCTCTCTCTCTCAGAGCCAGGAGCAAAATTTGCAGGCTGCAAAATTTCCCAATTGCACCTGCGAATTTTCCCAATGTAATCAAAGGATGGCAGAAGGGGCAAATCGGATATCCTCCTCCTCTGCAACTATGGAAGAAGCAAGGGCTTGCCTGAAAGCGGTTAAGTGGTGTGTGCAATCCCAACACATGGTGGTGGCTATTTTTGCCGATTGCTCCAGTACCTTTTGTGGGCATTCTTTGCTAGAAAGTTGGATAGCAGATGATATGATTAAAATGCTTTGATTTTGGTTTGAAAAGCTTTTTCTTTTTTTTGCTTTTGGATGTATGAGAGATGCGTTTCCGTTGTAATCGCCGTTGTGCGAACTTGCAAACGGTAAGTGGTGAGAGCAGGGGCTTTTTTTCTGAATTCGCACCCAGCACAACACAAATTCGTGCTATTTTATGTTGTTCTACAAGTCTACAACATTTGCAGTGGTTTTTTTACAAATTCACAATGTTTTTTTCTACAAATTCACAGTCTTTGCAGTCGCCGGAAAAATTCGCCGGCTGGAAGTTGATGGTAGGTGGAGTTGGGGAGTGAGAGGTGGATAAGCCTCATCATTTGGCCCATTGGCCCGGGGCCCGCCCGAAGCCCGCAAGGCCCAAAACGGACCAACAAATCTGGGGAAAACAAATTTTTTTATCCTTATATAGGAGTATTAAATAATCTCGGGGGAGGTGGGATTGAGTGGGATTGAGTAGGATTGATAAAGACGGGATTGTTTTCGAAAGTATTCCGATGATATTCGAATTGTTCTCAAAAAGTATTTTTAAAATTGTGTTCTTTTTTTTTGGTTCATTTTCATCTCAATCTTATCCCGAACCTATCTCGAACATAGAAGCTCGGTAACCCACTTCAATTTTAGGCCCTTAGAGTATAGTTTTTTTGATACAAAGGAAAACTAACAAATAGACTACATTCTCTCAAAAGCCACACCCATCATGTCTGCTTCGAGGAGGGGGGTGACATCCTCTAGTGGCGAGATGTGGGAAACCCATTTGTGCTCTTGATCAACGCCTAAGTTCGCAAGCTTGTCCGCAACTTGGTTTCCCTCACGGTAGATATGCTTAAGTGAGCATCCAGTAAGAGCCATCAAAGCTTTGCTCTTGGATCAAAATCCCATGGGGAGAGTGAACAGAGACTTCTTCATTGATGAGTGAAATGGCTGATGTTGAGTCCAAATCAATCTCGATATCTTCCATGCCTTGGGTTTGGACAAGCTCCAGACCCCTGAAAATATCCCACAGCTCCGCCTCAAGGCTGGAGCAATCCTCCAATTTGCCATAAAATCCCAAAATCCAGCAGCCTTTGTCATCTCTAATCATGCCACCAAACCCAGCTTTCCCAGGGTTGCCACGGCTGCTGCCGTCTGTGTTCATCTTCAACTTACCTAAACCTGAAAAATTCCACGAAACTAACTTAAGTTGTTTAGGATTAGAAGCATACGTTGAATGATACAGATTAACAATTTCAGTTGCATAGCTAGAACTCTCCAAAAGAACAGCCAAGAGGTTAGGATTTATGTCATCAAAATTTTTTTTATTTCTCATGTTCCACATAGTAACTAGCTTTAGGACAGAGTTTAGAAAACCCCCTTGAAACCCTCTGGTTTGTTTGATGTTAGCCTTTAACCAATTCCTCCAATCTTCAAGATCCCAGAAGCTAGCACATGGGATTTGAGGCAGTCTAGATCAAATGTCAGCAATAGAAGGGTAGACAAAGAACAGGTGGATGAGATCTTCAGTCTTTAAGCCACAACGAGGACACAGATCATTTTCAATCCAGCCCATAAGTTTACGGTGTTGATTAGTTAGGAGTTTTCCATGCATACATGTCCATAGAAAACCTTGCAACTTGGCAGGGACCTTAAACTTCCAAATCCATCCCCAACCAGTATTTGTGTTAGTGTTACCGGCCAACTTGTCATAGGCAGATTTCACAGAGAACACACCATTGTTGTTAGGGACCCAACAAGGCATGTCTTTCACTTCAGCCCTCATCAGGAGGAGGGCATTAGCAACAATGTTCAAATTACTCTCTCCCACATCTTGGGAAATCAACTGGGTGTTCCACGTGTTATCCTCATTAGTGAAGTCCTTCACCTTGACATGCTCTCCCGTAGGGGCAGCCTGCCCAATTTCAGCAAGACTAGTGTTACCACACCACCAGTCATGCCAAAAGGAAATAGTATTACCATCCCCAACAATCCATTTGATATTTTTCACAGTAAAATCACGGACTTTAATGATGCTCCTCCAAGTATGAGAGGCTTTTTTTATTAGAAGGCCAGTCTTTGAAATTATGACTTCTAAGATATTTTCTTTTAAGAACTTGTATCCAAAGAGGTTTGCTTTCAGAGGTGATCCTCCAGCCCAATTTGGATATAAAAAAAAGCCACATTAGACAAACCAGCCTTTCTAATGCCAATGCCCTTAGAGTATAGTGACTTTGGGTGTAAGGTTTAGACACTTTAATTTTAGGCAATGACTATTTTGAGTTTGAATCTGGAAGCCAATTCTGAATCTGGAAAACAGGGCATATCTCCAAAAGCCCCTAAAATATCCAAAAAATAAAATTTGGGGTAAATTTCACTGACACCCTTGAGGTTTGCCTTAGTTACGGGTATCCATCAAGTACACAATGAACTCCTTCTGGTTTTAATATGCTTTTTTTTTTATTGACACTCTAATCGACAATTATTAATATGACAATAAAAGGTTTTAATATGCTTTTTATTGGCACACTCCTTTTGGTTTTAATATACATTTTTACTGACACTCTAATCAACAATTATTAATATGACAATAAAAGGTTTTAATGTGTTTTTTATTTGCACTCCAATGGACAGCCTCCGTGCTTCAACACATCTCCATAGGTCATTTCGAACTGTGAAGAAGGAGGTCCAACCTAGCAGCTTAAAGGCGTTGCGCATCTGATGATAAAGAAGTATGACAATTGAATTAACATGACGAAATGGGTCAAAAATGATTTATATCTAAAATTTTTATAAACTCACTTACATTATTCATTGGATGAGTTAACCAGAGTAAAAGAAAATGAGAATTGAGATCTTTTATGATTTATTCTATTATTAGGTTATTATTCATTTTATTATTATAAACAAGGTGAATTTGTCTTTAGAAGTTAATTTCGCTAATTTCATCACGTGTTGGGTGAATAGGTTTCAATGGTTGTCGTTAAAATGAACATTGAAACTATAGGGGATTATAGTTAAATTCTTAAACACAAGGAGTATCAGTAATTAAGGCAGACTTCATGGGGTGTTGGTGAAATTTTCATTAAAAAAACGATTCCACAATTCTAAGTGGCCCAAAGTTTTTTTTTTTTTTTTCTGATGGTGAAATTATGTTGGTTTACTGCTTGCATTGATTTTGTTACATATCTTTACCGCTACATCTCTTTCAAAACAAAATTAAATTAATGTAATAAAAAGGAGTAACAATCTTTTACTTTTTTTTTTCTTTTGCAGATCTTAAATCCTAGTTATTGTGTACAATTGGTACTACGGTTGAAGCTGAAGCATGCATTGCATAACTGCTTAATTATATGATTATTAAATCACAAAATAATTATATCACATTATCGGCTATGTGATAAAAAATCAAGGCTTTAATATCAACCCATGGCAGATAAATTAGGAAAGATTAGGAGAGAGAAATATTAGGAAATTAGGGGAGAGAATTATTAGGAAAATCAGGAGAGAAACATTAGGAAAATTAGGAGAGAGAAAGGGTGTTTTGGGGTTTATTTGAATTAGGAGAGAGAAAGCGTGTTTTGGGGTTTATAGATATATAAGCGTTAAGTAAAATATAGTATGAAACCTCTATATTTATGCTAATTGTATAATACTAATAATATCTTTTTAGTTGCAAGTGGGGAGACATGACCCGTCTTAATCCGTCCCTATTTGTAGGGCTACTAAGTGAATCAAACAACTTGAGTTCCGCTCGAGGTTTGGCATGTTCCAGAAGCCAAGCCAAGCCTATCATGAACACACATAACTTCAAACGTGAGCCAAGCTTGAACAATTGGACCCTATAAATTTTAAATCTCAACCCAAGCTTGAACACATGCAATTATAAGGAGTTAGGCCAAGCCTGAGCAATACAAGAGAAACACGCGTGCAAGAAAATCAAGAATAAACTAGGTAACATAAATAATTAACCTAGATTAAACCAGGAACAGAATGATAAAACTTGAAAAATATACTAATTAACATAATATTTTCAAATATTACGCTAACAAATATCATTGATTGCTCCCATGCATCTTTCAATAGGAAAATTATGTATATATATTAGAATATGAAGGCACAAAACTATATACATATATATGTCTAGAAATTTTACTTGAAGAAACAAAACACTCAAAAACCATTAGCAAGTGCATCATTTCAAACGAATCAATGGAAGTGAGCTCAAGAGCAGAGATTACTGAAGAGGCATCAATGGAAGGGAGCTCAAGAGCAGAGATTACTGAAGAGGCATCAATGGAAGGGAGCTCAAGAGCAGAGATTATTGAAAAGGGATCAAAGGAAGGGAGCCCAAGAGAAGAAGGGCTTATTAAGCGGCGAAAAAATAAAACGGAGAAAAGGGAGAGAATTGCAGAAACGGCGACGTTTTTAAAAGAAAAACATCCTTTGAAGTTCGTTGAGAGCAATTTTATTGAGAAGAAGACGCTTTAAGGTGATGCTCCTCCAGAAGAAGAGCGAAAGCATTGTTGCACTATTTTGTGACTTTGCGATGGTTATATAATTTAGCTACCATTATTTTTTGGAATTCATGGTATTTGATTTGATTTCCCTAATATTTTGGGAATTTTTTTTGCATTTGTTTGGCTAGTAGAATCATATGCCGTTATAAAAGAGTGATTATTTTATATTTTGACGTTACTGAGGTTTGAAGCTAGAGTAATTATATTCTGTCAACTTGCATCTTAAAAGAGTGCCTTTCATTTTCTTTTCATTTCTTTTTTGTTACAAAGAGTGTCTCGATAAACCTGACTAAATCTCTCCATCCCCCTCTTAGATAGAGGTGTCAAACAGACCGTGTTGTGCCGGCATGACCCATTTAATTTCGTGCCATGCCATGCCGGTCTGTTTACTAAACCATGTTGTGCCGTGCCGTGTCATCCCGTTTACTTAATCGTGCCGCGTCTTGCCGTGCCATTTTGTAATTGTGTCGTGCCCATACTGTAACATCTCCGAGTTTTGTCAAAAAAAAAAAAAAATTTGTATAATTTAGCCGAGTTTCGTCAAAAAAAAATTTGTATATCTAATGACTATAGCTATATTGACTTATTAAAAAGTATAGAAGATATAATTCAATTTGGTTTGTATAATCTAGCCAAGTTTCGGTGTATTGAGATTCACAAAATATTTGTATTGACTTATTAAAATTTGTATAACATATAATTAGAAAATTCATCATTAAAAAATTAATTTTCTTTGGTACATTAAAAATTTGTGTTTGCTGTGTCATGCCTTGGGTTGTGCCCCGCGCTGCGCTGTGCCACGTCTAGCCCACTTCCATGCCACGCCCGTCTAGACCATGCCGTGCCGTGCCACAATTAAACGTGCCGTCTGACACCTCTATTCTTAGAGGAGGCCCCAATTATAAATTGCTACCGAGAGGAATCGACCGTGCAACTTTGGGGTGATATCCCATTGAGGCAAACTGACCTACTACTACGACAACCCCTTGGAGTTTTTAAAAGGTGATTACTACTACGACAACCCCTTGGAGTTTTTAAAAGGTGATTGCATTATATAGTTATGATTAGAGCCTTTTTTTGGGGCCGCTCATGAATCACTTAACAATTTTGAATTTTTTGAGTTCCATGCTCAATTTGGGTTTTTCAGAAAAAGGGAAATCTTTAATGGCTGCATTCAGTGACGGCTCTAGGAATTTTAATAGGGTATTCATGATTAACCTTATCTATATTAGCTTTATGAACTAGTCATATAGACAAAAATTCCCAAATATTGGTGTAAATAATGAGACCAAATAAATACACTAATAATTATTGTAGAAAGTTGTGTGTTGAATAGGTTTGCACTGATCATCTTTTTGGACATATGCTATAGTTTTTTGAGATCTAGAGTTGGTGTTGTTCAGAGAGAAGCTAGTGCACGCGCGATATCGATACCAATGGAATTTTTTCTTTATATATTTCTATTTTGTCATTAAGAATTGTGGAGTACTTTGTTTTGAGCAAATGTACCTATAAAGTTTTCAATCGTAAATTATTTACAACAAATTCTGGATTTTGCTATTGACATTTTTGTCACTACATGTTAGTTTTTTTATCACAACAAAGTTATGTGACAAAATATTTTTGACGCCATTTTGTCACTACAAGCCCGTAGCAATAAGTTTGTTGTGACAAAATTTCAAACTCGTTGCAAGAAATCAAAAGTTATGGTGACAAAAATAGTTTCTCACATAAAAGTTCAATAGTAGTGACAAAATATTTTGTCAAAATATGTAAATATTTTGTCAAAATATGTAACTATTTTGTTGCCTTTAGGTTAATGGTCGTCTCAATAAAATACTTCTACGAGGAATAAAAATATAATGGTGACAAACAATTTTGTCACAAAAATTCCACCTTCGTGGTTACAAAATTGTTGAGGCAAAATAATTTGTTATAATTGGTACTCTAATTTTGTCATTAAAAACTTGAGGTGAGAAAATATCTGTTCCTCACAAAATGGAACAATAGAAACAATTATTTTGTCACAACATGATCATTAATTTCATCACCATTAGTCCAACTCGTCACAAAAGGACCGTCCAGACACACCATTTGTGACAAAAAAAATTAGTTCCCGCAACAAAGCTATACAAGTCAAACTTCATACATGAAGAGTATCAGTAACTAAGGCAAACTTATGGGATGATAGTCGAATTTTTCCTAAAAACAATTCCACAAATCTAAGTGACCCAAAGTTTTTCTTTTCTGATGGTGAAATCATATTGGTTACTACTTGCACTGATTATGTTACATATCTTTACCGCTACATCTCTTTCAAAACCAATTTAAATTTCCATGATAAAAAGGAGTACCAATCTTTTAATTTTTGTTTTGGTTTCTTTTGCAAATCTTAAATCCTCGTTAGTGTATGCAATTGGTACTGCGGTTGAAGCTGAAGCATGCATTGTGTGGACGGCCCACCGAGATCGGTGCGGTTTCGCGTTTGAAAAGATTGAAGATTGTTAGAGTCGCCACCCGGATTTGAGGTCCGAACCCGAGAAACCGATCAAAAATGACTCGTTTGCCCATTGAAAAAGATTTCACTGATCATGGCGGAACCAAAGATTTCTCGGATTCGGGGGTTTGGTTACGAGAGGGGAAGGGTTTTACGGCACCCCTCTCGCCCGGTCCGTGAACCGGTCTCTACTCAACATTTTGTGGGATTTTGGAAATGTTTGAAGTTCAACTTTAAACACGAAATGGGGAATCGGGGACGGGAATCACATAACAACAATATATATGCACAAAAGATATGAATCTACGGTGGATGCTCGTGCACGTGATCTATATGGGTGATAATGATAACAATAAGGAAATTGCTAACAATACTCACAGAAGTAAATTACAACAGAAACTATACAATGACTCAAGAAATTATGAACATGAGGCTTAATAAACTGACTTACAATCTGGATCCCAGAATAGGGATTGAGCGCTCAAAGGTGACGGCTTGAGCGCTCAATCCTCAAGAACAGCTTGAGCGCTCAAAGACATAACATTGAGCGCTCAAGCCATAATATGGCTTTCTGGTTTTTGACCTTCAGGCAAGTTTTTGATACCTCCTCAGGATCATAAATACATAAAATAAAGATTTAAGAGGTTGGACAGCCACTGTTTTGCACTTAAATATAAGATTTTCAAAGGTTTTGATGTTTGATCATCATAAAATGGTTAACTTACACTCATGTATATAGAAATAAGCTGTTTTAAGAGTGACATGAACATAATTAACTATTTAATGACGATAAAAACCCAGAGAAAGCACAAAAATTAGCAGAACAGTGACTGACCCAGAGCTGGGTTTGAGCGCTCAAGGCCTGAGGCTTGAGCGCTCAACCCCTGCTGAAACTGCAAATTTTGAAAATGTTTTGATTATGTATTTTAGACCTTGTAGGCTCATTTCAAGTATAAAGAACTTGAATGAGCCCACTGGTCTCCCTCAGCAAGACCAAAACAGTGATTTTCACATGGTTTTAACTACCTTTTGGCTTGATCAAGGCTTGTAACTTGGCTTTTGATTAGATGATGGTGTAGAACAATGAGTTTAGAGTGTATTTGAGTGATTGAGAGACCTGATTGGTTCAATATGATGTAAGATGAAAGTGTATTTGAGCTTAAAATGGTGATTTTGGCTTGGATGAGGTGGGTTTTGTTGGAAGAGCTGCGTTTGGACGAAATGGATGGAATGTATGGGCTGTAAATGGCTTATTAGAGTGAGAGAAGGGCTGTTGTAGTTGGTTTCTCAAAGACCCATGTGTATTTGGTCTTAAAGATGAGATTTTTGGGTGTTTTGGAGGTTGAAGATGATGGAAATGGGTGAGAGGGAGGCTAAAACGTGATTGAAGGATGAGAGAGTGTGGGTTTGATCTAATGAAGGGTGTGTGGGAGAGAGATTCAGCCAAGGGGGTGAGTGAGGGAGTGGAGGAGGTTTATATAGAGAGAGAAATGGGAGGGAAATGAGTTTAATTTTTGAAATGGGTTTGGGGGGTGATTGAGGAGATGTTCAAGGGTCTAGGAAGTGTATTTAGGCAGTATAAAACATAGGTAGACGCTCCTCTTGTAGTAGAATATCATGATTAGATGCTCTGCAGAAAACTGATCTGGATCAGAGTTGAGCGCTCAAAGCCGTAGGCTTGAGCGCTCAAGGTGGTTTTTAGGGTTTGAGCGCTCAAGGTTGGGACCTTGAGCGCTCAAGGCTGTTGCTCAAAAGGTAAAACTTTGCGGGGCCGCCCCGGGTGCTACCGAACTCCGATTTTGACACAGTTTGAAGCGTTGGAAAGCTTGTTGAGTCTACTTTCTAACCCAAGTGGTTTGGAATCCATAAAATTTATACATCCAAATGTATGACCATTTTACCCTCAAACGGCCGGGAAAACAAGTCGTTTTAGCAACATTCGTGCATCTCTCTCGTTTCAAAACGGATTAGGATGAATTATATATCAATAAAGAGGGTTTTGAATGTACTAGAAGATGGTGTAGGCTTGGGTTTGTTTTGAAGAGGTTTTTGGGTGGTTTTTGCCAAGTTCCAAGTATTGTTTAAGCCTCGGGTAACCACGATTGGTCTATTTCATCATCGGGAATGCTCGAGCGCATCCCGGGTTTAAAATCGGGGTGTCTACACATTGTATAACTGCTTACTTATATGATTACGAAATCGCAAAAAAAAAAATTAATAAATATATCACATTATCAGCTATGTGATAAAAAATCAAGGCTTTCATATCAACCCATGCCAAATATTTATTAGAAAAGTAATTTAAAAAAGAAACTAATTTTCATTGACGTGCGTGTTTAATTCATGGCCTAGCATATATGCTTTTATATTGATAGATTACAAGACTCTGTACCCAGGGAACGGCCCCGGAAATCTAATTTTAGTGGGGTACCTTAATAATCCATACAAATCACAATTGTGAGAATTGGTTTCCCAGTCAAGCACGATAAGATTATGCTAAATTAAGATATTCATTACTAAATATAAAATTTATAATGCAAAATTTTTATAACAGGATCAATAAATGAGCACACAAATCTTAGACAAAACTTGTATACTTTACAATTATATTTACAAGTCTTTAGAATGATCAAGATGGTTTCGTTAATGACTTTCTTTTAAGATATTTCTTCAAAACAGTTAAAAATGAAGAAAATCAAGAGATAAATCTCCAAATATACAAACAATTTATCAACCAATAATTATAAATGAAATAGTCAACGAAAGTTAAGTGTTTAAGCAAAATATAGTACGACAGTTATATATTTATGCTAATTGT
>CM037158.1:31088011-31340056 GCA_020921065.1 Vaccinium darrowii | reverse complement strand
AACCGGTTTGATGGGTCTGAGGGGCATGCTCGTCTTTGTGCTTTCCGAGCAATATCTCCTTTAGCGTCTCCTTCAGCCTCTTCTTCTTCTTCCTCCTCCCACCTTGCGCGTCATCCTTTGACTACAACCACAAATTGGTAAAAATAAGTGAAGCAAAGCATGCATGCAATGAAGCACTGTTGGCAATGAGTTACTTGATTCAAAATTTAAAAACAAGCTTTGGATTCCAACTTTAATTGATGGAGAATATATACCTCATCCGTCCCCGGAGCCAAAAATTTCACTACGCAGGGACCAATTTTTTCCTTAAAATACTATACAGGGGTGATGCCATATAATTCATTGGAAAATTCATTTTTTCTATATAATACTAGAGTCTCTTTCCTCCTTGCGACCGCCTCTACTGGCTCCTCCTGGCTCCATCCGTGCCTCGTCCGACCATGCATATGTCACCAGTCACTTACCAACAAGTCAATAAGACAATCCACCTGCCTCTGTAACTCTTTGGGAACTCTTGCTTATTAATGTAGCTTATTTCGTTTATGTATTTATTTCAAATTTAAATTAAGACGCACAATAAGCAAACTACCATGACTACCAAACCAGACCAAGGCATCAATCACAAATTAAATTTGACGGACTCCTAAAAGGGTTACAAGTATCCAAAACAAATGGAATCACCATTACCGTACTAATTTAATTACTTTAGATTATGATCGGGTCCAGCAATTAACAGCCCACAATGTATTCTTCCACATACTTCAACATATTCCTCTTCAATATACTCTTTCTTAAAAGAAACCAAAACAAAAATTAATGGTGATGAAAGATTTGCAAAAGAAACCAAAACAAAAATTAAAAGATTGTTACTCTTTTTTACCATGGAAATTTAAATTGGTTTTGAAAGAGATGTAGCGGTAAAGATATGTAACACAATCAGTGCAAGTAGTATCCAATATGATTTCACCATCAGAAAAGAGAAAAACTTTGGGTCACTTAGATTTGTGGAATAGTTTTTAGGAAAAATTCGACTATCATCCCATGAAGTTTGCCTTAGTTACTGATACTTTCACGTATGAAGTTTGACTTGTATAGCTTGGTTGGGGGAACTAATTTTTGTGTCACAAATGGTGTGTCTGGACGGTCCTTTTGTGACGAATTGGACTAATGGTGATGAAATTAATGATCATGTTGTGACAAAATAATTGTTTCTATTGTTCCATTTTGTGAGGAACAGATATTTTCTCACCACAAGTTTTGAATGACAAAATTAGAGTACTAATTATAAGAAATTATTTTGTCTCAACAATTTTGTAACGACGAAGGTGGAATTTTTGTGACACAATTGTTTGTCACCATTATATTTTATTCCTAGTAGAAATATTTTACTGAGACGACCATTAACCTAAAGGCAACAAAATAGTTACATATTATGACAAAATATTTTGTCACTACTATTGAACTTTTATGTGAGAAACTCTTTTTGTCACCATAACTTTTCATTTCTTGCGATGAGTTTGAAATTTTGTCACAACAAGCTTACTGCTACGGGCTTGTTGTGACAAAATGGCATCAAAATACCAAGACTTTAGACAAGCACCAATCTCCAAACCTTACCATAAGATAGCATCAGGTGTAACCAGGAACATGAACTTCAAATCAAGCTGCTGCCTTTCCAATGCCGAAGGCAAGCAAGAACTAACAATGTTTCCTGCAAGACAAGGCTAAACAATCAAAGACCAAAGTAACTAAGCTACTAACTAATTAAATTTCGTGCACACATTGTCCTCACTATCTAACCTGGCAATGGAAGAAGAGCCTGCCAACCATGATCGACCCTTGACCACGAATACACAACAATGATAATGTTGGTGTCGTCGAGGACAAACACCTCAAATACCCACTGCCTCTCCCAACCGTTAACTAGGGCTGAAACCGGTTCGGTTCGGTCCGGTTCTCGGCCGTTTTTGTGCGAACCGGCAAAACTCGGTTCGGGAGGTTAACTGAACCGACACCGGTAGTATAGATCTCGGTTCGGTTCGGGGGCGGTTCAGTTCGGTTCGGCAAAAACAAAGGGAAGAGAGGAAACCCTAGATCTGATTGAAAAAATCAAAGAAAGTAACCTAGATCTGACTGAAACATGGACAGAGATGATAAAAATTTACAAATTTATATACAAATCGTTTCAAAAAAAAAAAATCAAAAACACACATTTATATATATATACCAGATGATTTCACTTTCCAGATCTAGAGAGAGAGAGAGAGAGAGAGACGAACATGGACGATGGTAGACCACGAGTCGCCGACGATGATGGACAAGAGATGATGATCCACGATGATGCTGGACGACCGACGGAGATGATGATGGAGGACGATGGGCTTGCGGCTTCTCTCTCTGACATCGCTGGACTCGCCTCCTCTGCTTTGGTAAAGGAAGTGTTTGGGAAAGTGGTGACTCTTGAGTTTAGTAAAGGGAGTGTTATATATTTATAGCAATACATGGTACTTACTAATAAATATATTTTGTTCCTATTCTAAGTGTGAAGCAGTTGCCAGTCGAGTGGTAAAACTTCTGATTCTCTTGCGTGAGGTCAAGGGTTCAATCCTTGCCTCCTAATTTTTGAAGGAAATGTATATGTACCGGTTCGGTTCGCTTAAAAATTCCTACGAACCGGGAACCGAACCGGTTTTCAGAATTTTCAATTGTCAGTTGTCACGAACCGGATAAAGAAAAGAACCAAAAAAAACCTCGGTTCGGTCTGGTTCAGCGGTTCGGTTCCTATTTTCACCCCTACCGTTAACAACCTTATAATTAACTTGAAGATAATGAGCATCACAAAACTCTTCCCAACCACAAGTAAGCTCATTGTCACGAATGAAACCGGACCAGGTTTTATTCCCATGCTTGAGCAAAATCCACTTTCCAACCCCCCGAACACGTTGAATATAATTTAAAATTCTATCTACAAATTTATGTGTTCTTTGGATTCTTGCATGACACTTATTTTACCCATTTAAGTTCATTAAATGTTTTGTTCGTTGGGACTTTAGATCTGCAAAGCATCATCCCATTCTCTTTATTGCCTTGAGATGAATAAGCCAACTGCAACTACACATGGCATCCCACTCCTCCACTCGCAGTATTTTTACTACTACAAGGACCATAAATAGGTCATCAAACCAAAGAAAAAAGACAGACGACACTTCTATTATGAAAAACAAAAAACAGATCGATAACTTCCTCTTCCAAAGGGATTTCTGTCTTCCCCAAAAAACAAATCCAGTGTTGATTGATACAGATTTCATTGATTATATTTTACATACTTTGAGCATACGTGCGATTCTTGATTCGTGTAGAAAGCTTTAACTGCACCCAAAGCTTCCGTGGATGATTGTTGCATCTTTGGAGTGAATGCCACACAACTTGGTGCAAGCGGGGACATATCTTCTCTTAGGAGAGCGCTTTACGCGTGTCTCAATCAATAAAGCTTTCTCATATTTTTATTTCTATTATTCAAGTATGGTCATCTTATTATCTAGTTAAGAAGTTGTCCCCAATTATTTACGTTTATAGAAATTTTAACGACTAAATTTCCAACAATCTAAGAGAAGATATGTCTTTGGAATTTCTGTAAAAAAATGATGGGGAGTAGTCATTGCAAATAACATGAGAAAATTTTGCATGAATGTCGTTGAATTATAGCATTTCCTGTTACACATGATGATTAGGGATCACCTAATTTAAAAGATGAGTTTGCACTAAGCCTTGATTTTATTTTCCATGTGTATGCTACTATTTTGGTGGTGTGCTATTTGCAAGGGCGAACTGAGGTTTGGGATATTTGGAGTTCATTCAACCATTTCCGGCTGGTATGGTAATTTCTATCCATATGTTTGAGCTACTATCTTAATTTGTTGGAGTTCTTCCATAAAACAATTTTTTGCTTGAGAAAACATAAACTTTTGTTTATGATAAGAAAGAAACAGATAATGCTCTTTTTTGAGGAAATTAAAATCATTGACAGACGTTACGTACTTGTGTTGATGTGTTCACTAAGGTGAAATATTACATGTATATTGCTCTATTATACATGTGCTTCATTTCTAACTAACAAAAGGAAGAGTCATTTGACAGTCCTTGTATATTTATATATAAAAAAAAACAAACAAAAAATTTTTTTTTTACTGATAGTAAAGCAGCTTTATATTCCATGTAAGTGGAGAAGTTTTACTATTTGGATTTGAAACGATTATTGCCTCAAATCAATGCTTCTTTCATTGAAAGAAATGAACAATTACATTGATCAAAGAAATGTTTACGTGTTGCTCTAATTGGGAATAAAAGGACCGTGTTCAATTAATGGGTCCTCAACATCAAATTTTTGAAGAGTAAAAAGTGGCATGCTAGAAAGGGAAAGTAAAATGTTGGATGCATAGAAAAGATTAGTGTGCGTGCTAATCATTGATACGAGGAAAATGAGACTGAAGCCTATAAAGTAGTCATCGCAGTGGACACCCAACCTTTGTGATTGGAGATTCCATGAAGAAGGTTCAATGGGTAACAATGAAGTTGTAGGTTGGCTCGAAAAGCACTAATTTTATTGAGGGATAGTCCTTGGTCTCGTTTCTATGGTGGTAGCGCTCATAGGTGCAACGGGTTATGAAAAACATAGTCCAAGTCACTGTGAGGAGTTAGAAAGAGCAAAAGCTCTGAATAAGTCCAAGGTAGGTATATGTTCTGCAGGGTACCAGGTCACAGATAACCCTGAAGGTCTCACCTAAGTGGGTGTGGTAGTGGGGTCGCTACTGTGGGAGATGAGACTACTCCCTAAAAAAACTCATGACACAGAATACACACTACAAGAAATTGCTTAGTTAGCGACTAATTTTTTGCGACCAACAGAATTTGGTTGCTTTTAACGTGGTTTCTAGCAACTGTATGCTAACTTGGTCGCTATTAGTGGAAAGCTGTTACAAATAGCAACTAAGAGAGCTGGTCAGCAAAAGTGGGTCGTCTATTACTTGGCGCCAATTTTTGCCGCTGGTGGGAAAGGTTTTTGTGACCAACTTAAATTCATTTTGCAACCAAAATGTCTCTAGTCGCATTCAAATGTTGAAAAAAAAATTATTGCGACCAACATATGATTATTTTGCGACCAAGAACAACATAGTTGCACTATATCTCTATATCAAATGTTTAAGTGACTAGGATGTTGGGTCGCAAAATATGTCAACTTTATGTTATTGGTTTGCAACTATTTTTTTACAGAAAAATATTTAACTTTATCATAAAAATATTATATTTTAAAATTTTGCAATATATGAATTCATGTTTTAATAGATAATTCGTACCAGGACTGAAGTTAATCGTGTAAATTGTTAGACACTTTTTTTTTTTTTTGGGTAAATCAATTGTTAGACACTTGATTGAATGGGAAATATCATTTTGCTACGTATAAATTTGCGTCTCGATGAAGGTGTTTTCTAAATCCGATCAAGCCAAAAATATGAATGATGGTTTTAATCAACGAGCAGAACGAAATCAGTGATCTTGATCGTCATGATTTGTGTCCTGGTTGTGTGGTTACTAGACGTTCAACTACTACACAAGACTTAGTTTACTATCAATTGCGTCATGATGAAAGGGCTTTCTAAACCCAATGGAGCAAAAATTTAACATGTATAATTTAATCAACAAGCACAATGAAGTAATTGATCTCGATCGTCATAATTACATCACGGTCATGTGGCTACTCTATATTCAACTATTTCACATGATTTTTTTTTTTTTTTTGATAAGGAAAATGTGGATATTCCATTATCACAAATCAGGTTACCATAACAGATTACACATCAGACAACCAAGAGAAACTTGGACTACGATGTGCGAATAATGCACCAACCCAATCCGACAATGGACCGACGCGATGCCAACCAGCAAGGAAAACCACGAGCCGACCTGGGGATGTTGCCATTTTTGGACATTACGATCCCCACCAACACGGCCGTGGCCGGCAAGCGCACAAACACGATCTACATCTCCGGCAGCGGAGAAACAACTTCGGCCAGTCACAACAACAACAAAACGAAAAAACACATTATTGCCCACCGTCCCACCCACCGGATCTGGGAAAAAACGGACCCGGACCAAAAACCAAAAGGAAAACAAAACACCTCACCCGTTATTCGCCTCACCGACAGCCGCCTAGCACTGGACCACCAAGCTCCGTCTTCACCTTACCGGACTGAACCCCGAAGCCGGAACAACACCTCTGCCAGAAACCAGCAAAGGGGACCAACCACCAAGCCATCCAGACCGAAAACGCGAAGAGCCAGTGCTGACGGGTGGAGGACACACTGACGAGAGGAAGGGAAGAAGGGGAGGGAGAGAAGGAGGGGGGGGGGGGGGGGGAGCCCCCACCCCAGATCTGGCACTGTTAGGGGAGGCAAAGTTTCGCGAGAGAGAAAGAGGAAAGGTAGAGAGAGAGAGGGATTCACCTTTTGATAAAAGTTTCACATGATTTAGTTTACTATAAATTGTGTCCTGATGAAGGGGCGCGCTTTCTAAAACCGAGGGAGCCAAAAGTTTACATGAATTATTTAATCAATAAGCAAAACGAAATCAACGAGTACAATCGTCATAATTGTGTCGTGGTTGTGTTACTACTATACATTCATCTATTGCATATGATTTAGTTTACTGTCAAACAAGTTGGACGTATAAGTTTGAAAGGTCATTGTCAAGTATACTTTTATGATGGTCATTTCGTGTTTTACTTAATCCATCATTTTCACCAAATTGGAAAATCATCGAATATTGATAACCTCCTAATCAGAAAACATTGATGATTTCGGAGCCATTATAGCCTTATAAAGCACCTCATGAGCCCTGCCTGGGGTCTTTTTTGCCATGTTATGCTGCAATTACTACCAATTGCACTGCGTGGATTTCTGTCAAAGGAAGTGTGTTTCGCATTGACTGAATTGAGTTTATTCTTCAAAGAGTTGTGCTCAGAGACTTTGCGATTGCAAGTATTAGAGCAACTTGAAAGAGATATTGCCTTGATATTGTGCAAGTTGGAGTTGATATTTCCACCATCATTTTTTGATGTAATGGTTCATTTGGCAATTCACTTAGCGCATGAGGCTATAATTGCGGGGCCAGTTCAATACCGATGGATGTATCCTATTGAAAGGTATTTCCATCTTATATTGTTGTGATCAAAACTTTCACTTAGACTGAACATATTAAACTTATTGGTCTCTCCTAAAAATGTTAGGTTCTTGCGAACTTTAAAGGATTCTGTACGCAACAAAGCTCATCCAGAAGGCTCAATTGTTGAAGCCTACATTGATAAAGAATGTCTCACATTCTGCTCAATGTATCTCACTGATTCTGAAACGAGATTTAATCGGGAAGAAAGGAATTACGATGGGGGTCAAGTTCATTTACCCTCAAAGTTGCCTCTTTTCACATGTAATGCCCGTCCATTAGGAGCTGTAGATATTAAAAAGTTGAATTTGGAAGATTATTCAAAGGCTCGATGGTACATTCTGAATAATTGCATTGAAGTGGAGTCCTATCTACAGTAAGTTGAACAATTTCAATATCCATATGTCATTGAGTTACTAATATAAAAAATTCGAAACTTGATTATGAAGATTTAATGCAGGAAACACAAAGAAGAGATTCAGGAACAAAGTCCCATGAATGTTGAACAAAGGCATCAAAGTGAATTCCCTTCTTGGTTTGAAAAACATGTAAGTGTGAACTTTCTCTAAAAATTATATCTATTTTTTCAATTTATCCTTTATGAGCCACTTCTAACGATATTCATTTTTCTTCTACATAGATGATACAATTGCGGAAACAAAATTCTCCCGAGGCTACAAATGACCTTTACTCCCTTGCGTTGGGTCCTGACCATAGAGTAACAAGGTGCTCTGGTTGTAGAGTCAATGGGACTAGGTTTCATACAAGAGACCGTGAGAGGGTCCGTACAACTCAAAATAGTGGCATTGTGGTCAAAGGGGAATATCTATCAGAAGATACTGATTTCTATGCCGTTTTAATTGATATAATAGAATTGAAATACAACTTTGGGAATCGTGTCTATCTGTTTAAGTGTCAATGGCGGGATGTGAGTGACAAAAGGGAAGGAATAAGAAAAGACCAGCACTTCATCAGTGTTAATGCCACTGAAACTTGGTATACGAATGAACCTTTTGTGCTGGCATCTCAAGCAAGGCAAGTGTACTACTTAGATGACCCAAAACATGGTGGTTCTTGGCAAATTGTACAAAAGATACACACCAGAAATTTGTTTGATGTTCCAGAAGTGGATGAGGAAGATGACAGTAATGATGAGACATTTCAGCAAGTTGAGGTCGATGGTGTCCCTGTACAAGTTGATGATAGAGAAGTGACCACATTGCTTAGGGAAGACTTGGCTGCAGAGACTGTTGACCAAAGCGTCATAGTAGATGGGAACTGTTTGGATGAAGGAAATTTGTCAGACATTGATGATGGGGTTGATGAGGAAGACGATACCATGGCTGACTACTGTATTGACAATGCCCAAGAGGATGAATTTACTGATGACGATGAGAGTGATATAGATAGCATGTTGTAGTTGTGTTAATTGTTTTGTGTTACTTGAGCTAGGAGTGCTATATGTTAGACTGATCTATGATGTTTTGGCTATGCATGCTTAAGACTTGTTTACCTTCTTAACTGTTCTTTATGAATTCGTAACCTTAGTTTCTTTCATTAATTATATTGTTGGACATTTTAATTATATTGCTGGCTGTGAAATCCAGAAATGGCAGAATATGAAAGGCTAAGAGTAAATAAAATTGGAAGGAACTTGTCACGATTAAATGATCTTGGAAGAAAGGCCATAACAGTCCCAATGCAACCAGCTGAAAGTGCAAGCAAAAGTGCTGGACAAGGAAAGAGCAAGGTTGTTATTAGCGATGAGGATGATGGAGAATATATACCCCATGTCAGTGAGGAGGGTTTTGGTTATTCTAGTGATGATGACGCTTCTTCTGGGACTCAAGCTAATCAGGTAATACATTCGATTTCATTAACGTAACTTCCTACCTAAAAATTAATAAATTTTTAAAATACAACCTCAGAACCTCTAGAATGCTATTTCACTTGCATGGAAATGTGTTCCCTCTAGCATGGCTTGCAGCCATAGTACCGCCCAAAAACCTCACCCGCTAAGGCTAACAAGGAATCCTATAAGTCATTAAGTCAGTAGTAAGAACAACTAACGTGGTTCACTTTGCCTTCTCTTACATTTTTGTATATGTTTCTATGCAGTGGGAAAGTGTGCATGAACTTACCTATGATCCAAGTTTTGCTAGTTTGACATTTTTCATTTGTGCCATTGTTCCAAACATACCAGAACCAAGCACTCAAAATATCAAATGTTCTCTCTCTCTCTCTCTCTCTCTCTCTCTCTCTCTCTCTCTCTCTCTCTGAATTAGTTTTTTTTTTTTTTATCTTTGCATTGATGTGATTAAATTTAGGGCTTAAGGCTCGTATTGATTTTTGTTTTGTAAGTGATTTTATATTCATTGACATATTAATAGTTCATATGTTCTGCTATGTCCATTCTTTTTCATAGTTCTTCTATACTTAATGGTTTATGAAAAACTACTTCATTTTGGTTCTCTAGTAGAATATTAATAATGTAGTTTTTCCCCCCCTAAATTCAGGTCCAATATAAGGCTAGACAAAAGAAGAAAAAAGGTCCTGTAAAACATAGATCGAGAGACTTCCAAGGATCTCGAGAAGAGAGCAACATTATCAAGGGAGCAACCTCAACTCCACCGACACAACCTTCAACTGATCATGCTGAAGGCATGCCCATGGTGGCTGCCCAACCTACTCAGCTTCCAAATATTGCTGCCAACAGTGAGGGTTAGAAATCTATAGCTCTTTAAATTTTTGGTTAACGTGTTGATAGTCTATTGTTTGGAAAGATAAAATGTATATGTGCAAATTTCACAAATGAATACACCTAATGGTTTTCTTGGATAGTCAAGGGTCTAGTTCTAATGATGTTTTGGTAATGGTTTGTTCAGCGGGGTCTTTGCTTGGTTAAATAAATGTTAATCCTATTTGTTAGTGATACATTTTCATTGCCGTATAGTACAGGTAGTTGTTGAATGTAAGTCCTGTGACACGATGATGTTCTTCTTTCTAGTTATAACTGTTAAAAGTTTGTATAAGACATGTATTTGTGGGCTTTAAACTATGTCCTAGAATAAGAATTCTAAGAGTTTAATTAGTGTTTAGAAGTGTTGAAGGTGCATAAAATGAACTTTAGATGATAATTGTCAATCACATGTTGATATGCTTGCTATAGCAGGACTAAATGGCATGGCACCAAGAAAACGTCGCAAGGGTGGAGGTCCTGAATCCAATACATCTCCTATTAGTGCTCCTCAATCCATTGCACCAAACTCTGTTGTCCCTCGGTCTAGTGAGCCTAAATCCATTATGCTACCTTGCTATTTCTTTGGTCTTGTTATTTTCATACACAAAGGGATTCAATCTGTTTTTCTTTTCTTATTTTTTTGACAGCTTCAACTACTTCAAAGAAGAGAGGTCTCTCACGAGGACTTGGACACCAAAAGAGGCTGCGTAAAGAAGGAAAAATAGGTGATGTGTACTTTCCTGACGACATATGGAAGCCACTAGGATCAGAGGCCAGTGCTTATACAAATGAAGTCGGTGTTGTATGTCGAATGTTTGCAAATTTAAGTATCCCATATTGGAAAGACATGACAGATGAGGACAAAGAGCCAATGTTTGTTCGTCTTGCTGTAAGTAATCATTCATACCAAAAGAGAGAGAGAGAGATAGAGAGATAGAGGAGAATTGTTGCATTAAGCTATGTTATTCATTTTTTTATTTTGCACTTGGCACTTAAGTTTTTTTGTATTTGTCACCTATTGTCAATCTTACGGATTTTAGTATCAACTCTAAAGTATGTCCAACCTTGAAAATAGCCGCTCATGTTGTAGTTTTGATTCTTAATTCATTTTTTAAATAGGAGGAGTTTGTGGTAGACTTTAGCCACCCACATGCCAAAGCTGTTACTGATCACATCTTGAATGAACGTTACTCTGACTACCGTGCACAACTATATCGTCGTATCAAGTCATTTCCCTCAATAGAAGAGGCTCGTAAGCACCCAGATGCTGAAATAGATCCCAACCATTGGAATCACATATGTGATTATATGAAGTCCGACAAGTACATTGTAAGATACTCTTATTTGCTAAGGTTAATTAGAAAGAAACCTGCATAGGTAAATATGTGTTCTGATTGTCGAATGTTCAATGCAGATGAAGAGTAATGCAAACAAAGAGAAACGCTCTAAGGTGAAAGTTCTTCACTGCTCCGGATCGAAGTCTTTTGTACGACGTCAAGAAGAATTGGTAAGATATTTTTATAGAAACTGTAGACTAGATATTTGTAATATTTTCTTTTTGTAGAAGCTAATTGTACCTTTATTTTATTTTTTTTACTTGTATATGCTGCGTAGAAAGAAAGTGAGATGGGTAGGATCGAGTTTTATAAAGAGACTCATTGCAAGGAAGGGGTTTGGGCTTCTGATGGTGCTGAAAAGAAATATGTACGTCTATTTTTCTTGTAATGGACTAATACCAATATTTTTTCATGCTAAAGTGTAACTAACTACAATAGTGTCTTTTTCAGAAGGAAATGATGGAACTAAAGAACCAGCATGTGGCAGAAGGTGATGTACCTATGACAGAGGATCAGATATGTGACAAAGTCCTTGGTCGTGCAATAGGATATGTACCTGGTCTTGGTCACGGAGTGAGACCCAACACATCAACCAAGGTAACACATGCCACACGTGTACAACTACAAGAATCTGCAAAGAGGGTAGAGGAGGCTGAAAGGAGGGCAAATGAGGCTAATCAAAGGGTAGAAATGGCTAATAGAAAGGCAAAGGTGGCTATTAGAAGGGCAAAGAAGGCTGAAAGAAGGGCAAAAGAATTAAATGAGGAGCTCATCACTCAGCGGTCTACCACCAACACTTTGACTCAGAAAATAAATCGCCTAGAGTCATTTTGTGATAAACTTGCCTCGAGAATGGACATGAGGAGTTCACCTCATTAAATAGGTAAATATGTCCTCTTCACTCTGTATTTACTTAGTGACGCCTAAAGATATGTTCACTCTCTTGATATCCAGCCTTAAATAATTCAGCCATCTCAACCTATTATTGTTTCCTCATCTTTTAGTCATGCAAAGCTAAAAACACCAATATATTTAATTTCATGCGATTTTCGTGTAGTAATGACCTAGTGAGCAGTAAGCATAGAATCATCATGGAAGTTGTTGAGGTTCTTCATTTTGAGAGAGAGAGAGAGAGAGAGAGAGAGTTGATTACAATTAATAAGGAATTGGGGCTGTAGTTCTCTAGTTGTTTCTTGGTAATTAAGACTTCAAGTTCTTAATAGTCTTGTATTTAAACTCTCTTCTCTTGATCTGAAAAACTTGTGAACCGCTATCCTCAAACACTAAAACACAAGGTTCAGACCGTGCTTTGGGTTTGTTTATATGAAAGTTTAAGGCCAAAATCATGTTTGTGGTTTAGGAAATATGTTGTAACTTATGTTTAGATGCATAATTTCATTGTTATATGCTAAAAACTTGTTATAACTGCTGGAAATAGTGTGTTCTTTGGTGCTGAAACTGGAATGAGTTGCTGAAATAGCCTGTTTAAGACTGGAAATACTACTGTAACTATTATTTAAAGACCAAAAACATGTTTTTTTTTTAATGCTCAAACCAATTCTGGTTTGCCAAATTGTTAACTGTGGTAACTAGAATATTAAGTTGATGTTGAAACGATGTATTTAAGTGTAGGAAATCAGTGCTAAATGCTAGAAATCTCTTGCATTTGTGAAAAATATGAATGTAAGCGCTCAAATATTGAGTATAGTTACTAAATGTGTGTCAGTTGCGATGTTTGGTTAAAATTAATCCACTACAACCAAATTTATTCAATGTGGAGACCTAATACTACTAATATAATCTGCTTACCTTTGCATCTTCTTCGCTTGAGGTGCTTAGTCTTGTTTTTTTAGTTCAAACTTAGGAATATTATATGTTCACCTTCGCAACTCATCAACTGGAGGTGGATTATGCAATGTTATCTGAGTTCAATTTCTAAGTTTGGTTTGGTATTGCAGCGGTTGGCTTCTTTGCCGCTATGTTATGAATTTTGTGCTTCTATATGATTTCTTTGGATGGGTTTCTGTGTTGTATTCTTGTTTCCAGTATGCAGCTGCTACTTCCTTGTTTTTGCTGATCCATAATGTAGCTAATGTCTTCTCTTGTTATATTGGAATCCAAAATTGAATTCTAAGGAGATGATGCTGATCATGCTTTTTTCTTGTGCTACCTGCTTTAGCATTGTGGATTTTGTTTTTTTGCTTTTCTTGTTGATATCTCATCAACTTCTTTGGGGTAAAGTGTGGCATAGGATGCTTTATTAGGGTGCCAACCTCGTTGGAATGCTTTCACATTTCCGCTTATGCCTTTTAATCTTTGCACTTGTACCGAAATCTTCCTTCACTCTTTTTCCAAAAAAATAATACGTTATTCAGTCTAAAACTACTTCGAGAGTGATTCATCTTGAATTGTACCCGTGTCGGATACCGATACTCATTCGATACGTGAATGCATATAATACATCCTAAGCGTTTCCGTATTTGTATGATTGATATATTTGCAATTATTGAAGTGTTGCATGATTTAGGATTACCTAAATTATGTATCCAACCTATGATGGTGTTGAAATTATGGCATTATCACTACATTTGGGTTCTTGGAGAAGTAGATCGCTAATTTTACTACCTTGTAACTCCCAATTTTGATTATCATGAAAGTTGACGGTGCTATTGATTGTTATCATTTGTAATCATTTTTTGAATGCTACATCAAGTTGTTGGATTCAATAGTAGTCTTTCCTGAAGCTGTTAATTAAGATTGGTGGTGTTGTTGATGTACTCAATCTGTTTGCTGGTGCTCTAAATGTTTTCATGTTGATGGTGCTATGCTACTGATGTTGTAGCAAATGGGAGTTCACCTAGCTGAGCTTATAGCTAGGCTTGTCTTTTACATTGATGATGCAAAATGTAACATTTCTGGATTATGTCTTTGTAATGGTTGATGGCTTGTTAACCTAATTTCCCTTTTGGTCCATGAAGGCATGTGATTGTCGCTTGGAGGGGTGTTAATCTAGTTGGGATGTCTCCTTGCGTAATGATGCTATTTTTTCTCAGTTCCCTTTAATCTTTGTAATTTGTCTCTAAAGATTAATAAAATCTTCTTTGCTATTAAAAAAAAAAAGCTCACATTTACTTTAATAATCTTGTACGCTAACCACTTTTGTTCAACTTTGCAGATGATAGATGATGAAGTCACTTTTTGGCATAATGGAGTATGAAGTCACTTTCTGCATTTGATGTTTAAAGCTAGATTGGACTTGGTTCGAGCTTCGAGTATGAAGTCCATTTTTTGCTATATCATGGACTTTACCTAATGTTAGTTTTTTGTTGTATGGTTGATTAATGTTCGCACCGCTTTTGAGAAACATATTATGCGGTTCTCTCTTTTTTTTTCTTTTTTTTTTGTGAAGGATTGTATTGTATTTTGTGACTCCTTAGTTGGTTCTTGGATTTTTGTGAAATACAAGCTAGTTGCTTAAAAAACGAGTGTTTGGTAGTTGCAAAAAATATTGGCAGGAGAATTAATTTTGTGACAATTGCAACCAATCATGTAAAAAAATAGTGTTTTTTGTGACCAGCTCTTTAGTTGTAAAAACAGGTGGATGTAAATTACAGGGGCATTTTTTGTGACAAAAGATTACATTTCCAGTGACTAGCTCTTTACACCCTAATTGGCGACTTCGCTGCCCCCCTGATTTGTGTTTCACCTGGATTTGGAGTCCAGGGACCACCCCAAACCGCCGTTTGGGAAGCCATTTTCGCACCTGGACTCGAAATACTGTTGGGAGTACATATCCCCCCTCTCCCTCGTTGGCCAACGACGGCCTCTACCCTAGCGTTAGCAAATCCGGCCTGATTTGCTAATTTTGCTCCCCGTTTTACCCCTCCAAATCCGGGTGACGTTGTGGGTTTCTGTACTGCATCTTTCATTTCGATCTTTTGCGGTAAAGAGAAAAGAGAAAAGGGAAGAGAAGAGAGAGAAGGGTTCGCAGCAAAAGGGCCGCCATTTTTGCTCCTCTTGAACTCGTCTTCTCCGTCTGAGGTAATCGATTTCTCATCTTCCATGGTCCTGATGTGGTGGTAATCGATCTGTTTCTCTGGGTTTTGTTATGTCGATCTGAGCCATTGTAGCCCTAATTTGTGACTACTGGTTGCCCTATTTTCATGGTTTCACTTTTGATTTAGCCCTAATTTCTGTCAACTAGTTGGCCCATTTTCATGGTTTCACTTCTGTTACCAATTTCTGAGTACAGAAAGCATGATTTAGCCCTAATTTCTGTCTACTGGTTGCCCTATTTTCATGGTTTCACTTATGTTACTAATTTCTGAGGTCTGGTTTCATGATTTAGCCCTAATTTCTGACTAATGGTTGCCCTAATTTCATGAGTTTGCTTTGTTTTGAAGAGTTTGTCCTAATTCTTTTGTCGTAGTTTCATGAATTAGCCCTAATGTCAGCAGTTTGGTCATTATTTGTGACAATAATGTGTGGTTTTTATGACTTTATTATCCATTATTTTGTTTATTGCCCAATATTTGGTTTTACATTGATTTGGTTGTTGGCATAATTACGAAACTTGAAAAATTAACTTATTTTAAAACAGATGGCAAGACTAACCTCACGTGAACGACGAAAGAAGGCGAGCCGTAAGGCTTTGGTAGCAACTTTATGTGTCATGAGAGTACTGACTACTACTCTCATGCTTTACATGTTCATTATGGACTTGATGAGGTTTCGACAAAGGCCCCGTATTCGCGTCAACCCTAATGTTTACCAAAATCAAGTTGACGCACTTAATAGGTTAGTACGTGGTGATGACAAAAATTGCCATGACCAATTGAGGGTAAATAGGCATACATTCATGAGGTTGTGCCATTTACTCGAGGAGAGCGGCTTACAAAACTCTAGGGACGTGACACGTGTGGAAAAGGTTGCTATTTTTTTATGGGTCCTCGGGCACCATAACTAGAATAGGCCAACGAAGTTCCATTTTGTGCGGTCTGGAGAAACAGTTAGTAGGCATTTCAACGTAGTGTTGTTGGCGGTATTGCGTCTATATAATCAATTGTGGTATCATCCCCAACCTGTTCCTGCTAACGAGCCGGACCATAGGTGGAAGTGGTTTGAGGTATATTCACCTTCCAAATCCTTTGTTTCCCCTTCAATTTCTTCATTCATTTTGTACTTAGTACTAAACTATCTGCCTAACAGAATTGCCTTGAGGCTCTGGATGGTACCTTTGTACCTGTCCTTCCCCCAGCTGAAGATAGGGCACGCTATAGGTCAAGGAAGGGTGACTACGCAACGAATGTATTAGGAGTTTGTAGTCGGAACCTTCGATTCATATATGCCCTGTCTGGCTGGGAAGGGTCCGCCACAGACTCGAGAGTCCTTCGCAACGCGTTGGTGAGGCCTCATGGGTTGAGAATTCCACAGGGTATGTCAGTTAAGTAACCTTTGTTTAAAGTACATACCTCCACACTTATTCCAACATAATCACATAGGAAGTGAATGCGTTTTGTAGGTAGGTACTACCTCGTCGATGCTGGTTACACCAATGGGCCTGGATTGTTAGCTCCGTATAGGGGTCAACGATACCACATTAACATTTGGAGGCAAGGACACCAACCCCAAAGCCGGGAGGAGTATTTTAATATGAAGCACTCAAGTGCTAGAAATGTGGTTGAGAGAGTCTTTGGGGTGTTAAAAATGAGATTTGCAATATTGCGATCTTGCTCTTATTATCCCATTAGAACTCAATGTCGCATAGTGACTGCATGTTGTCTTCTCCACAACCTTATAAAGTGAGAAATGGAAGTTGATCCGGTTGAACAAGAATACACAGCTTGGGAGCAGGCGACCGTGCATATAGTCCCACCAGATGACTACATTGACACGATCGAGCCAACCACAGAATGGACCCAAATGAGAGATAACTTGGCAACTCAAATGTATAATCATTGGTTAGCTAATGGTCCGGCCGCGGAGTAGTTTAAAATTTGAACATTTGTTGGCATTGTTGTAATCTAATTCCGTAGACTTGTTGTTTAATTTCGAACTATTTTTAATATATTGAATGAATTTGTGTAATTTTCCATATATTGAAGGACTTATGCTTATGTGGTATTGAATTACACATGTCTTATGTGAAATGTAATTTCGAACTAGTTTTGTGGGGTGTTTTAGTGCAGTTTTCTGGGGTGTTTCTGGGCAGTTTTTTTGGGGTGTTTCACTGCAGTTTTTTGGGCTATTTTGCTGTAGTTTTCTGGGGTGTTTTGCTGCAGTTTTGTGGGGTGTTTCACTGAAGTTTTGTAGGCAGTTTTCTGGGGTGTTTCACTGCAGTTTTTCTGGGCTTTTTGTGGGGTGTTTTAGTGCAGTTTTCTGGGCAGTTTTGCTGCAGTTTATCTGGGGACTTGTTCTACTGTTTTTCTGCCTAATTGTTGTGCATGTTTTTATTGGCACTGGTGCTACAGTTAGGGTGCTTTATATATGCTATTTGCATCGCCTTTGCACTTTATTAAATGTCATGGGCTATGATGAATTAGGCAGAAGTAAGTAACGCGAGGCATACAACTTTGCAGGGGTACTTATGAAGGCCAATGGCTTTAAAACCATTTGGCAACATAAGGATACATCAAGTGATGCATTATGACCAATGACTTAAATAATTCTGAGCCTCATGACTTCTGTGTGTGTGTGTGTGTGTGTGTGTGTGTGTGTGTGTTTGAAACTGCATAAACAAGTGCCCAGAAAACTGCAAAAAAATAGCCAATCATGTTCACATGCATTATGCTGGTAGTTGCTGATTCCTGATGCATCGGGTAGTTGCTCGTAATGCTGGTAGTATGATTTCAAGTATTTAGCACTAGTAAGTTTATATATTCATTGACGGCTATGATGGTATTTGTACAAAAAGGCAAAGCACTCGTGTTCGCAAACAAATTGTGAGGGCCAATGGTTGAATCACTGTTTGGCAACATAATTTGTAGACCGCCTTGTGCAATGTGTGCCGCTGGCATTCAAAATCTGAGCCTGCTACATATATTTGAAAAGTGTTTCCTTTTTTTTCCCATTGAAATGTGATGATTGCTTATTTTCTGAATAGAGTTTTAAATGGCATGTCAACATAGAGAGTCGTATTGGGTGGTGTTTGTTGGACATCATCCGAGGATCTACAACAATTGGGAAGAAGCTGAAGTCTAAGACAATCGATACCCGAGAAGTTATTTAAGTAATGACTTATTGTAATCAAGTGATGTAGGTTGTTTGTTGTTAAATAATGTTTATGTATTTATTTTGTATTTTTTGTAATGACAATGTAATGATTGTGTAATATTTCTATGTTTGAACATTTTATGGAAATGGTTCCGTTTCTACAAATACAGAGTTCATTATTAAAAACAAAACTATAAAAAAACAAGAAGATATTTTATTGTCAACTAAATTACGTACAAGAGTTAAATGCCAAATAATTTAAACTCCTCACCATTCAAATAAAGGAAAAATGAAAAATAATTCTCCAACCATTCTTCTGTCAAATAAATAACAAAATGCCTTTTATTAATTTTCCAAATTTTAACTTCGTAGTTATTTTTTTATTTCCAGAATTTTTTTTTTCAAAATATGGTTGTAATATTTTCATTTTATTTAATGTATATTTTTGTACTTATTATGTATTTATTATTTATTTATTTATATTATAATCAAATTAATTCATTTAGTTTAATAAAATATTCGGTCCAGGGGTAAAAAGGTCATTTCGTCACTTATCCTATCAAATCCACCTTCCCAATCCCCCTTCTCAAAATACCATCCAAACACCTCACTAACAAATCCACCCTTCTTATGAGGTGGGGCCACCCTCATTACAAATCCACCCAAAATCATCTCCGGTCGCCAAACGGGGCGTTAGTCTCCAAAAAATGTTTCATCTGATATATAGTGGACCTTTTTCGCGACCAGAGCTTGGATTAGGCGACCACAATTTATTTCTTTTTGCAACCAGTGGTTGGTCACAATAAAATATCCCTATTGCGACCAGATCCATCGGGTCGCCTAATATTGAACCTATTGCGACCACGTCATTTTCTGGTCGAGAAGTATCAAATACGACTAGCTTGCAGCGACTGGCATGGCGACCACATCTTTTGGTCACAGTATCATTTCGCGACCACAATGTCAATTTTTTGCAACCTTGCTCTTGGTCACAAAATCTCTAATTTCTTGTAGTGACATGTGCATGACCGTAACGTGCAAACCCGACTAGAATCAAAACAAATTGCCCGTACTGTGTGCGGAGTAAGTAGAAGTTTGGCTCCGGGACCCAGTTCAAGACATTTAGTTCACTGTGGCGCGATCAAACGGAACTTACTTTCGCTAAGTGCAGATTCAAACCCGAAAGGTACCTACACCCATTGCACAATAAAAATGCTCATTTATATCATTAGAGAGGCATCTCATGCAAGGTACAACAACCATTAGTCCCCCTGTTATTCTGAAAGAAAGTCCATGTAAGATTGTCTTTGTGTGAGTGGTTACATCGGTTAGTGTCCAACTACGGTCTCTTTGAGTATTTGACTTTAAATCTGGTTATCAAAAGGTATTTTGGCCACGCAAGCCATTTGAGTTGAAAAGCTGCACATATGCATCCTTAGTAGCTCAAACTGAGAATATCGTACAGTAAATTTATTTGTTTTGCCCTAGCATATCACACAATTTTTCTTCCCCAAGTCATCCATATGGAGTGGGTTTTCCTACAGTTGACTGTTGCCAAGGATACATTTCATCTATGAATAGAATATCTGAAGAATAGTTTTGTAGCCCACGAGCAAATTGTAAAGTAGAAAGTATTTGAAAACTAGTACTCCATCCGTCTGGATTTATTTTGAAAATTGCACGTAATTTCGTAGTCAAATTAGAACGGAGAGAGTATTAAATGGAGGGATTGATGATAAAATAGGAAATTAACAAACTCAAAAGGTAATGGAAAAAAAGTTGACACTAGCAATAAATAGGCCAAAAGTATTTTCTTATGTCAAAATAGGATCATGTATCAATTTAGGGTTCTGCCTCCACAGAGAAGTACAATTGAATATGAAAAGCTACCATTTTCTTCTCAAGAGGGATTGTGATATGCATTAACAACAAATGAAAATGCAAATGAAGTACGGTCCACTTGGTAAGCAGTAATATATAAATATATAACTAGGATAAAACGTTCTTCTAGAAGTTCCAAACAAGATACCCCCTTCGTTCCTAATTAGGAGCCCTACTTTCTTTCTCTTCCAATTTCTCAAATCAAAAGATGAAGTGACTGTTAATTTGGAACGGAGGGATCAGTAAAAGCCAACGATGGAAAAGTTCATTACTACACCGAATAGGATATCTGAAATGCTCAACTTTTGTTTATGAGAACTACATATGATACTTGGTTCGAGTCAATACAACCCCTCTTCCAAAGGAAATGATTGGCTCGAAACTCAAAGTTAACATCTTGAAACAACCTTTAGCGAATGCACCCGCAATACATTCCACTAGAACTTTTATTTCTCTAGTAGAAAATGGATTTGAGACAAAACATAAATCTGACAAATCAACCTCAAATTCATTTGTCATGAACGAAAGGACAAATCTATGGAATCAATAAAAGGAAAGAAACAAACTTGAAAGATTGGCACGGATTCTGGTTCATTTTGCTTGGGCATCACACTACTCTGACAAAACTTAAAGCCAGAAATGTGAAAAAACAAGAAACGGTTGAACCTTAAAGCCAACTCTAGCAAATACAACTTTAGCATCTTGACTGAAGTGGTGCGTGCTAGTCCTGTACCTGAAACCAGAAAAGAACACTAATAAGATTGAGGCAAACTATAAATCCACTACTCGTAGAACTCGTCAGAACTAAACAGATAGTAACATGAAAATAGTTAAAAGCACGGGCCTTCAAAATGCAGATGCTTGTAACATAGACAATTGCTTCCTTCACCCAAAATTTTTTGGGAAATTTATCAAAATGGTCCCTCTAGTTTAACCCGTGTCTCGATTTGATCCCTATAGTTTCAATTTCACTCTAACGAACCCTCGAGTTTCAATTTTGGTCGAATTAGATCAAATCGATAACAAACATTATCAAAGATGACGAAAAATCCCAATTTGGGGATTTTTTTAGCGTCAACCTGCCATTTCCCCTATGGATTTACAGATTTGGGACTTTACAGATTTACTAACCCTTCATTTACAGCAAAGAATCTCCATGTCTCCAATGACTTTCCTAGAGGTGAAATTTGTTCTTCGACTTTGCAGAGTTAAATTAATAACGCAATACTTACAATCACCCAAAAGCAAAGATATACACCGAAGATGTTTCTTCATAACACTTACGCATTCACTGGTGTCTCTTTCTTTCTTAACTTTCTCAAAAAGGGCATGATATGATTCAGTAAATCCTCCAAAAAGTAACCCAATTCGACATGCTTCCTTTCTCACTATCAGATTTTTTTCTGAGACAATGGCTGTAATTTACACGGTTCTATTCCGTCATTCATCGGCAATTTACTGAACCTCAAGACTTAACAGATTTGGGAAAACAACTTCACGTTCGAATTACTTGAAAATCTTGGGTGTAACGGGAAGCTAATATTTCTTGACGTAACGTCGAATCATCTCACGGGTAAAATCTCAAGTGCTTTGTGTAACGGAGGGAGGTTGAAGACGCTGATACAGATGGAGAATTATTTCGTTGAACCACTTCCGAGTGAACTCAGTGAGTGTGAATCTTTAAATTGGGTGTGAGTCACGAAGAATTACTTGAGTGGAACGATTCCCGTTGGTCTGTTCAACTTGCCGTTGTTGGAGATGCTTGATTTGAGTGACAACTTGTTCAGCGGCGAGCTTCTGTCTTATTGATTGGACCTTATTCGACCAAAATTGGAACTACAAGGTTCGTTAGAGTGAAATTGAAACTAGAGGGATCAAATCTAGACACAGGTCAAGCAAGAGGGACCGTTTCGATAAATTTTCCAATTTTTTTTCCTTTTATTGTTTATTTGGTCAGAAAGAATCAATATGGATACATATACATACAGATAAGCATGTGAAAGAGTTTCAAAGTTTCGCGTGGAAACAACAAAAATAAACATAATAATAAAACTTTAGGCCAAAATTAAGCAAGTAACCTAGGCTGACTCTGAAATTTATTCCAATTTAATTACAAGACACAAGACGAAACATCTCAACAAATTTATTTGAAGCTGACAAAACTGTCTGGATACCAATCTAAACAGCTCAATTTATAAGTTGCTCCCATTTGAAAACTAAAATTAAATCCAAGGTTCTAAAAGACACAAGTTGATCCAGGTTGGTCGGCTGCTGACTTTTGTCCTACTAATCACCGACTTCTCTCTAGGCGTCCGACTAGTCGGGGGACCTCCTCCAACTAGCAACTTTGAGCTGACTAATAGGCTGAATTGACCGATTTTTAGAACACTGCTCAAATCCTATACGTCAGTAAAGCAAATT
Source organism: Vaccinium darrowii (assembly GCA_020921065.1). Taxonomy (NCBI): domain Eukaryota; kingdom Viridiplantae; phylum Streptophyta; class Magnoliopsida; order Ericales; family Ericaceae; genus Vaccinium; species Vaccinium darrowii. The sequence continues at coordinate 31,317,250 of CM037158.1, read as the reverse complement.
ATTCCCCCATTTCCTGGTAGGGCCGGCCCTGAGATAAGGCTTGTAAGGCCTCCGAACTTTGGCCCAAAATTAGGGCCCCAAATAGGTACACCTAGGTATAAAATATATACTTAATCTATCACTAATATAATCGATGAGCTAACTAGCCTAGTGGAAAAGCTCAATTTCTATCCAAGAGGTACATGGTTCAATTATTGGGCCTCTCATATCCATTCTCCATAATGGTATTTTTTTTCCCCTCTCACAAACTCACACTTTCAAAGGGATATTATGACCAAAAACTAGTTTTATTCGAAAGCAATGGCTCACAGCCTCACATTATCGGACATGGGCGGCATAGGAGCATTACCTGGGGAGCACCCAAAATTTTTCAAAGAATAAAATGGTGCGTGATTCTTGCCGGCTTGCCTTTGTGAAGTAGGGCAATGAGAGTGCCAAACAAAGGTTTCCCTGGAACACAATATGAGCATATTTCAGAGTTCGAAACAATAAATGCATACAAGTTTAAAAGGATTAAGTCGAGGAAATACCCGTAATGAAACTTTCTATTCCATCAATAGGATCTAAAACCCAGTGTTTTAAAAACCAGACCGGACTGGCCGGTTCAAAAAAGTAAAACCCATACATAGTCCGCAAATTCAGGGATGGAGCCAGAGGGGGGCCAGTAGGGGCAGTCGCCCCTGCAAAGGAGAAAAAAACCTCTAGAATTATATAAAAAAAAAAAAAATTCCTGTGAATTATATAGTCTTGCCCTTGCAAAATATTTTAGAAAAAAAATTCGCCCATGCGTAGTGAAATTCCTAACTCCGTCCCTGCGCAAATTCTTCTTTACATCTCCATCCACCCTCCTCCCCAAGACTGCAATTTCCATTAAGGTTCAGTTTCAGTCAGAAGAAAAAAATTAGGTTTTTTGATATCTTCCATATGGAAGACTACGAGAGAAGGAATTTGCACAAAGATTAAATGGAGTATTTAGCCACTAAATCAATTCATAGGACTGTCGCCCCTTTGACAGGCATGGTCTCACTATTGCCAGACATGTGGCTCTAGTGACTGCCAAATATGTATAAGCGTGAATTTGTAAATCAACGGGGCTATGGGTACGAACACCAGCGTACGCCATATGCACGCAACTCATCTCAACCGTCTATCTCAGAAATCAACGGTTCAGACTTTAAATAATGCGCGAACAGTTTATTTAAAATCTGGACCGTTGATTTCTGAAATGGATGGTTGAGATGCATTGTATGTGCATAGGCTTATGCAAGCGTGCACACTTGTAGCTTTTTTGTTATGTGAATTTACGCAAGCGTGCATTCGCGTAGCTTTTTTGTTATGCGAATGAAAAATCAGCAAATAACAGGAGCTAAACCAAATTGAAGATGGAGTCAATTCAGAATTACTTTTCAGACATGTGCCACAATGCATGGTCTTCAAAATATGAAGAGTTTTTGTGTTCAGTTGCAAATAACAAGTAAAGACACTGCAATGTATATCTACTTTTTTTTTATCGGCAACAGAATGTATAAAAACACGACAAAGGGTATATCGAGGGAAAAGGAAAGCCACAAAACAGAATCCAGCGAAGAACTGGACAAACAAGAAAAAAAATGGAGGAAAAACATGAATAGAAAAAAAAAAAAAAAAAAACCCACAGTAGCTATATATGAAAGCAGAGGCCAATAACCAATTGCTATGATATCCAAACCAAAGCCTTGCTCCACATAACTCGGCCACAACTGCAACTCAATCTTATCATCAGCAGAATAGGAACCTGGGACTCCAAGCAATATGAATTTATAGCAAAACAAGTATCCTCTAGGTATCTCCCCCATCCTCATGCCCATTGCTGTTGATGATTGCAATTCCTGAAGCACCGGATTATGAGTACTTCCTTTGGCAACTGAGTTAATAAAACTGTCCACAGAATCATCACCACCACTACTCAAACAAGCTTCCTGAATTCTTTTCCTTAATCCACAGAATGAGCATTACCATCCACGTTAGCTACTCGCTCCTCACATCATCGTCTTCTTCAGCTACCTCAATTCCAGAAACTGAGCTCAATAACAATGGTGTTACTGTACTGTATGACTCCTCCTCAAGCACATTGACCAGATACTTTTCGCCATTGACCTTCAGTTCTATTGTCCCATCTATCTTCCCAATGAACTTAGTAGCAATAAGGATTCGTCCCTTAACGTACGAGATCTCTTTCAAAGTGTTATCATCTACCTGCATAAACTGACCCCATCTGCTTCCTATAGTTCTGAAAATAGGAACACTCCACACATCAAGTGGCATTCCATAGCATCCCAACCACACAAATCTAGCAGTGTGGTTAATGATCATCAACGGAAACCTAGCAGTGTTCAATGGAAGGGGGAAGATTTCAGGTCAAGGGTCTTTGAGCCATGGAAGGGGAAAGATTTCAGAGGAAAAGGGTTGTCGAAGCAAAATGAGAGATTCAGAGGAAGGATCAATCGATCAGGTGTTTATGAAGATTTCAAGAAAGCACAAGCTCGGAGTCTGAAGACATATCACAACAGAAATACATCACAGAATCTGAGAGAAGCAGTAAGGGGTAAAGAAATCTGGAGGAAGAAAGGAATTCCAGAATCTAGCAAGCAAGAAGAAGAAATGATTAACAGAATGGAACCACAGAGTAATGATAAAGGCCAAGTGTTGGGGTCTATTAATCTTCAATCTTCAGGTAATGGATGGTTGCTGAGAAGTGCAATAGGCAAAATCAAAAGATTAATAACCTCTCAGATGTTGATTGAGATGTTTAAGAAGGAAAGGGATGTATGTGTTCAGATAAAACCAATTGGGGGTAGATTTTTTAGTAATTACTTTTCTAGATGTAGAGATTAGAAACGATGCAATATATATCTACTTGGAGATGCCTGTCACCAAAAATACGTAATTGATAGAAAAATAAGTATTGCATAACTAATCCAAAAATTGTGAAACTATTCCAGCGTGTACCGTACCCAATGTTCGTAACTTCGCCCAAAAAATGTGTAGCTAATACCATAAAAATGCGTGACTAATGAGGCAAAAATTATGTGTACCATAAACAAAAAATATACGTGTCATGTCAAACTTATGCAACCCTTGCGCGACTAACCAAAATAGTACGCCATGTGATGGTGGCTCAAGGCATGACAGCAAGAATGGCATTTGGTCTAGGGTTTTTGCCTCACCACCGGACTATCTAAAACATAATATTACAAAACGAAAATTCTTCTGAAAATTCAGAAAACTTACTCGAGTCCTACTTTTTGATAATGTCCAAGGGTTTACGGAAGCACTTGCGAATCACTTCGCCCGCCGCGTCGGCGGCCTTGTTGGCAACTGCAGCGAACCGATCGAGCTCGGATTCGTCGGGGACTGAGCTAATAGTTTCAATTTGATTCAACGGGGTTGAGTTGGAAGCCATTGTATGAGCGAGTTTCAACTGGCGACAGTATTGCGATGGAGATCTTTGCAACAAAACTAAAACTCCGCTTGCCCCGTGCCCGGATTTCTGTAATTTTCTTGTTCGGATGTCTGTAAAACTCTCAACTGTAATTTTCTTGTTCGAAACCAAGACTTCGTCTATTTTCTTGGTCGGATTTCTTTGATTTGATTTAATTGATTGCAATTCCACACCAAGTTAGATTGGGTTTGATTCAACTGGGTTAGGCTTTTTTTTTAATCGATCAGTGTAGAAGGCTTCATTATTGGAATCAATACATGTATGTATGGATATCTTTTTGTATGTATATATCTGGGTATGCGTCGTCATTTACCTTCTCCTCTCTCTGTCGCTTGTTGCGGTGGAAAAAGGGAATCCTCAAGATAGGAAGGGTAAAGTAAACAAGGGATGAGGGGTAGAATGGGAGAGTAGAAATTTAGGGAAAATCAAAATTAGAAGTAGAATGGGAAAAGGAGGTTCGGAGCTTTTTTTGGGTTTTGGCTTAGATTGTGAAAAATGGAAAACGAGTTTTGTGGGAAGGTGTTTTGAGGGTTGTCGGCCAAACACACAAAAAGAAAAAAAGAGAATGGGATAAGGTGAAAAAGAGTCGACCAAACGCCCTCTTCATTTTAACGAAAGCTATTCAACAACTATTCGACCAACACGTGATGGAAATAGCCAAAATAACTTTTAATGACGAATTCACCGTGCTTGTCAATAATGAATAAATGATAGAAGGATTTCGGTTCTCATTTTTTTACCATATTTAATACAGTAGTACTACAATAAATAATAGAAAGATCTCAATTTTTATTCTTTTACCAAGTAATAAATTTGTATTTCTGACCAAAAAAGAATTCTTTTGAGCAGTAATAATATATAATTATTAGTAAATTTTACCCTTTTCTCAAAATAGCTCAGATAAAAAAAAAAAAAAACTACTCAGAACATCAATGGTTGGAGTGTCGGTAAAAAGCATATAAAAACAAAAAAAAGAGCTTATTGTTTTATCGTATATGTGAGGGATATCCGTCACCAAGGTATACCCGTAACTAAGGCAAACCTCAAGAGGTGTTAAGTGAAAGTGACCCAAGATTTAAATGCCTAAAACTTGATTTTCTTGTTATTCCAATCCCCAACCTAAGTGAAACTTATATGGACCTCCACGGTTCTTACATATTTCCAATAACCCCATCTTCCTTTTATATCCCTCCAAATTATGTCCTTCAAACAAGCCAATCAAAAGACATGTAACAGTAACACCATTAAGTCTAACAATAGTGCACGAAATTATTAAAATAGAAACTCAAAATAGACACAATTCACACCACATCTCAGGATGATGTGTAACAACAATGACTCGTTTCGTTATGGGACTGTTCGTGATGTTCACTGATAGGTGCCGAAATGCACCCATTTAACCCTCTAATTAACACTTTAATAGTCCAATCATAGAGTTACTTGGTGAATTATAATGGTTGAATTGTGTTTGAAGGCTTTGGAGAGTGCCGAACGATTAAAAGTGCTAATGGGAGTTGATATAAGGCATGGAACGCAAAGTATACTTAAAGAGCTTCGCAACGGTCCAAGAATCGCATCATTTCGAGTTCGGATGAAGCCGGGGGGAGCCCGCGAAGTTTTGGGTTACAATCTGGATTTTCCGCCCGGGCGGGAATCAAAGCTGCCCGGGCGGTTTTACCCGGGTCAAACTCAAATTAGGGCATTGACCACGTTTTTTAGGCTTTGTTATAAATTGGTCATTGCTTTGTACATTTTGGGGGTTCGAGAATATTTTGAGGCAAGTTTAGAGAGAGAAACGCAAGCCAATTCATGGGTTCTTCAAGTTCTTCGTCAAATCAAGCGTTCAACTCCATCTCCATGGCCGGCTAAACACCTTCTAGGGGGAAGATGAAGCCCTGTTCCAAGCAACTCTGTATATGTGTAGGCATTAGGTTTATTAACTCGAATCGATTGTTTAACTTAGAACATGTTTTCATTATGATTAGATGGATTTTCTACGTTTGTGCTTGGGTAACTAAGATGGATTATGCTCGTAAGACGGATCGTGCCACTGAACAGTCCGTGAAAGAGACGGGTTGTGCCAGCGAGACGGTCCGTGCTATGGGATAGTCCATGCCTGTTAACAACATAATTATCTTCTTGATAAATTGTGATTCGAATAACGAACCTAGCCTACACATAACTTAGTTACATGGTCGGGGTGGATTCGAAACCCTAGATTTCTCCTCCATTCGTTCTTCATCAATTTTATTACTTGTTCTTAAATTAATTAGTTTCCAAAAACCAATCACTCAAATCTCTTTTTTTGAATTAAATTAGAAATTAGTCAAAGTTAACGTAATTTAGCCAAATTGTCTCCTCGGATCGACACTTGGACTTAGGCACTATTCTTATGAGTAAGGGTTAATTCATTGTTTTTATAAATTTAATTTTGATATGGTACGACACGGTCATTCACATCAATTTATAATCCCTCCAAACTGAAGGGTTAACGTGAAATAATCACTCTATTATAAATGCATGTAATTCTAATAGCCAGACAAATGGGAAAAAAAAAATTCCCAAATTATTAGGGAAATCAAATCAAATATCCTGAATTCCCATAAATAATGGTAGCTTAATAAATAAATAGATAATTAAATAACTGTCACAAAATCACATAATAGTGCAAGATTTTGGATCACCACTGCTCTGACTGATAGACTTCTCCTTGAGCTCCTCGCTGTCCTTCAATGGATCCCTTGCATCTTGTGTTAGGTTTTCTTCTGGATAAGCATCATCTTTGAGCTCCACCTTTGACTTACTGCTCTTCCTTTTATTTTTTCCCTGTTCAAAAGTCCCTGCTATTTTTTTTTTACTTTTTTGGATAAATAAGCATAAGTTTTGTCACTATTATTGAACTTTTATGTGAGAAACTATTTTTGTCACCATAACTTTTGATTTCTTGCAACGAGTTTGAAATTTTGTCACAACAAACTTATTGCTACGGGCTTGTTGTGACAAAATGGCGTCAAAAATATTTTGTCACATAACTTTGTTGTGATAAAAAACTAACATGTAGTGGCAAAATGTCAGTAGCAACATCCAGAATTTGTTGTAAATAATTTACGATTGAAAACTTTATAGGTACATTAGCTCAAAACAAAGTACTCCACAATTCTCAATGACAAAATAGAAATGTATAAAGAAAAAATTCCATTGGTATCGATATCACGCGTGCTCTAGCTTCTCTCTGAACAACACCAACTCTATGTCTCAAAAAACTATTGCATATGTCCAAAAAGATGATCAGTGCAAACCTATTCGACACACAACTTTCTACAATAATTATTAGTGTATTTATTTGTTCTCATTATTTACACAAATATTTGGGAATTTTTGTCTATATGACTAGTTCATAGAGCTAATACAGATAAGGTGAATCATGAATACCCTATTAAAATTCCTAGAGCTGTCACTGATTGCGGCCATTAAAGATTTCCCTTTTTCTGAAAAACCCAAATCGAGCATGGAACTCAAAAAATTCAAAGTTGTTAAGTGATTCATGAGCGGCCCCAAAAAGGCTCTAATCATAACTGTATAATGCAATCACCTTTTAAATACTCCAAGGGGTTGTCGTAGTAGTAATCACCTTTTAAAAACTCCAAGGGGTTGTCATAGTAGTAGGTCGATCGGTTTGCCTCAATGGGATAGCACCCCAAAGTTGCACGGTCGATTCCTCTCGGTAGCAATTTATAATTGGGGCCTCCTCTAAGAATAGAGGTGTCAAACGGCACGTTCAATTGTGGCACGGCACGAGCACAGTTTTAGATGGGTACGACACGGCAAGACATGGTCTACACGAGCATGGCATGGAAGTGGGCTAGACGTGGCACAGCACGGCACGGGGCACAACCCAAGGCATGACACAACAAATACAAATTTTTAATGTACCAGCAAAAATTAATTTTTTAATGATGAATTTTCTAATTATATGTTATACAAATATTAATAAGTCAATACAAATATTTTGTGAATCTCAATACACCGAAACTTGACTAGATTATACAAAAAAATTTGAATTATATCTTATATACTTTTTAATAAGTCAATATAGCTTTAGTCATTAAATATACAAATTTATTTTTTGACGAAACTCGGCTAAATTATACAAAAAAAAAAAAAAAATTTGACAAAACTCGGAGATGTTACAGTATGGGCACGACACAATTACAAAATGGCACGGCATGACGCGGCACGATTAAGTAAATAGGACGGCACGGCACGACACAACATGGTTTAGTAAACGGGCCGGCATGGCATGGCACGAAATATAATGGGTCATGCCGGCACAGCACGGCCCGTTTGACACCTCTATCTAAGAGGGGGATGGAGAGATTTAGTCAGGTCTATCGAGACACTCTTTATAACAAAAAAGAAATGAAAAGAAAATGAAAGGCACTCTTTTAAGATGCAAGTTGACTGAATATAATAACTCTGGCTTCAAACTTCAGTAACATCAAAATATCAAATAATCACTCTTTTATAACTACATATGATTCTACTAGCCAAACAAATGCAAAAAAAAAAAATCCCAAAATAATAGGGAAATCAAATCAAATACCATGAATCCCAAAATATAATGGTAGCTAAATTATATAACCATCGCAAAGTCACAAAATAGTGCAACAACGCTTTCGCTCTTCTTCTGGAGGAGTATCACCTAAAAGCGTCTTCTCCTCAATAAAATTGCTCTCAACAAACTTTAACTCATCGTTTTCTTTTATATACTTCGCCATTTCTGCAATTCTCTCCCTTTTCTCCGTTTTATCTTTTCGCCACTTAATAAGCCATTCTCTTGGGCTCCCTTCCTTTGATCCCTTTTCAATAATCTCTGCTCTTGAGCTCCCTTCCATTGATGCCTCTTCAGTAATCTCTGCTCTTGAGCTCCCTTCCATTGATGCCTCTTCAGTAATCTCTGCTCTTGAGCTCACTTCCATTGATCCGTTTGGAATGATGCACTTGCTAATGGTTTTTGAGTGTTTTGTTTCTTCAAGTAAAATTGCTAGGCATATGTATATAGTTTTGTACCTTCCTATTCTAATATATATATACATAATTTTCCTATTGAAAGATGCATGGGAGCAATCAATGATATTTGTTAGCGTAATATTTGAAAATATTATGTTAATTAGTATATTTTTCAAGTTTTATCATTCTGTTTCTGGTTTAATCTAGGTTAATTACTTATGTTTCCTAGTTTATTCTAGATTTTCTTGCACGCGTATTTCCCTTACATGTGTTTAAGCTTGGCTTGAGATTGAAAATTTATAGAGTCCAACTGTTCAAGCTTGGATCCCGTTTGAAGTTATGTGTTCATGATAAGCTTGGCTTGTGGAACATGCAGGTTAATCTCGAGTTTTCGAGCTTGAGCTAAAGCTCGAGAAGTTTCAAGGTTTGAAGCTTGAGTTTAAGCTTAAGCTCATAAAATTCCAAAATTAAATGCCCTAATTAAAGCCAGAAGCCCTAAATTTCGTTATCTCATTGAAGAATTTTATAATTTTGATACAAGACTATTGGAAGCGTATTGGTGAAAAATCTTAATGGAAGTCAGATCTCTTATTTTTGCGACATTTGCTAATTTACCTCTATCTCTAGAATATTTACGAAATATCCCTTTTTTCACTAACCTATAAAGCCAAACACTTATACGCTCAAGCCTGACTTGAATTCATTACTAAACAATAAAAAGTAATTGAGCTTGACTTATATTGTTTTTTGACGAGCTTGAATGAGCCAAAACTTGAGCTGAACTCAAGCTGTTTGGTTCACTTAGTAGCCCTACAAATAGGGATGGATTAAGACGGGTCACGCCTCCCCACTTGCAACTAAAAAAATATTATTAGTATTATACAATTAGCATAAATATAGAACTTTCATACTATATTTTACTTAAACGCTTATATATCTATATATATCAAAAATTAATATATAACGTAGAATTAATTTTACAGTTCAATTTTTTCTAACTAGTTCATTTATAATTATTGGTTAATAAACTCTTTGTATATTTGGAGATTTATCTCTTGTTTTTCTTCATTTTTTACCTGGAGAAATATCTTAAAAGAAAGTCATTAACAAAACCATCTCGATCATTCTAAGGGCTTGTAAATATCAACATAAAACATACTCTACAAGTTTGGTCTAAAATTTGTGTGCTCATTTTTTGATCCTGTTATAAAAATTTTGCATTATAAATTTTATAGTTAGTAATGAATATCTTAATTTAGCATAATCTTATCATGCTTGACTAGGAAAACCAAATTTTAACAACTGTGATTAGTAAGGATTATTAAGGTGCCCCACTAAAATTAGGTTTCCAGAGCCAACCCTATTTACAGAGTCTTGTAATTTATCTACAAAAAAGCATGCTAGCTAGCTAGGCCATGAATTAAACACGCACGTCAATGAAAATTAGATTCTTGTTAAGTTTTGGGAGAGTTAGTTAGGCAGCATGTACAAAAAGATCATTATGATTCCATCCTATGAGATTTGAATACTTATGATTCCATCCTGAAATTCAAATAAACCCCAAAACACCCTTTCTCTCTTCTAATTTTCTTAATATTTCTCTCTTGATTTTCCTAATAATTCTCTCTCCTAATTTCCTAACATTTCTCTCTCCTAATCTTTCCTAATTTATCTCAATTTCTCTCTCCTAGTCTTTTCTAATAATATTTGGCATGGGTTGATATTAAAGCCTTGATTTTTTTTATCACATAGCCGATAATGTGATATAATTATTTTGTGATATAATAATCATATAATTAAGCACTTATACAATGCATGCTTCAACTTCAACCGCAGTAGCAATTGCATACAATAACGAGGATTTAAGATTTGCAAAAGAAACAAAAAAATAACTGAATGATTGTTACTCCATTTTATTACAGTAATTTAATTTGGTTTTGAAAGTCAACACGTGATGAAATTTGCCAAATTAACTTCTAATGACAAATTCACCTTGTTAATAATAATAAAATGAATAATAACCTAATAATAGAATAAATCATAAAAGATCTCAATTCTCATTTTCTTTTACTCTGGTTAACTCCTCCAATGAATAATATAAGTGAGTTTATAAATTTTTTAGATATAAGTCATTTTTTACCCATTCTGGCATGTTAATACAATTGTCATACTTCTTCATCATCAGATGCGCAACGCTTTCAAGCTACTGGGTTGGACCTCCTTCTTCACAGTCCGAAATATGGAGATGCGTTGAAGCACGGAGGCTGTCCATTGGAGTGCTAGTAAAAAACATATTAAAACCATTTATTGTCATATTAATAATTGTTGATTAGAGTGTCAGTAAAAAAGTATATTAAAACCAAAAGGAGTGTGCCAATAAAAGTATATTAAAACCTTTTACTGTTATATTAATAATTGTCGATTAGAGTGCCACTAAAAAAAAAAGCATATTAAAAAACCAAAAGGTGTTCATTGTATACGTGATGGATACCCATAACCAAGGCAAACCTCAGAGGTGTCAGTGAAATTTACCCCAAATTTGATTCAGAATAGGCCTTGTTTTCCAGATTCAAACTCAAAAATAGTCATTGCTAGACTTAAAAGGGTCTAAACCCTACCCCCAAAGTCATTATACTCTAAGGGCCTAAAATTGAAGGGGGTTACCGAGCCTCTAGGTTCGGGATAAGTTCAAAATAAGATTGAGATAAAAAACAAACCCCAAAAAAAAAATTTTTGAAAATACTTCATGAGAAGAATTCGAATATCATCGGAATATTTTCAAAAACAATTCCGTCTTTATCAATCCTACTCAATCCCACCTTCCCCTAGAATTATTTAATACCTCCTAGGGATAAAAATAATGCCGGGATTAACAATCCCGAGAATCATTTGAAAATCAAACGTGGGATACTTCTTACTTAAGAAGTGGTATAATAAGTCCTATATATTCCCAATCACCCAATCCTCCAAATTATGTCCTCCAAACAATCCATGAAAAAAGATGGAAGACGAAACACCAACAAACCATTGAAAACCCAAATCTCCAAATGGAGAGACAATTCACAGCACTTATTACAATGAGCAAAGATAAAAAAAAGTACCAAAGTTATCATACACACAGACTATCACTTCATGACTCGCATCAACATCCACCAATAAAATGGCGTTGTTATTCCTCTAGTGGCTGTCGTGGGTACTAGGTGGTTTCTCCTTTATCTTCTCCATTATGCCCTTCTTCTCGTGCTCATGCGGGTGCTGCCCTGGAGGAGTTGTGCTGCTGTGGGGAACCGGGTAAGAACCAGTTTGATGGGTCTGAGGGGCATGCTCGTCATTGTGCTTTCCGGGCAATATCTCCTTTAGCTTCTCCTTCAGCCTCTTCTTCTTCTTCCTCCTCCCACCTTGCGCGTCATCCTCTGACTACAACCACAAATTGGTAAAAATAAGTGAAGCAAAGCATGCATGCAATGAAGCACTGTTGGCAATGAGTTACTTGATTCAAAATTTAAAAACAAGCTTTGGATTCCAACTTTAATTGATGGAGAATATATACCTCATCCGTCCCCGGAGCCAAAAATTTCACTACGCAGGGACGAATTTTTTCCCTAAAATACTATACAGGGGTGATGCCATATAATTCATTGGAAAATTCATTTTTTCTATATAATACTAGAGTCTTTTTCCTCCTTGCGACCGCCTCTACTGGCTCCATCCGTGCCTCGTCCGACCATGCATATGTCACCAGTCACTTACCAACAAGTCAATAAGACAATCCACCTGCCTCTGTAACTCTTTGGGAACTCTTGCTTATTAATGTAACTTATTTCGTTTATTTATTTATTTCAAATTTAAATTAAGACGCACAATAAGCAAACTACCATGACTACCAAACCAGACCAAGGCATCAATCACAAATTAAATTTGACGGACTCCTAAAAGGGTTACAAGTATCCAAAACAAATGGAATCACCATTACCGTACTAATTTAATTAATTTAGATTATGATCGGGTCCAGCAATTAACAGCCCACAATGTATTCTTCCACATACTTCAACATATTCCTCTTCAATATACTCTTTCTTAAAAGAAACCAAAACAAAAATTAATGGTGATGAAAGATTTGCAAAAGAAACCAAAACAAAAATTAAAAGATTGTTACTCTTTTTTACCATGGAAATTTAAATTGGTTTTGAAAGAGATGTAGCGGTAAAGATATGTAACACAATCAGTGCAAGTAGTAACCAATATGATTTCACCATCAGAAAAGAAAAACTTTGGGTCACTTAGATTTGTGGAATAGTTTTTAGGAAAAATTCGACTATCATCCCATGAAGTTTGCCTTAGTTACTGATACTCTTCATGTATGAAGTTTGACTTGTATAGCTTGGTTGGGGGAACTAATTTTTGTGTCACAAATGGTGTGTCTGGACGGTCCTTTTGTGACAAATTGGACTAATGGTGATGAAATTAATGATCATGTTGTGACAAAATAATTGTTTCTATTGTTCCATTTTGCGAGGAACAGATATTTTCTCACCACAAGTTTTGAATGACAAAATTAGAGTACTAATTATAACAAATTATTTTGCCTCAACAATTTTGTAACGACGAAGGTAGAATTTTTGTGACACAATTGTTTGTCACCATTATATTTTTATTCCTAGTAGAAATATTTTACTGAGACGACCATTAACCTAAAGGCAACAAAATAGTTACATATTATGACAAAATATTTTGTCACGACTATTGAACTTTTATGTGAGAAACTCTTTTTGTCACCACAACTTTTCATTTCTTGCGACGAGTTTGAAATTTTGTCACAACAAACTTACTGCTACGGGCTTGTTGTGACAAAATGGCATCAAAATACCAAGACTTTAGACAAGCACCAATCTCCAAACCTTACCATAAGATAGCATCAGGTGTAACCAGCAACATGAACTTCAAATCAAGTTGCTGCCTTTCCAATGCCGAAGGCAAGCAAGAACTAACAATGTTTCCTGCAAGACAAGGCTAAACAATCAAAGACCAAAGTAACTAAGCTACTAACTAATTAAATTTCGTGCACACATTGTTCTCACTATCTAACCTGGCAGTGGAAGAAGAGCCTGCCAACCATGATCGGCCCTTGACCAGGAATACACAACAATGATAATGTTGGTGTCGTCGAGGACAAACACCTCAAATACCCACTGCCTCTCCCAACCGTTAACTAGGGCTGAAACAGGTTCGGTTCGGTCCGGTTCTCGGCCGTTTTTGTGCGAACCGGCAAAACTCGGTTCGGGAGGTTAACTGAACCGAAACCGGTAGTATAGATCTCGGTTCGGTTCGGGGTCGGTTCGGTTCGGTTCGGCAAAAACAAAGGCAAGAGAGGAAACCCTAGATCTGATTGAAAAAATCAAAGAAAGTAACCTAGATCTGACTGAAACATGGACAGAGATGATAAAAATTTACAAATTTACAAATTTATATACCAATCGTTTCAAAAAAAAAAAAATCAAAAACACACATTTATATATATATACCAGATGATTTCACTTTCCAGATCTAGAGAGAGAGAGAGACGAACATGGACGATGGTAGACCACGAGTCGCCGACGATGATGGACGAGAGATGATGATCCACGATGATGCTGGACGACCGACAGAGATGATGAAGGAGGACGATGGGCTTGCGGCTTCTCTCTCTGACATCGCTGGACTCGCCGCCTCTGCTTTGGTAAAGGAAGTGTTTGGGAAAGTGGTGACTCTTGAGTTTAGTAAAGGGAGTGTTATATATTTATAGCAATACATGGTACTTACTAATAATTATATTTTGCTCCTATTCTAAGTGTGAAGCAGTTGCCAGCCGAGTGGTAAAACTTTTGATTCTCTTGCGTGAGGTCAAGGGTTCAATCCTTGCCTCCATATTTTTGAAGGAAATATATATGTACCGGTTCGGTTCGCTTAAAAATTCCTACGAACCGGGAACCGAACCGGTTTTCAGAATTTTCAATTGTCAGTTGTCACGAACCGGATAAAGAAAAGAACCGAAAAAAACCTCGGGTCGGTCTGGTTCAGCAGTTCGGTTCCTATTTTCACCCCTACCGTTAACAACCTTATAATTAACTTGAAGATCGATAATGAGCATCACAAAACTCTTCCCAACCACAAGTAAGCTCATTGTCACGAATGAAACCAGACCAGGTTTTATTCCCATGCTTGAGCAAAATCCACTTTCCAACCCCCCGTCCCTGGAACACGTTGAATATAAGTTAAAATTCTATCTACAAATTTATGTGTTCTTTGGATTCTTACATGACACTTATTTTACCCATTTAAGTTCATTAAATGTTTTGTTCGTTGGGACTTTAGATCTGCAAAGCATCATCCCATTCTCTTTATTGCCTTGGGATGAATAAGCCAACTGCAACTACACATGGCATCCCACTCCTCCAATTGCAGTATTTTTACTACTACAAGGACCATAAATAGGTCATCAAACCAAAGAAAAAAGACAGACGACACTTCTATTATGAAAAACAAAAAACAGATCGATAACTTCCTCTTCCAAAGGGATTTCTGTCTTCCCCAAAAAACAAATCCAGTGTTGATTGATACAGATTTCATTGATTATATTTTACATACTTTGAGCATACGTGCGATTCTTGATTCGTGTAGAAAGCTTTAGCTGCACCCAAAGCTTCCGTGGATGATTGTTGTATCTTTGGAGTGAATGTCACACAACTTGGTGCAAGCGGGGACATATCTTCTCTTAGGAGAGCGCTTTACGCGTGTCTCAATCAATATAAGTTTTCTCATATTTTTATTTCTATTATTCAAGTATGGTCATCTTATTATCTAGTTATGAAGTTGTCCCCAATTATTTACGTTTATAGAAATTTTAACGACTAAATTTCCAACAATCTAAGAGAAGATATGTCTTTGGAATTTCTGTAAAAAAATCATGGGGAGTAGTCGTTGCAAATAACATAAGAAAATTTTGCATGAATGTCGTTGAATTATAGCATTTCCTGTTACACATGATTAGGGATCACCTAATTTTACAGATGAGTTTGCACTAAGCCTTGATTTTATTTTCCATGTGTATGCTACTATTTTGGTGGTGTGCTATTTGCAAGGGCGAACTGAGGTTTGGGATATTTGGAGTTCATTCAACCATTTCCGGCTGGTATGGTAATTCCTATCCATATGTTTGAGCTACTATCTTAATTTGTTGGAGTTCTTCCATAAAACAATTTTTGCTTGGGAAAACATAAACTTTTGTTTATGATAAGAAAGAAACAGATAATGCTCTTTTTTGAGGAAATTAAAATCATTGACAGACGTTACGTACTTGTGTTGATGTGTTCACTAAGGTGAAATATTACATGTATATTGCTCTATTATACATGCGCTTCATTTCTAACTAACAAAAGGAAGAATCGTTGACAGTCTTTGTATATTTATATATAAAAAAAAACAAACAAATTTTTTTTTTTTTTACTGATAGTAAAGCAGCTTTATATTCCATGTAAATGGAGAAGTTTTACTATTTGGATTTGAAACGATTATTGCCTCAAATCAATGCTTCTTTCATTGAAAGAAATGAACAATTACATTGATCAAAGAAATGTTTACGTGCTGCTCTAATTGGGAATAAAAGGACCGCGCGTGTTCAATTAATGGGTCCTCAACGTCAAATTTTTGAAGAGTAAAAAGTGGCATGCTAGAAAGGGAAAGTAAAATGTTGGATGCATATAAAAGATTAGTGTGCGTGCTAATCATTGATACGAGGGAAATGAGACTGAAGCCTATAAAGTAGTCATCGCAGTGGACACCCAACCTTTGTGATTGGAGATTCCATGAAGAAGGTTCAATGGGTAACAATGAAGTTGTAGCTAGGTTGGCTCGAAAAGCACTAATTTTATTAAGGGATAATCCTTGGTCTCGTTTCTATGGTGGTAGCGCTCATAGGTGCAACGGGTTACGAAAAACATAGTCCAAGTCACTGTGATGAGTTAGGAACAGCAAAAGCTCTGAATAAGTCCAAGGTAGGTATATGTTCTGCAGGGTACCAGGTCACAGATAACCCTGAAGGTCTCACCTAAGTGGGTGTGGTAGTGGGGTCGCTACTGTGGGAGATGAGACTACTCCCTAAAAAAACTCATGACATAGGATACATGTGCATGACCGTAACGTGCAAACCCGACTAGAATCAAAACAAATTGCCCGCACTGTGTGTGGAGTAAGTAGAAGTTTGGCTCCGGGACCCAGTTCAAGACATTTAGTTCACTGTGGCGCCATCAAACGGAACTTACTTTCGCTAAGTGTAGGTTCAAACCCGAAAGGTACCTACCCCCATTGCACAATAAAAATGCTCATTTATATCATTAGAGAGGCATCTCATGCAAGGTACAACAACCATCAGTCCCCCTGTTATTCTGAAAGAAAGTCCATGTAAGATTGTCTTTGAGTGAGTGGTTACATTGGTTAGTGTCCAACTACGGTCTCTTTGAGTAAATTTATTTATTTTGCCCTAGCATATCACACAATTTTTCTTCCCCAAGTCATCCATATGGAGTGGGTTTTCCTACAGTTGACTGTTGCCAAGGATACATTTCATCTATGAATAGAATATCTGAAGAACACGCAAGAGTACAGCTCACCTCAAGACCGAAATCCATAACGAGATCCACACATCCCTAGGCAAGAAGAGCATATGCGTAGCAGTCGCAGCCATACAGCTGCACTTTCACCTGCAACCATGAAATACAGGGGGGAGATTAGCAATAAATAGGCCAAAAGTATTTCTTATGTCAAAATAGGATCATGTATCAATTTAGGGTTCTGCCTCCACAGAGAAGTACAATTGAATATGAAAAGCTACCATTTTCTTCTCAAGAGGGATTGTGATATGCATTAACAACAAATGAAAATGCAAATGAAGTACGGTCCACTTGGTAAGCACTAATAGTATATAAATATATAACTAGGATAACACGTTCTTCTAGAAGTTCCTAACAAGATACTCCCTTCATTCCTAATTAAGAGCCCCACTTTCTCTCTCTTCTTATTTCTCAAATCAAAAGATGAAGTATTTCCGTGTATCATTTTTTGAATTTTTTCGCACCGAATTAAAGTACTCGTCAAGTGCTTTAATTTGGTGCAAAAAAATTCGAAAAATGATACATGGAAATACTTCATTTTTGATTTGAAAAATGACAACTTTTCGTAGTGGACTGTTAATTTGGAACGGAGGGATCAGTAAAAGCCAAGGATGGAAAAGTTCATTACTACACCGAATAGGATATCTGAAATGCTCAACTTTCGTTTATGAGAACTACATATGATATTTGGTTCGAGTCAATACAACCCCTCTTCCAAAGGAAAGGATTGGCTCGAAACTCAAAGTTAACATCTTGAAACAACCTAGCCTGTTAGATATAGCAATACATTCCACTAGAACTTTTATTTCTCTAGTAGAAAATGGATTTGAGACAAAACATAAATCTAACAAATCAACCTCAAATTCATTTGCATGTCATGAACGAAAGGACAAATCTATGGAATCAATAAAAGGAAAGAAACAAACTTGAAAGATTGCCACGGATTCTGGGTCATTTTGGCTTGGGCATCATACTACTCTGACAAAACTTAAAGCCAGAAATGTGAAAAAACCAGAAACGGTTGAACCTTAAAGCCAACTCTAGCAAATACAACTTCGACATCTTGACTGAAGTGGTGTGGGCTAGTCATGTACCTGAAACCAGAAAAGAACACTAATAAGATTGAGGCAAACTATAAATCCACTACTCGTAGAACTCGTCAGAACTAAACAGATAATAACATGAAAATAGTTAAAAACACGGGCCTTCAAAATGCAGATGCTTGTAACATAGATAATTGCTTCCTTCACCCAAAATTTTTCCGGAAATTTATCAAAATGGTCCCTCTAGTTCAACCCATTTCTCGATTTGATCCCTCTAGTTTCAATTTAACTCTAACGAACCCTCGAGTTGCAATTTTGGTCGAATTAGATCAAATCGATAACAGACATTATCAAAGATGACAAAAAATCCCAATTTGGGGATTTTTTTAGCGGCAGACCTGTCATTTCCCCTATGGATTTACAGATTTGGGACTTTACAGATTTACTAACCCTTCATTCACAGCAAAGAATCTCCATGTCTCCAATGGCTTTCCTAGAGGTGAAATTTGTTCTTCGACTTTGCAGAGTTAAATTAATAACGCAATATTAGAAAAGAAAATACTTACGATCACCCAAAAGCAAATATATACACCAAAGATGTTTCTTCATAATACTTGCGCATTCACCGGTGTCTCTTAACTTTCTCAACAAACATCAAAGGGCATGATATGATTCAGTAAATCCTCCAAAAAGTAACCCAATTCGACATGCTTCCTCTCTCACTATCAGATTTTTATCAGATTTTTTTCTGAGACAATGCTGTAATTTACATGGTTCAATTCCGTCATTCATCGGCGATTTATTGAACCTCAAGACTTTACAGATTTGGGAAAACAACTTCACGTTCGAATTACCTGAAAATCTCTGGTGTAACGGGAAACTAATATTTCTCGACGTAACGTCGAATCATCTCACGGGCAAAATCTCAAGTGCTTTGTGTAACGGAGGGAGGTTGAAGACGCTGATACTGATGGAGAACTATTTCGTTGGACCAATTCCGAGTGAACTCAGTGAGTGTGAATCTTTAAATTGGGTGCGAGTCACGAAGAATTACTTGAGTGGAACGATTCCCCTTGGTCTGTTCAACTTGCCGTTGTTGGACATGCTTGATTTGAGTGACAACTTGTTCAACGGGGAGCTTCTGTCGAATAATTCCGGTGAGACTATCACTATTTCATCGGTTTCGAACAATAAACTCGCCGGGCGAAATCAATTTTCCAGCTTAATTCCCGATCAAATCTTCAATCTGAATAAACTTTCAAAATTCACCGCCAATTTTAACAAATTGGGTATAAAAAGGGGGAGGAAATGACAGGTCTGCCCTTAAAAAAACACTCAAATTGGGATTTCCTTCATCTTTGATGGCGTTTGTTATTGATTGGATCTAATTCGATCAAAATTGAAACTACAGGGTTCGCTAGAGTCAAATTGAAACTAGAGGGACCAAATCTAGACACAGGTCAAGCTAGAGGAACCGTTTCGATAAATTTTCCAATTTTTCTTCCTTTTATTGTTTATTTGGTCAGAAAGAATCAATATGGATACATATACATACAAATAAGCATGTGAAAAAGTTTCACAGTTTCGCGTGGAGACTTCTTCTCCGTTCAAGGTTGTTCTCTTCCCACTGATTCCAATCCATCTCTCTCAAAATTGGTTGATCAATCATTCCCACAACCTAGAAACAACAAAAATAAACATAATAATAAGACTTTAGGCCAAAATTAAACAAGTAACCTAGGCTGACTCTGAAATTTATTCAGTTAGAAAATTGCTAGTTATTGTACGTGTAACTAGTAGTGTCCTTTGTACTAGAGTTTATTATGAATATATGTTTTTGTTCGCTCAAAAGCAGATGCGTTTATGCCAATTTACTAACAAGAAGACACAAGACAAAACATCTCATCAAATTTATTTGAAGTTGACAAAATTGTCCGGATACCAATCTAAACAGCTCAATTTATAAATTGCTCCCATTTGAAAACTGAAATCAAATCCAAGGTTCTAAGGCCCCGATTGGATGCGGGATACGTTTTGGTGGGATTAAATAGTAAGGGGAGATAAGATAGTAAGAGGTATTATTTAGTAAGGGTGGACCCACAGTGATGTGACATTTATGAAGGGAGATTAAATAATATGTGGTTTGGATGAATTTGTGATAAAGGGTGATAAAGTTGGGTGGGTGATGTAAAAACTTGACAAATGACTTATTTGCCCTTGAACAGTTATATTAGATTTTATGATAAAAAAATACATAAACACAATAGTAATTAAATTAATTATACTTTTTAATAAATAATTCCTTTTATTAGTTATATCTAAAATTAAAATATTCAGTTATTATTTTTTTATTATTCGTTTCAATAATATTTCGAAGTAAAATTTTTTGCTTTTTTTTTTCCCCCCTTTCTAGTTATACATGTTTAATAATAACTAATTAGTAATTTTTATGTTATTCCCCAACAATGTCGAATTCTAAAGTATAAAAAATTTTAAATTTTTTTTGTATCAAGTTAAAGATCTCAATCTGTAGTTTAATTTGGTGCAAAAAAAATAAAAATTAATGTGAAAATACTTTATTTTTTGATCCGAAGGACATTACAAAACAAGCCAACAATGTCAAATTCTAAAGTATAAAAATTTTCAATTTTTTTTGTATCAAATTAAAGATCTCAATTAGTAGTTTCATTTGGTGCAAAAAAATTAAAAAATTATGCCCAAAAGTACTTCATTTTTTGATCCGAAGGAAATTGCAAGAGTTCGTAAACCATTTAAAATTCTATTCGGTTTCTTTTTAAAAATAGTAAAAAAAAAAAACTGGGGGTTAGGGGAGGGGTATAAGGGAGGGTATGAGGGTAATTTCGTAGGGGGTATGAGGGGGTATAAATTAGTAATAGGGTGGAGGGGTGTTATTAATTACTGAGGGGGAAGTGGTATAAAGGGTTATTATTTGGGTGGGGTATTAAGTTATCCGGGTTCCAAATTTTTGCCAAACCAAGGATAAAGCTGTGGGACTGGGATAAGGGGAGGGGGTATAACTTAATACCCCCTCTAATGCTGCAGCCAATCGGGCCCAAGTTGGTCGGCCGCTGACTTTTGGCTGACTAATCGCCGACTTCTCTCAAGGCGTTCGACTAGTCGGGGGACCTCCAACTAGCAACTTTGGATTGACTAGTCGGTTGAATTGACCGATTTTTAGAACACTGATCAAATCCTATGCGCCAGTAAAGCAAGCTATTCTATGATCCTAGAGCAATGCCTCAACGCCCCTCTGTCCTGTGGAGCCCAAACGTAAAAGCAATGACTCACATTATCGAACGGGGGCAGCGTAGGAGCATTGCCTGGGGAGCACCCGAAAATTTTCGAAGAATAAAATGGTGCGTGATTCTTGATGAGTAAACGTGCCGGCTCCAGTGACTGCCAAATTTGTATAAGCGTGAATTTGTGAATCAACGGGGCTATGGGTACGCACAATAGCGTATGCCATATGCACGCAACTCATCTCAACCGTCCATCTCAGAAATCAACGGTCCGGATTTTAAATAAACTCTTCGCGCGAAGAGTTTATTTAATATCTGAACCATCGAAAAAACTTTTGGACGGTTAAGACGCACTGTATGTGCATGGGCTTATGCAAGCGTGCATACTCGTAGCTTTTTTGTTATACTCGTAGCTAGGGGTGCACACTGGCCCGGTAGCCCGCCCAGCCCGATCTTTTTAGGGTTTGGGAAAAATATTTAAGCCCATAGGGCCAGGCCGGGCTGAGATTTTAAGCCCATTTACTAATTGGGCCGGGCTTGGGAAATTCCTCTAAGGCCCAACCCAGCCCGGCCCGGCCCAATTTAAATAATAATTTTATTTTAATACTATATGTATGCATGTATATGTTATAGCTAGAACCTAGCTGCTTGAGATTTGTTTATCTTGATGAAATTGATATTAATGAAGACGAATGCTATGTACTACCTATGTAGAAAATACCTTTGAAGTAATAGCAATTTGTTAAGAAAACTTTGAAGTTTTTTTTTTCTCCTTAAACTACTGTCTTGTAATAATAACTCATAATTTTTTCTTTCTTTTATTTTTTGTTGTGCTCTACAAGATTTGTTGTGAAGAAGTGTGAATTTAAAGGAGAGATACTCGAGAGACGTTTTTATACATTAGAGTTTCATCTATTAGAGCACTTTAGTTTATGGGTCTGTTTTTAATATTTTAGGGAGAACTTAGAACTTTAAGTATATTATTACGGTTGTGATTTTTATTGTGATTTCTATGGTTGATTAATTTATGTTTGTAATGTCATGCTTTAGAAAAATAAATGGGCTTGTTGGACGGGTTTGGAAAATTAAAATTCTAATTGGGTCGGGTTTGGGCATATTAAATGAAGCCCAATTATTAATGGGCCGGGCTTGGGAATAGACAAATCTTGCTATTATCTAGTATAAGCCCGGCCCGAACCCAACCCGGCCCGGTGTTTGTGCACCCCTACTCGTAGCTTTTTTGTTATGCGAATGAAAAATCAGCAAATAACAGGAGCTAAACCAAATTGAAGATGGAGTACTCAATTCAGAATTACTTTTCAGACGTGCCACAATGCATGGTCTTCAAAATATGAAGAGTTTCGTGTTCAGTTGCAAATAACAAGTAAAGACAACGCAATATAGGCTCCGTTTGTTTCGGGCAAAAGCCCTGAACTGATGAAAAATGCTTTTCTTCTCTTAAATCCAGAAAACATTTTCAAGGCTTGGTGGTTCATTTTCCTTTTTGACTTTTTTATTTTGGAAAAAGTTTTCCGTTGACTTTTTTTTTTTTTTTTGGCTCCAAACACCGAAAAATGTTTTCCACGGAAAATGTTTTCCTAGAAAACGTTTTCCCCCCGAAACAAATGGAGCCATATATCTACTTGGAGATGCCTATCACCAAAATACGTAATTGATAGGAAAATAAGTATTGCATAACAAATCCAAAAATTGTGAAACTATTCCAGCGTGTACCGTACCCAATGTTCGTAACTTCGCCCAAAAAATGCGTGACTAATGAGGCAAAAATTATGTGTATCATAAACAAAAAATATACGGGTCATGTCAAACTTATGCAACCCTTGATGGTGGTGGCTAAAGGCATGACAGCAAGCCATGGGCATGGCCACATATAGAATGCTTGGGATGATTGGTCTGGAGCATTTGAGGCACAGCAAGAATGGCATTTGGTCTAGGGTTTTTGCCTCACCACCAGACTATCTAAAACAGAATATTACAAAACGAAAATTCTTCTGAAAATTCAGAAAACTTACTCGAGTCCTACTTTTCGATAATGTCCAAGGGTTTACGGAAGCACTTGCGAATCACTTCGCCCGCCGCGTTGGCGGCCTTGTTGGCAACTGCAGCGAACCGATCGAGCTCGGATTTGTCGGGGACTGAGCTAATAGTTTCAATTTGATTCAACGGGGTTCAGTTGGAAGCCATTGTATGAGCGAGTTTCGACTGGTGACAGTATTGCGATGGAGATCTTTGCAACAAAACCAAAACTCTGCTTGCCCCGTGCTCGGATTTCTGTAAATTTCTTGTTCGGATGTCTGTAAAACTCTCAACTGTAATTTTCTTGTTCGAAACCAAGACTTCCAAGACTGCGTCTATTTTCTTGGTCGGATTTCTGTGATTTGATTTAATTGATTGCAATTCCACACCAAGTTAGATTGGGTCTGATTCAACTGAGTTAGGCTTTTTTTTTTAATCGATCAGTGTAGAAGGCTTCATTATTGGAATCAATACATGTATGTATGGATATCTTTTTGTATGTATATATCTGGGTATGGGTCGTCATTTACCTTCTCCTATCTCTGTCGCTTGTTGCGGTGGAAAAAGGGAATCCTCAAGATAGGAAGGGTAAAGTAAACAAGGGATGAGGGGTAGAATGGGAGAGTAGAAATTTAGGGAAAATCAAAATTAGAAGTAGAATGGGAAAAGGAGGTCCGGAGCTTTTTTTGGGTTTTGGCTTAGATTGTGAAAAATGGAAAACAAGTTTTGTGGGAAGGTGTTTTGAGGGTTGTCGGCCAAACACTCAAAAAGAAAAAAAGAGAATGGGATAAGGTGAAAAAGAGTCGACCAAACGCCCTCTTCATTTTAACGAAACCTATTCAACAAATATTCGACCAACACGTGATGGAAATAGCCAAAATAACTTTTAATGACGAATTCACCGTGCTTATCAATAATGAATAAATGATAGAAGGATTTCGGTTCTCATTTTTTTACCATGTTTAATACAGTAGTACTACAATAAATAATAGAAAGATCTCAA
Source organism: Vaccinium darrowii (assembly GCA_020921065.1). Lineage (NCBI taxonomy): Eukaryota > Viridiplantae > Streptophyta > Magnoliopsida > Ericales > Ericaceae > Vaccinium > Vaccinium darrowii. The sequence continues at coordinate 31,292,771 of CM037158.1, read as the reverse complement.
TTTTTATTCTTTTGAGCAGTAATAATATATAATTATTAGTAAATTTTACCCCTTTCTCAAAATAGCTCAGATAAAAAAAAAAAGAATACTACTCAGAACATCAATGGTTGGAGTGTCGGTGAAAAGCATATAAAAACAAAAAAAAGAGCTTATTGTTTTATCGTATATGTGAGGGATATCCGTCACTAAGGTATACCCGTAACTAAGGCAAACCTCAAGAGGTGTTAAGTGAAAGTGACCCAAGATTTAAATGCCTAAAACTTGATTTTCTCGTTATTCCAATCCCCAACCTAAGTGAAACTTATATGGACCTCCACGGGTTTTACATATTTCCAATAACCCCATCTTCCTTTTATATCCCTCCAAATTATGTCCTCCAAACAAGCAAATCAAAAGACATGTAATAGTAACACCATTAAGTCTAACAATAGTGCACGAAATTATTAAAATAGAAACTCAAAATAGACACAATTCACACCACATCTCATGATGATGTGTAACAACAATGACTCGTTTCGTTATGGGACTGTTCGTGATGTTCACTGATAGGTGCCGAAATGCACCCATTTAACCCTCTAATTAACACTTTAATAGTCCAATCATAGAGTTACTTGGTGAATTATAATGGTTGAATTGTGTTTGAAGGCTTTGGAGAGTGTCGGACGATTAAAAGTGCTAATGGGAGTTGATATAAGGCATGGAACGCAAAGTAGACTTAAAGAGCTTCGCAACGGTCCAAGAATCGCATCATTTCGAGTTCGGATGAAGCAGGGGGGAGCCCGCGAAGTTTTGGGCTACAATCTGGATTTTCCGCCTGGGCGGTTTTACCCGAGTCAAACTCAAATTAGGGCGCTGACCACGTTTTTTAGGTTTTGTTATAAATTGGTCATTGCTTTGTACGTTTTGGGGGTTCGAGAATATTTTGAGGCAAGTTTAGAGAGAGAAACGCAAGCCGATTCATGGGTTCTTCAAGTTCTTCGTCAAATCAAGCGTTCATCTCCATCTCCATGGCCGGCTAAACACCTTTTAGGGGGAAGATGAAGCCCTGTTTCAAGTAACTCTGTATATGTGTAGGCATTAGGTTTATTAACTCGAATCGATTGTTTAACTTAGAACATGTTTTCATTATGATTAGATGGATTTTCTACGTTTGTGCTCGGGTAACTGAGATGGATTATGCCCGTAAGACGGATCGTGCCACTAAACAGTCCGTTGAAAGAGATGGGTTGTGCCAGCGAGACAGTCCGTGCTATGGGATAGTCCATGCCTGTTAACAACATAATTATCTTTTTGACAAATTTGGATTCGAATAGTAAACCTAGCCTACACATAACTTAGTTACATGGTCGGGGTGGATTCGAAACCCTAGATTTCTCCTCCATTCGTTCTTCATCAATTTTATTACTTGTTCTTAAATTAATTAGTTTCCAAAAACCAATCACTCAAATCTCTTTTTTTGAATTAAATTAGAAATTGGTCAAAGTTAACGTAATTTAGCCAAATTGTCTCAGCGGATCGACACTCAGACTTAGCCACTATTCTTATGAGTAAGGGTTAATTCCTTGTTTTTATAAATTTTATTTTGATACGGTACGACACGGTCATCCACATCAATTTTTAATGCCTCCAAACTGAAGGGTTAACGTGAAATAATCACTCTATTATAAATGCATGTAATTCTAATAGCCAGACAAATGGGAAAAAAAAAATTCCCAAATTATTAGGGAAATGAAATCAAATATCCTGAATTCCCATAAATAATGGTAGCTTAATTAAATAGATAATTAAATAACTGTCACAAAATCACATAATAGTGCAAGATTTTGGATCACCACTGCTCTGACTGATAGACTTCTCCTTGAGCTCCTCTCTGTCCTTCAATGGATCCCTTGCATCTTGTGTTAGGTTTTCTTCTGGATAAGCATCATCTTTGAGCTCCACCTTTGACTTACTGCTCTTCCTTTTATTTTTTCCCTGTTCAAAAGTCCCTGCTATTTTTTTTTACTTTTTTGGATAAATAAGCATAAGTCCCTGCTATTGGGCTCTCCTTCCTTTTCTTTTTTCCCTTTTCAACAACCCCTCCTATTGGGCTCCCTTCCCATTGATCCATTTGGAATGATGCACAGTGTTTTGTTTCTTCAAGTAATATTGCAACGCTTATGTACATAGTTTTGTACCCTCCTATTCTAATATTAATACATAATTTTCTTATTGAAAGATGCATGGGAGCAATCAATGATATTTGTCAGTGTAATATTTGAAAATATTATGTTAATTACTATATTATTCAAGTTTTATTATTCTACATGTTTCCGATTTAGTATAGGTTAATTATTTATGTTTTCTAGTTTATTCTGGATTTCCTTGCTACGCGTGTTTCCCTTGTATTGCTCAGGCTTGGCTTGACTCCTTATTACATGTGTCCAAGCTTGGCTTGAGTTTCAGAATTTATAGAGTCTAATTGTTTAAGCTTGGCTCACGTTTGAAGTAATGTGTTCATGATAGGCTTGACTTGGCTTGTGGAACATGCAGGTTAATCTTCAGTTTTCAAGCTAGAGCTAATGCTCATGAAGTTTCAAGTTTTGAAGCTTGAGTTTAAGCTTAGGCTCATAAAAATCCAAAATTAAAAGACCTAATTAAAGCCAGAAGCCCTAAATTTCATTATCTCATTGAAGAATTTTATAATTTTGATACAAGACTATTGGAAGCGTATTGGTGAAAAATCTTAATGAAAGTCAGGTCTATTGATTTTGCGATATTTGTTGATTAAGCTCTATCTTTAGAATATTTACGGAATATCCCTTTGTTCACAAACCTATAAAGCCAAACACTTATATACTCAAGCATGACTTGAATTCATTAATAAACAATAAAAAGTAATTGAGCTTGACATATATTGTTTTTTGAATGAGCCAAAAAGTCAAGCCAAGCTCGAGCCGAACTCAAGCTGTTTGGTCCATTTAGTAGCCCTACAAAAAAGGGCCGGATTAAGACAGGTCTTGTCCCCCCACTTAGAACTAAAAATAATAATAATTATTATTATTATACAATTAGCATAAATATATAACTGTCGTACTATATTTTGCTTAAACACTTATATCTATATATATCAGAAATATAAAATGTAGAATTAATTCTACACTTCCACTTTCGTTGACTATTTCATTTATAATTATTGGTTGATAAATTGTTTGTATATTTGGAGATTTATCTCTTGATTTTCATCATTTTTAACTGTTCTGAAGAAATATCTTAAAAGAAAGTCATTGACAAAACCATCTTGATCATTCTAAAGACTTGTAAATATCAATGTAAAGTATACAAGTTTTGTCCAAGATTTGTGTGCTCATTTATTGATCCTGTTATAAAAATTTTGCATTATAAATTTTATATTTAGTAATGAATATCTAAATTTAGCATAATCTTATCGTGCTTGACTGGGAAACCAATTTTCACAATTGTGATTTGTATGGATTATTAAGGTACCCCACTAAAATTAGATTTCCGGGGCCGCTCCCTGGGTACAGAGTCTTGTAATCTATCAATATAAAAGCATGCTAGGCCATGAATTAAACACGCACGTCAATGCAAATTAGTTTCTTTTTTAAATTACTTTTCCAATAAATATTTGGCATGGGTTGATATTAAAGCCTTGATTTTTTATCACATAGCTGATAATGTGATATAATTTTTTTTTTTTTGCGATTTCGTAATCATATAAGTAAGCAGTTATACAATGCATGCTTCAGCTTCAACCGCAGTACCAATTGCATACACTAACGAGGATTTAAGATTTGCAAAAGAAACCAAAACAAAAATTAAAAGATTGTTACTCCTTTTTATCATGGAAATTTAAATTGGTTTTGAAAGAGATGTGGCTGTAAAGTTATTTAACACAATCAGTGCAAGTAGTAACCAATATGATTTCACCATCAAAAAAGAAAAACTTTGGGCCACTTAGATTTGTGGAATAGTTTTTAGGAAAAATTCGACTATCATCCCATCAAGTTTGCCTTAGTTACTGATACTCTTCACGTATGAAGTTTGACTTGTATAGCTTTGTTGCGGGAACTAATTTTTTTGTCACAAATGGTGTGTCTGGACGGTCCTTTTGTGACGAGTTGAACTAATGGTGATGAAATTAAGGATCATGTTGTGACAAAATAATTGTTTCTATTGTTCCATTTTGTGAGGAACAGATATTTTCTCACCACAAGTTTTGAATGACAAAATTAGAGTACTAATTATAACAAATTATTTTGCCTCAACAATTTTGAAACCACGAAGGTGGAATTTTTGTAACACAATTGTTTGTCACCATTATATTTTTATTCCTCGTAGAAATATTTTATTGAGACGACCATTAACCTAAAGGCAACAAAATAGTTAAATATTATGACAAAATATTTTGTCACTACTATTGAACTTTTATGTGAGAAACTATTTTTGTCACCATAACTTTTGATTTCTTGCAACGAGTTTGAAATTTTGTCACAACAAACTTATTGCTACGGGCTTGTTGTGACAAAATGGCGTCAAAAATATTTTGTCACATAACTTTGTTGTGATAAAAAACTAACATGTTGTGACAAAATGTCAGTAGCAACATCCAGAATTTGTTGTAAATAATTTACGATTGAAAACTTTATAGGTACATTAGCTCAAAACAAAGTACTCCACAATTCTCAATGACAAAATAGAAATATATAAAGAAAAAATTCCATTGGTATCGACATCACGCTTGCTCTAGCTTCTCTCTGAACAACACCAACTCTATGTCTCAAAAAACTATAGCATATGTCCAAAAAGATGATCAGTGCAAACCTATTCGACACACAACTTTCTACAATAATTATTAGTGTATTTATTTGTTCTCATTATTTACATCAATATTTGGGAATTTTTGTTTATATGACTAGTTCATAGAGCTAATACAGATAAGGTGAATTATGAATACCCTATTAAAATTCCTAGAGCTGTCACTGATTATGGGCATTAAAGATTTCCCTTTTTCTGAAAAACCCAAATCGAGCATGGAACTCAAAAAATTCAAAGTTGTTAAGTGATTCCTAAGCGGCCCCCAAAAAGGCTCTAATGATAACTGTATAATGCAATCACCTTTTAAAAACTCCAAGGGGTTGTCATAGTAGTAATCACCTTTTAAAAACTCCAAGGGGTTGTTGTAGTAGTAGGTCGATCGGTTTGCCTCAATGGGATATCACCCCAAAGTTGCACGGTCGATTCCTCTCGGTAGCAATTTATAATTGGGGCCTCCTGGCCTCTAAGAATAGAGGTGTCAAACGGCACGTTCAATTACGGAACGGCACGGCACGAGCACAATTTTAGATGGGCACGACACGGCACAACATAGTCTACACGGGCATGGCATGGAAGTGGGCTAGACATGGCACAGCACGGCACGGGGCACAACCCAAGGCATGACACAACAAAATACAAATTTTTAATGTACCAACAAAAATTAATTTTTTAATGATGAATTTTCTAATTATATGTTATACAAATATTAATAAGTCAATACAAATATTTTGTGAATCTCACTACACCGAAACTTGACTAGATTATACAAAAAAAATTTGAATTATATCTTATATACTTTTTAATAAGTCAATATAGCTATAGTCATTAAATATACAAATTTATTTTTTGACGAAACTCGGCTAAATTATACAAAAAAAAAAAATTGACAAAACTCGGAGATGTTACAGTATGGGCACGACACAATTACAAAATGGCACAGCATGACGCGGCACGATTAAGTAAATAGGACGGCACGTAACGGCACGACACAACATGGTTTAGTAAACGGGCCGGCATGGCATGGCACGAAATTCAATGGGTCATGCCGGCACAGCACGGCCCGTTTGACACCTCTATCTAAGAGGGGGATGGAGAGATTTAGTCAGGTCTATCGAGACACTCTTTATAACAAAAAAGAAATGAAAAGAAAATGAAAGGCACTCTTTTACGATGCAAGTTGACTGAATATAATAACTCTAGCTTCAAACTTCAGTAACACCAAAATATCAAATAATCACTCTTTTATAACTGCATACGATTCTACTAGCCAAACAAATGCAAAAAAAAATCCCAAAATAATAGGGAAATCAAATCAAATACCATGAATCCCAAAAAATAATGGTAGCTAAATTATATAACCATCGCAAAGTCACAAAATAGTGCAACAACGCTTTCGCTCTTCTTCTGGAGGAGCATCACCTAAAAGCGTCTTCTCCTCAATAAAATTGCTCTCAACAAACTTTAACTCATCGTTTTCTTTTATATACTTCGCCATTTCTGCAATTCTCTCCCTTTTCTCCGTTTTATCTTTTCGCCGCTTAATAAGCCGTTCTCTTGGGCTCCCTTCCTTTGATCCCTTTTCAATAATCTCTGCTCTTGAGCTCCCTTCCATTGATGCCTCTTCAGTAATCTCTGCTCTTGAGCTCCCTTCCATTGATGCCTCTTCAGTAATCTCTACTCTTGAGCTCACTTCCATTGATCCGTTTGGTATGATGCACTTGCTAATGGTTTTTGAGTGTTTTGTTTCTTCAAGTAAAATTGCTAGGCATATGTATAGAGTTTTGTACCTTCCTATTCTAATATATATACATAATTTTCCTATTGAAAGATGCATGGGAGCAATCAATGATATTTGTTAGCGTAATATTTGAAAACATTATGTTAATTAGTATATTATTCAAGTTTTATCATTCTGTTTCTGGTTTAATCTAGGTTAATTACTTATGTTTCCTAGTTTATTCTAGATTTTCTTGCACGCGTATTTCCCTTACATGTGTTCAAGCTTAGCTTGAGATTGAAAATTTATAGAGTCCAATTGTTCAAGCTTGGCTCCCTTTTGAAGTTATGTGTTCATGATAAGCTTGGCTTGTGGAACATGTAGGTTAATCTCGAGTTTTCAAGCTTGAGCTAAAGCTCGTGAAGTTTCAAGGTTTGAAGCTTGAGTTTAAGCTTAAGCTCATAAAATTCCAAAATTAAATGGCCTAATTAAAGCCAGAAGCCCTAAATTTCATTATCTCATTGAAGAATTTTATAATTTTGCTACAAGACTATTGGAAGCGTATTGGTGAAAAATCTTAATGGAAGTCAGATCTCTTATTTTTGCGATATTTGCTAATTTACCTCTATCTTTAGAATATTTACGAAATATCCCTTTGTTCTCTAACCTATAAAGCCAAACACTTATACGCTCAAGCCTGACTTGAATTCATTACTAAACAATAAAAAATAATTGAGCTTGACTTATATTATTTTTTAACGAGCTTGAATGAGCCAAAACTTGAGCTGAACTCAAGCTGTTTGGTTCACTTAGTAGCCCTACAAATAGGGATGGATTAAGACGGGTCACGCCTCCCCACTTGCAACTAAAAAAATATTATTAGTATTATACAATTAGCATAAATATAGAAGTTTCATACTATATTTTACTTAAACACTTATATATCTATATATATCAAAAATTAATATATAACGTAGAATTAATTTTACACTTCAATTTTTGCTAACTAGTTCATTTATAATTATTGGTTAATAAACTCTTTGTATATTTGGAGATTTATCTCTTGTTTTTCTTCATTTTTTACCTGGAGAAATATCTTAAAAGAAAGTCATTAACAAAACCATCTCGATCATTCTAAGGACTTGTAAATATCAACATAAAACATACTCTACAAGTTTGGTCTAAAATTTGTGTGCTCATTTTTTGATCCTGTTATAAAAATTTGGCATTATAAATTTTATAGTTACTAATGAATATCTTAATTTAGCATAATCTTATCATGCTTGACTAGGAAAACCAAATTTTAACAACTGTGATTAGTAAGGATTATTAAGGTGCCCCACTAAAATTAGGTTTCCAGAGCCATCCCTATTTACAGAGTCTTGTAATTTATCTACAAAAAAGCATGCTAGCTAGCTAGGCCATGGATTAAACACGCACGTCAATGAAAATTAGATTCTTGATTAAGTTTTGGGAGAGTTAGTTAGGTAGCATGTACAAAAAGATCATTATGATTCCATCCTACGATATTTGAATACTTACAATTCCATCCTGAAATTCAAATAAATCCCAAAACACCCTTTCTCTCTTCTAATTTTCCTAATATTTCTCTCTTGATTTTCCTAATAATTCTCTCTCCTAATTTCCTAAGATTTCTCTCTCCTAATCTTTCCTAATTTATCTTTGATTTTCCTAATAATTCTCTCTCCTAATTTCCTAAGATTTCTCTCTCCTAATCTTTCCTAATTTATCTCAATTTCTCTCTCCTAGTCTTTTCTAATAATATTTGGCATGGGTTGATATTAAAGCCTTGATTTTTTATCACATAGCCGATAATGTGATATAATTATTTTGTGATATAATAATCATATAATTAAGCAGTTATACAATGCATGCTTCAGCTTCAACCGATGTAGCAATTGCATACAATAACGAGGATTTAAGATTTTCAAAAGAAACAAAAAATAATTAAATGATTGTTACTCCCTTTTATTACAGTAATTTAATTTGGTTTTGAAAGTCAACACGTGATGAAATTTCCCAAATTAACTTCTAATGACAAATTCACCTTGTTAATAATAATAAAATGAATAATAACCTAATAATAGAATAAATCATGAAAGATCTCAATTCTCATTTTCTTTTACTCTGGTTAACTCCTCCAATGAATAATATAAGTGAGTTTATAAATTTTTTAGATATAAGTCATTTTTGACCCATTCTGGCACGTTAATACAATTGTCATACTTCTTCATCATCAGATGCGCAACGCCTTCAAGCTGCTGGCTAGGACCTCCTTCTTCACAGTCCGAAATGACCTATGGAGATGTGTTGAAGCACGGAGGCTGTCCATTGGAGTGCTAGTAAAAAACATATTAAATCCGTTTATTGTCATATTAATAATTGTTGATTAGAGTGTTAGTAAAAAGTATATTAAAACCAAAAGGAGTGTGCCAATAAAAAGTATATTAAAACCTTTTATTGTTATATTAATAATTGTCGATTAGAGTGTCAGTAAAAACAAAAAGCATATTAAAAAACCAAAAGGTGTTCATTTTATACGGGATGGATACCCATAACTAAGTCAAACCTCAGGGGTGTCGGTGAAATTTACCCCAAATTTGATTCAGAATAGGCCTTGTTTTCCAGAAACTCAAAAATAGTCATTGCTAAACTTAAATTGCCTAAACCCTACCCCCAAAGTCATTATACTCTAAGGGCCTAAAATTGAAGGGGTTACCGAGCCTCTGGTTCGGAATAAGATTGAGATAAAAACGAACCCAAAAAAAAAAATTTGAAAATACTTCTTGAGAAGAATTCGAATATCATCGGAATATTTTCGAAAACAATCCCGTCTTTATCAATCCTACTCAATCCCACCTTCTCCCAGAATTATTTAATACCCCCTAGGGATAAAATAATGCCGGGATTAACAATCCCGAGAGTCATTTGAAAATCAAACGTGGGATAACTCAAGAAGTGGTATAATTAGTCCTATACCAGACAGTTGATCCACGAATCAAAATAAAATTGAAGTGGGTTACCGAGCCTCTAGGTTCGGGATAGGATTGAGATGAAAACGAACCCAAAAAACTTGAGATCTAATTTTCTATTATTTTTCCCTCTGTTTTAAGTCAAACTTATATAGACCTCCATGCTTCTTATATATTCCCAATCACCCCATCCTCCAAATTATGTCCTCCAAACAATCCATGAAAAAAGATGGAAGACGAAACACCAACAAACCATTGAAAACCCAAATCTCCAAATGGAGAGACAATTCACAGCACTTATTACAATGAGCAAACTTAAAAAAAGTACCAAAGTTATCATACACACAGACTCACTCTTCATGACTCGCATCAACATCCACCCATAAAATGGTGGTGTTATTCCTCTAGTGGCTGTGGTGGGTACCAGGCAGTTTCTCCTTGATCTTCTCCATTATACCCTTCTTCTCGTGCTCGTGCGGGTGCTGCCCCGGTGGAGTTGTGCTTTCGGGGCAATATCTCCTTTAGCTTCTCTTTCAGTCCCTTCTTCTTCTTCCTCCTCCCATGTTGGGCCCGGAGTGCCCCCATGGATTTGGTTACTGTTAGCCCCAAGATTTTAGATTTTGATGATAACAAACATGACTTACTTTTCACTTATTTAATTGATTGGGCTTCATTGATGAAATATAAGTTTGCAGGGCTAATTGAGTTATTTATCAACTTGTAGGGACTTATTAGCAATTTCCCTCAATTCTACAATTGCAGAACCTGTGGTTGCTACAGAGAAGTATTTTGCAAACCTACGTTTCGACGTCTAAGAGAGAAAGAGGCGATGGAAGCCATTAACGGAGAGGAAAATATGCAGCTGTTCAATCAGAGAAGAATTGGCTTGGATTAATGGAGGAATCAAAGGATAGAAGATTGGCTAGAGTTCAATTGATGATACGAATGGAGAATCTGATCACCTATATCAAGAAAGAGAAGATTATTCTTCCTCCATGAAAGAGGACCTTCCATGTGGGAACAGATGTAACCATTATCTCCAATGGTAAAAGAGCTCTTCCGTAGAAATCCAAGATTACGGAAATATGGGTTCAGCATTCTATTTTGATGGAAACTTCTAAAGAAGGCAATATTTTGGGGCATAATCATCAAACGGCTAGTTGAAGATTTCTAACGATCATATGCATGTTCAACGTGAAGTTCAATATAAGAGGAAGGAAGAAGGGACAACCATGCACTGAAAAAAATCAATGAGCTACAACTTGATAATCTGCCTTTGAAACTCAAGTTCTTCATCTTGAATACTTAGCACTAGCTTGAGTGTTGTTTTGAGAGTTATTGTAAAAGGGATTTCACACCCTTAATCTGAAAATTGTAACCTGTTTTTGTGAGTGATTTTTGGGTAGAAAAATCACTTGGGTTAGGTTTTACTAGTGCCGGATTCATAGCTAGTTGGGAGTCGATCGATTCGGAGTAATCGATCAATTGTCAAGGTTTTTCTAGCACCCGCGAAGCTAGAAGGTTGTAATTACTATTGGAGATAGTGCAGCAATTCCCGAGTAGGAGACTCGGGGAGTGGAGTAGGCCGTGAAGTTGCGGACCGAACCCCTATAAAATCCTCGCGTTTGATTTCTCTCTCCCTTACTCTTTATTTTGTGTTTTGCTTACTGAAATTGCATGAGTTACTTAATATATCCTTGAGCTTGACAGTAGAGTATTTCGCATATTATCGTCTTATATAGAACTCAGAACTCCATTAATTTTCTACTGCAAATTTGGACTAATTAAGGTTGCTTAATCTATTAAATTTTGAAATTACTTTCACTGCAGCCTCTATTATTGAGTGTGTTCTGCATTTGGGTTAAAGTTTTTTTAATTTCGCATTTTTTTACTGTGAACCCAATTCACACCCCCCCCCCCCCCCCCCCCCCCCCTCCCTTCTTGGGTTAAGAAGTGGTATAATAAGTCCTATATATTCCCAATCACCCAATCCTCCAAATTATGTCCTCCAAACAATCCATGAAAAAAGATGGAAGACGAAACACCAACAAACCATTGAAAACCCAAATCTCCAAATGGAGAGACAATTCACAGCACTTATTACAATGAGCAAACTTCAAAAAAAGTACCAAAGTTATCGTACACACAGACTATCACTTCATGACTCGCATCAACATCCACCGATAAAATGGCGTTGTTACTCCTCTAGTGGCTGTCGTGGGTACCAGGTGGTTTCTCCTTGATCTTCTCCATTATGCCCGTCTTCTCGTGCTCGTGCGGGTGCTGCCCTGGAGGAGTTGTGCTGCTGTGGGGAACCGGGTAAGAACCGGTTTGATTGGTCTGATGGGCATGCTTGTCTTTGTGCTTTCCGGGCAATATCTCCTTTAGCTTCTCCTTCAGCCTCTTCTTCTTCTTCCTCCTCCCACCTTGCGCGTCATCCTCTGACTACAACCACAAATTGGTAAAAATAAGTGAAGCAATGCATGCATGCAATGAAGCACTGTTGGCAATGAGTTATGTGGACGGTCGGCCTCCACGCGCTCGGAAATGGTTTTTCGAAACGGTTCGAAAAACAAAAGATTTTAGAGTCGCCACCCGGGTTTTGGGAAAGTAGTTTGGGACCCGAGAAACCAATTCGAAAATGATGATTTGAGAGAATGACTTACAAAACCAATTGAAAACCAGAGATTCGTTTTGGATCCGGGAGCCAGGTTACGAACAGGGAAGGGTTTTAATGCACCCCGTTCGCCCGATTAAAAATCGGTCTTTACTAAACATTTGTGGGATTTTATTAGAAAACAATTTTATTGCTGAACATTAACAGATAATCATTTAAATTAAACACAGCATATGATAATAACGAGAAAAACAAATGACTAGTATGTAATTGACAAAAATCAAACGAAAATCCAAACTTCAAACTGTTCCTGCAGGGGGAATGTTCAAATTTCACATTTTATCAGAAAAATGTGCCGTGCGGCACACAAAGTGTACCGTGCGGTACAGAAAGTGTGCCGTGCGGCACAGTTGGCCAGATTTTCAAAAGTGTACCGTACAGCACTCCAACTGTGCTGTGCGACACATGGGGAGTGCCGTGCGGCATTATTTCCTTCGCAAACAGTTCAAACTTTGGTTTTTCGATATGATTGAATATAGGCACATACAAGATATGAAATGCATTCGAAATGAACTACTTTAAAGGGAGAAAGCAGTGTATTGAGTATGGGATGTCCCTCCTCGTTGAATCGCTCCGTACGAGGCGATGTTTTCACCGTACGACGCGACCGGGAGGTGTGAAATGAAACTGGACTTGCTGTAATTTGGGCATACCAAGCATGGAAATGATACAAGGAATCATTCCACCCTTGGTACCCCTCCCCTCAGGGTACCAAATTCAAGGAATTTGGCGAAACGGGTTTATACCTTCGGTTTCGAACTCTCGGATTGAGCGTCGGATTGAACTTCCGAATGCTACTTGAACCTTCTCTGGACCTCACTTTCACTCTAGTATAGTGGTAAGAGGGATTGAAGGCTTAAACTTTGGTCAATTTGGAATGGTTAACTCACGGCTTTGAAGCCAAAAACAGGGGATGGGTCTCTGCTTTGAGTTTTGGTTTTGGCAGAGAGAGTAATGCTGATTTCTGTATAGTAGAGGTGATGGCTAAAAAAAGCTTAGCAATGGAAAATGGTATTCAAGGATGGAATTTCGTGGTCTTTTCTTACACAGAAATCGTATGGGGTCCGGGGGTCTGGGGATCTTTTTCCCATTGGGTTCGAACGGTTTATATAGAGGGTGAGGGAGCCGAATGTAGTCTCCAACCTCTTCTTGATTCTTGCTCATGGAGACAATGGCATGGGGAGTAGCATATTCCTTTCGGCCATGATCTTCCCTTTCGGCCACGACCAGCAGGGCGGGGGAACCAATCTCGTCAACGTTTTCGGCTTGCTGGGAACTCGCGAAAACTAGGAACCCGTAAACAGTACTGTACGGTACACAAACTGTGCCGTGCGGCACAACTTGTGTACCGTGCGGTACAACTGGTCGTCAAAATTCAACAATCTGCTGTACGTGACTCTGGCTGTCCCGTGCGTTGAGAGATGAGTACCGTGCGGTACTGTTGACTGAGTTGACTTAGAGAATTTCAATCCGAGAGTTCCTCCGGGTGTTTCCGTTCGTCATTGGGGATTTAAAATGTACGTGAACGCTCATTTTGGGGTGTCTACAGTTGCCCCTCTTTGACGAGACTTACAATCATTGTGTCGTCGGAAGTCGCGTCAAAGATAGAAGACACCCCTCGATGTGGACGTCCTCGTATGAAAACAAATAGCTAAACATGATGCGTGTGGTCGCGCTCGTGAGAGCTGCCTACGTACCCCGTTGTAGGGATCAGACCGGCGTAGTTCAGTTGAGGCTTTAGAATGCAAGAGACGATAGGAAACATACCTTGATCGGTTTGTGGGAATTGTCATTCTGCTTTTCAACGAGGGAAAAACGAATGATGTGCTATTGGTGCTGAAAAACCGTTTTGTTAATGCCGGAGAGGACTTACGAAACCATTTGTTGCTGACACAAGAAACCATTTGATGCTGAGGATATGAAACCATTCGGTGGAAACCCGTCCGATGCTGATCGAAATTGTTGTTGTAGATGCCGTTAAGGACTTACTAAACCATTTTGATGTCGAGATAACTGTAGCTAATGCCGTTGAGGACTTACGAAACCATTTGATGCCTTGAAATAATTGCTGCTGATGCCGTAGAGGACTTACGAAACCACCTGATGGAAACCAGTTGATGTTTATAAACCGTTGTTAAGGTTGTAGCGGGCTTTGCGAAACTCGTTGGTGCTTGAATACCGTTGTTAATGCCGTAGAGGACTTACGAAACCATTGGTGCTGAGGAAAAACTGTTGTTAATGCCAGCGAGGACTTGCGAAACCGTTCGATGTTTTGAAATAACTGATCGTTAATGCCGTAGAGGACTTACGAAACCCTGTCCGACTCTGATCGAAATTGTTGTTGTAGATGCCGTTGAGGACTTTCGAAACCATTCGATGTTTTGAAATAATTGTTGCTGATGCCGTAGAGGACTTACGAAACCACTTTCGATACTGATAGAAGTTGTTGGTAATGCCTTTGAGGACTTACAAATCCAATCGTTGCCTGAATACTTGTGATGGCACCGATGAGTGCTCACGCGAAGCTGACGCGGGGCAAAATCGAGGATTAGCCTGAGCGTGATTGCTGGAAACCTTGGCTTAGAAGCCCTTGGGAAGGTTGAATCTGGTGCAAAAACCATTAAGAACACAGATGTGTGCCGCGCGGCATCAACATTGTACCGTGCGGTTGAGATGGAGCACCGTGCGGTAAAACTGGCAAAGGGGTGTGCCGTGCGGTACTCGAGGTGTACTGCACGGTAGAGAAACTGTGCCGTACGGCACAAGTGGTTATTAAAACCGCCCAAAACCGTTTCGTTTTCTCCCATTCTTTCAAACACATTCATAACATCTTCAGTCAGTTATTCTGAGAGGGTGACATTCCGAAAATCCTCATCTCCTTCAATCTTCTTCTTCTTCCTTATTTCTCCTAAATCCTCCCCAAATTCTTCGGTTCATCAACACTAGAACGAGTTTCTCCTCTGAGATACATCATCCATGGCTGATTTCGGCGACACACCTGTTGATCTCAACCTACCCGCCGCCGATTTGTCGTCGTCGGTGCACGGGGGCGGCGGCGCTACATCCGGCGAGCCCAGTAGTGACCCATCCATGGGTGCTTCGGCCGATGTCGGCCCAAATATCGTGGATCCGGTTCCACCGGTTGGGGCCGAAATACCACCACCCATGTCGGAAGTGGCGCATACGAGACTGAGTGAGACTCACACGGGTGAGGTTTTGACTCCGGTGGAGGTACGAGAGGCCATGGATACTGGGGATGCTGCGGTGGTGGGTAGCAGTGATGTGGGTGACCGTTTGGGTACCGCACGGCACATTGAGAGTGTCGTGGGTGATACTACAGGTGCTGTGACTGTGGGTTCGAGTGCCGCACGGCACGACGAGAGTGCCGCGGGTGGTGATCAGAGTGCCGGGGCTAGCCACAAGGGTCCGGAGGCTATGGAGATTGATCCCACAGGTACGGGTGCTTCTCCCTCGGATATTGCTATGAGTTTGAGTGGGATAGATATTGTTGTTGAGGATGTGACTGGAGGTAGTAGTACAGAGAGTGAGGAGGTGCCGTTAATGAGGCGCATAGCTCCAGGTCCGGCTATTGCGATTGGTACTGCCAGAGTGCCAGAGCAGAGTGCTGAGAGAGAGACAGAGGTTTCAGAGCCTCCGTTGTTTACACCTGCTGTTGGTTCTTCCCGTGGGTCTGGCCTGACTTTGGCAGACACTTTGGAGGGGGCGAGAGATGAGGATATAGCAGCGACCTTACAGGAGTTTCCCAGGTTCGAGAATGTCCTGGTTCAGGAGGGGATGGCATCTATTGTCAGGGATGCTGAGCAGGAGGAGAGACAGAGAGAGGCCGAGGTGGCTGCAGGGGAGGGGCGTTTGACTATAGTCCGAGAGGATGAGTTGGCTTTGGACCACAGAGTTCCGTTTACACCGGCCACTTACGTGCCACGAGTCCACTTCTTCGTCCCTCAGGGCTGTGACACATATACCCCTTTGCTACCGGTGTACTTGGATACAAATGTGATTCGTGACCGCTCGACCCACATTGCTTACAAAAACCCCTTGGTATGTACTTTGTTTATTCTTTGTTGTCTGTACCTGTTTGCTGTACATTCCTTTTGACAATGACTGATTGAGATTGCATTATGCTTTGGTTTTACAGACTCAGAGATCCATGGGCCGTTATGGAGGTTCTGCACATTCTCTGGCATACTACCGTGCGTTGCCAGCACGAGTGAGGGCTTTGGTTGACGCCTCTGGGTTCACCATTTTTATCCGGCTTCTGACAGTGACGAGGACGGATCGCAAGCTGATACGAGCCCTGGTGGAGAGGTGGTGGGATACCACCAACACCTTCCACTTCAGATTCGGGGAGATGACGATCACTCCCCTTGACTTTGCTGCGATCACCGGTCTGAGAGTCGGAGGTGAGCCCATCCCGTTTGACTCGGAGCTATACTTGGACACTGCTGCCGTTGAGCACTACCTGGGGAGGAGGCCTGGAGGTATTGAGCCGGGGGTGAGGTATACTGTCTTGGTGAGTTTCTGGGACCACGAGCCAGAGTCTGAGGAGGAGGCTAGACAGATGGCGAGGGCTTACTTGTTGTACCTCTTTGGCGCCTCCCTGTTCCCGAACAGGCAGGGCGTGGTGCACTTGGGTTGGTTGCCTGCACTGGAGAGTTTGGAGACTGCTGGGAGGTTTGACTGGGGCGGCGCCGGTCTGTGTACTGTGTACTGCTTTCTGGGTTGCGTGTGCCGTGGTGTAGGCACAAGCCTTGGTGGCTACTGGAGGGTGCTAGAGGTAAAACTTTGCTTGTATTCCTCTTTCAATAACCATGATAATGCTTTTACCCATGTTTCTTGACTTGACAGCTTTCTGAACATGCAGGTGTGGGCTTATGAGGTGCTGGGTGTATTTGCCCCAGCCAATTCGCATAGCAATGAGGATGTGCTCCCACGTGCCGAGAAGTGGGGATCAGAGTACACAGGAGCCGGTGATCATAAGGGAGATTTGAGGACTTTTAGGCTTTTTCTTGATTCTACCACGGGGGATAGGGTAAGCCTCTTCTATGATTTCAAGTATTCATGCTTTCTTGTCTTCCTTTATCCTTGAAACTGACAAACCTTTTTCCTCTTATAGGTGAGGTGGAATGTTTGGCATAGGATGCGCAAGGATTACTTGGTTAGGAGCAGGGAGCTGACACGGAGTCGAGTGCTGCTGGAGTGCCCTTACGGCTGGCGATGGTACTTGGGTGACAGGGTTTCCCGTCAGTCCCTCGGGATTGACCATTTCAGAGTGCCTTTGCCGTTGCCTCCACTTGTTCAGAGGACTGAGGAGTACACCCAAGCTGAGATAGAGAGATACACGGTGCCGACAGAGGTGACCTTCAGTCCTTCGATAGATTATGAGGGTTACTTGAGCACGCACTTGGCATATGATCTGGACATGGAGAATCGTTTGAGGGCCGGTCCTGCTTTACCTGAGTTGAGGAGAGAGATTGAGGTGGTGACTGTTGACGGAGCACTTGGAGTGGTGACGGTGCCTCACATTACTCCTACAGTTACTCTTGCCACGACAGAGGTGACTCTTGATTACCATGCTTGCTTCGATTCCCTTTGCATATCCATATCCATGTATTGCTAATGTATCTTGGTATTTCAGATTCCTGTTGAGTGGGCGGCGGCGTCGTACCAGCTGGCGCAGGACTTGCAGGCCATGGTCCGTCAGTTCGTGATGGGCATGGCTCCAGAGGTGCGCCTGCGGGCTGAGCTAGGAGTTGTACTTGGTCGTGGTCAGAGAGCCACTAGAGGGAGGGCACCGGCCCGTGGTGTTGGAGAGGCTGGCAGAGGTGGAGAGACCAGCCGAGGCACCCGCAGGAGGAGGGAGAGTACTAGCAGTGAGAGAGGAGCTAGCCGAGGGGCCACCCCTAGTGCCGGGGCTGCTGAGGTATACATTGGACTTGCCTTTCCTTTCTGTTTGATCATGCATGCCTTTTATCGTATTCTGACAAACTTTGTTGCTTGTGTAGGGAGCGTCAGGCTCCGGGAGTGCTAGGCGTTCCACGCCTCGAGTTACTTCGGTGACTCCACCTTCAGGCTGGGTCCTTCGTTCTTCTGAGAGACGGAGAGAGAGTGTACAGCAGAGGGAGGAGCCTGCGGAGAGCAGTAGTACTGATGACGATCATGCTACGCCAGAGGAGTATAGACCTCGGGGGTCCGTGCCTCCGAAGCGTCCTCGTACCTGAGACAGTAGTTAGTGGTAGCATTCTACTAGGTGGGGCCTGCGTGCTTTGTTTTGATTTGGGCACTTGTTCAGCCCTCTGTATAGATGGCCTGCGAGCCGTAGTAGTTGATGACACATTGGGCCTGTTTGCCCCTGGATATGGTTTCATTCATCATGTGGATATTTTGATCTTGGTTTTATAAAAATTTGCATTTTAGTCATGCTGTCATTCATATTGGCCATGAATTTGGAAAATCGCAGTTTTGCACGTGAGTACTTAACTTAAAGCAACTGAATTTGAGACCAACAAACTTGTATGTGGAAAGCTTGGTTTTGCATTTATGGTTGTGACTCATAGGACTCAATGAAACGGAACTAAGCTTTTGACCTCATATGTGCAATGTATGGACTAACGACAAGAGAATGACGCTTGTTGCACACATATGCCGGCATTGCCGTTGACAAACGAATGGAATGACTCACGGATACGACATGTTACACATGAATTGACCATGCTCGTGGGGTGGCATTATCATGAAGTATAGCTTGCCGATACTTCCATTCCTTGGTATTCAAGTCTTCGAGACTTTTTGATCATTGATTTTTGGTTGGGGTTGCCAACCGACCCTTCCAATAGGTCGTAGGTGCGCGCCATGGCTTGCATGCATAAGCTTTGTGCCAAAGAGAAGCATGGAATGAGCCCCGGATGCTCAAAACTGACTTTTGCTGGAATCTGGCCAACTGTGTCGTGCGGCACCAAAACTGTGCCGTGTGGCACTATTAGTGTGCCGTACGATACACGCCTGATAGTGCCAAAAAATCTGCCACTTGCAGCGGATTTCTGGTCCTCCCTTTTGGCGTTTCAACGCACGTCCTAGGGACTTGAAGAGCCATTGTGAGGCACCTTTCGAGGAGACTTAACATTTTTAGCATGATTCCTTGCGGTCTTCGAGTTGGCACGTTTTTCGAGGTGGCCTTTCTTTGGAACTTGAAACTTCGTATTGTTCCTCATGCATGGTGGCTATAAAAAGCTGTTTATTCCCTCCCTTATTTGCATTCCAAATTCATAAACTCTTTCCTTGTTAACCCCCCTTTCACAATGGTGGTGAGTTTCTCAGCCTCGATGCGCCCCTGGCTCGATGATCTCGATGGCTTGGACTGGCTGCACTTTCGGGGTCATAGGCTGACTTCCCTCCGTTATATTCGAGACATGTCCATACGTCCGGAGTTGTTGCGAGCTGCGACACAATTCTGGGACCCTGAGGTGCATGTCTTCCGCTTTGGTCTCCACGAGTTATGCCCCACTGTGGAAGAATTCTTCGCATACCTTGGAGGTTTTGATTTGGCAGAGCCCATCATTCCTCTCTACGGAGTTGGTTTTGCCCCAGTGTTGTCTTCCAAGCTAGAGATAAGTAACAATGCGGCTAAGTCCTTGATTCGTGGAGGTTTTCTGAACATCCCACGCCTGATTGAAGGATTCCGCTCCAACAACTTTGCTCTGTGCTTGTGTTTACTGGCTGCATTCTTGTTCGTGCAATCTGATGGTCAAGCAAGCTCCTCCCTAGTTGGTGTGGCTATGCAAATTGAGGAGCGTAAGGATGTAGCTCCGATGGTTCTGGCTGAAACTTTGATGGGTCTGGATGGGGTTCATGCCGGTAGGACCGACGTCTTCGAAGGTAGTCCGCTGCTCCTACAGGTAGGCTTCTCACTCAGCTCTCCTTTTTCTGGCTTTTCACTCGTTCTCATTTTACCTCAGCGCTCAGTTCAAAGCTGTCTAAGGCTTCTTACTTGTTTTCTCTCTTTCACACAGTTGTGGTTATGCGACAAGGCTAATTTGCTGGAGCCTGTGCCAAGAAACCGGGTTCATGAAACTCAAGGGTTCGTTATCAGGAATTTCAGGGAGGTTTTTGATGATGTGGGAGGTTGGACTCGGGTTCTTTCCCAGCTCACAGAAGAGGTGATCTCTTGGCGTTTGACTTGGATTGACCTTCCTGACATGGCTATTAGCAACATGGGGCGTCAGCGAGTGATTCTGGCAGGTTTGACCCGATGGACCTTCTACATTCCAAACCGCATCCTCCGTCAACTTGGAGCTCGTCAAGTACTGCCGCCTGCGGGTCCTGAGGATTTTGTCATACCGAATTTCAATGTTGTCACCTTCAGGGCTTACCAGATCAATTGGAGGGAGCGCACGACCATTCCAAGAGACCTATATCCCAGTGTTCTTCTTCCGGCACGCTATAAGAGATGGTTGACAAGAGACATTGAAGCAAGAGATAATGGAAACTAAGACAGACTTTAGACTTGATCTTAATGTGCCTGAAATAAGTTGTGCACCCAGTGCTATGGATGTTTTTATTTCTTTTGTTTGAAAGTTTCATGCTCGGCCATGTAATCGAAGAAGCTTTGTTTGAATAAAACTTTGAGTTTTGAGAATTTTCCGCTCTTGATTCTTACTAGTTCTGCCTGCGAAATGTGTATGAGGACTTGGAATCAACTTGAAAGATTGTGACCGAACCTCGGGATGAGGCTGCCTACGTATCCCTTGTAGAAAGGAATCAGGTCATGACGTAGTTCAGGACTACAATTGTTTGGTTAGGGTTCGCTCGGGTATTTACACTTTCCTTTTTGGCTCTGAATTTTGCCTAGTACCGCCTTTTCAGGTTTTCGGTCTAACGAGCCTTTGATTGTTTTTGGCCTTATCTTTTGCCTAAGCCGCCCTTTCGGGTTTTCGACCTAGCAGGCTTTTGCTCTAATTTTTGCCTAGAAGTGCCCGCCCTTGCGGTTTTCAGTCCAGCGAGCTTCTCTCAGGGGTAATATCTCTTGAGTTGATCCAAGTTGACCAGAGTAAAGGATTTGCTGCTGCGCTGCGTCTCCGTATAAAATCTTCTTGATAATGTATGGTTCAGCCCACTTTGGTTGAAATTTCCCACGCGGATCGAGAACTGGAGTTCGAATCTCTATCGTAAACCAAAGAATAGGGTGTTGCCCCTGTCAGAGTATGGGTGGAAGTCCAGCATCTCCACAATGTCAATGGCAGTTGGTCGTGCCAATTCCATGCTGATCCAGTGATCTTCTCCAGTGCAGACCTCATATCCATAGACGATGTTCTGCTTGGTGAGCATCTCGGACCACAGCTTCAATCCATTTGGTGAAGTATTTGATGAACTTGTGCCCATTCGACGCAGCCAGTGTGATTCTGCAAATGACATCAATGCCTCAGACGGAAAAGGGTCGAGGTGCCAGCCATTATTTGCCTTAACTTTTGCCTAGGCCGCCCTTTCGGGTTTTCAACCTAGCAGGCTCCTCTCTTTTTTTTTTTTTTTTATTGGCACGATTTTTGTGACCCATTGGGGATACTCGGTTAATGACCTCGCGTCCTTCTGCCGCTGAATTTTCTTCTTGATTTTCAACACCCAGTTTGGTCTCATCTTCCTCAACTTCTGCTTGACAGGTTTTGCATCTGGATACAGCGGGATTCGATGCTCCACAATTTCTGGATCAATTCCGGGCATGTCCGCGTGAGACCATGCAAAAACATCTTGAAATTCTTTCAGAAGATCCGAGTGAGCTTTAAATTCCTCTGGAGATAGCCCAGAACCAATTTGAACCATTCGCGGATCACTCTCTCCTCTCAGATTTATTGAAATTACTTCTTCTTTTAGAGGCTGAGCATGCCTTTCATTTTCTCGTTCGATTAGGGATCGGAGTTCTTTTGGAATTTCTTCCTCAAACCCAATCCCATCATCGTCCGGGTTAACACAATTTATTTCAGACACAGCAAGATAAGCAAAGTCAACTTCATTCATTGCAAAAGAGGTGGCCCCAGGGGCGTGATACATGAGAGTGAACTCAAATTCAAAAGAAAAATGATGACGCGGAGGACTGACAGACACATGCATTGACTCAGAAGTGGTCCCGAACTCAGTGCTAAACTCAGACTCAATGCTAGATTCTGACTCAAACTCAAATTCAGTGCCAGTGTAAATAACTTTTAGATATAAAAGTGCAGTTTTTTTTTTTTTTTTTGATAAATTCGAATGTCATCCATAATGAGCGAAGTAACATCTCCAGGGGCTCTCTGACTTAGCATCATCAGCTCCATATCTCTAACAGGCTCCAAATCAATTGACAATGCAGCAGGCCCAACTTTGACCGTACCTATTGGACTTCGATCCCCAAACAGTGATATCAGATTCCCTGAGTCAAAAAACCCTGAGAGTGAGAACTGCCCCCAGCAGTAGCAAAAGAGAATCTTCCGAGAGTGACATCATCCATAGCCCACTTCTTGTTTTCAGTGACATCCACCCATCTAGGCTTTTGTGCTTTGGTACTTTTAAGGAAGCAAATTCCGAGATCCTCTGGCATCAGGACAGTTGGCTCTGGCTCGGTGGCTGGTATGCTGTATTTGAGAGAGACTGGATTAACTTGGATATTGGGCTTGTGTTCAGGCATGGGACTGGAAGCAGTGTTTGGTATTTTGGGAGATAGCGGGAAGGTGATGGTTTTGTTGTCAATGAGATTCTGAATTCTGTGACGAAGACGATGGCATTCATCAGTATCATGGCCGGGCATTTGGTGGAATGCACAGAAGGCTTTGGGGTTATGGTAAGATGGAAGCTTCTGAGGAAGAGGAGTTGGAAAGAGCGGTTTGATACGGTCGGTTTTGAGGAGCTTTTCATAAGTCGAGGACAGAGGCTCAGAGAATTGGGAAAAAGCTCTTTTGGAGTTTGTGGAGCTGTCATGTTGGTGTATTTCCGGATTCTCGATACCGGGGATAGCTTCAAAGCTCATGAGATTGGATTCTTTCAATTCAGAAATTTTTGCCAAAGCTGCGGCCATTTCCGGGCTCTTTTTAGGTCGTTGGGGGTCCTTTTGGATTGGTGGAAGATGGTTACAGATGTCTTGTACCACGATTGTGAGCTGGGTAATCCGTTTATCCATGTCACTCAGGGTCTTCTTGAGCTCCTTGATCTCAACCTGAACTTCCATGTTTGTTGCTTCGTGAGGTGTCGACATAGCTGAAGGACCTGCTGAACCTGACCGTACTGTTTTTGACTCAGTTTGAACCAATCGCTGTTTGGGAGTTCTAGTCCAACTAGGTACAGTACTCTTCTCACTTTCTCAATGATTAAAAACTCCTTCTTAGGAGGGAAACAGAATGAATTAGTGACCAGTGCAAAAAATGCAATGTGCATGCTTCTTCTCTTTTTTTTTTTTTTTTTTTTTGAAAAAAAGAGTTTATGTGTAAATGGAAACATGATGCATGATGCAATATGCAATATCTACACCACAGTCCTAGAAAGGATTGCCCCAATTTTCAGTGCTTTGTTGAATATATTCAAATCCCCATTTTATATGAAAAATTTTGCAAAACAAGGGCCGAACCCTTTTTTAGGGGTTGCCTACGTATCCCCATTTCGGAGGAATCAGGCCGCGATGTAGTTCGGGACTACAACTAGCTCAACATAACTGAAGTATAAAAATGAGATTTTTGTTTATTGGAAGGAAGAGAACCAGTTGCAGCATTTATTTTGGGAAGAGGATTTTGTATTTTCAACAGAGCATTTGATTATTGGGATAATCTTTCTTACTACTGTGGAGGAGAAGTGACAACCTAAGATGAAAACTACCATGAAAGTGCATGCAGACAGGCAAACAGTAAACAACAAGTAGTTAACAGGATGTATCACATAATCCTAACCTGCGGGTTCCTGTCCTAGGTTGGATGATTCTAGGTTATCTATATGCAGAGGCCGGTTTTGGTTTAGGGGGTTCCCCAGACTAGAGCCAATATTTGCCTCCCAGTGCCAAGTGTACTGCATGGCAAAGGTCAAGCGGCAGGCTGACTCATCACGGTCCAAGGTTGCTGAGCATCCGGGGATGTCCTAACACCAGCGAGCTGGGTAGGGTAACCAAGACGCAGCAGCGGGGTTTATCCAACATCGATGCAAGTGATGCAAAAGTTCAGCAATAAAATTGTTTTCAAAAATCCCACAAATGTTTTTCAAGCTTGGCTCGCTTTTTAAATTTATCAAAATTTTGAAATTCTACTCATGCGAACAACCAAGAAAGCTCCAGTCCAGACTGATCGGGCTTTCACCCTGACATCAATCCTTTCTAGTACAGCGTGAAGCATGTACTTGGTGTCAAGCCTTCGAGTGGTCATTTTACAAGTGTAAAATTTCAAAATAGAGATTAATTTAAAATACAGATATCCCCAGCAGAGTCGCCATTTGTGGACGGTCGGCCTCCACGCGCTCGGAAATGGTTTTTCGAAACGGTTCGAAAAACAAAAGATTTTAGAGTCGCCACCCGGGTTTTGGGAAAGTAGTTTGGGACCCGAGAAACCAACTCGAAAATGATGATTTGAGAGAATGACTTACAAAACCAATTGAAAACCAGAGATTCGTTTTGGATCCGGGAGCCAGGTTACGAACAGGGAAGGGTTTTAATGCACCCCGTTCGCCCGATTAAAAATCGGTCTTTACTAAACATTTGTGGGATTTTATTAGAAAACAATTTTATTGCTGAACATTAACAGATAATCATTTAAATTAAACACAGCATATGATAATAACGAGAAAAACAAATGACTAGTATGTAATTGACAAAAATCAAACGAAAATCCAAACTTCAAACTGTTCCTGCAGGGGGAATGTTCAAATTTCACATTTTATCAGAAAAGTGTGCCGTGCGGCACACAAAGTGTACTGTGCGGTACAGAAAGTGTGCCGTGCGGCACAGTTGGCCAGATTTTCAAAAGTGTACCGTACAGCACTCCAACTGTGCCGTGCGACACATGGGGAGTGCCGTGCGGCATTATTTCCTTCGCAAACAGTTCAAACTTTGGTTTTTCAATATGATTGAATATAGGCACATACAAGATATGAAATGCATTCGAAATGAACTACTTTAAAGGGAGAAAGCAGTGTATTGAGTATGGGATGTCCCTCCTCGTTGAATCGTTCCGTACGAGGCGATGTTTTCACCGTACGACGCGACCGGGAGGTGTGAAATGAAACTGGACTTGCTGTAATTTGGGCATACCAAGCATGGAAATGATACAAGGAATCATTCCACCCTTGGTACCCCTCCCCTCAGGGTACCAAATTCAAGGAATTTGGCGAAACGGGTTTATACCTTCGGTTTCGAACTCTCGGATTGAGCGTCGGATTGAACTTCCGAATGCTGGTTGAACCTTCTCTGGACCTCACTTTCACTCTAGTATAGTGGTAAGAGGGATTGAAGGCTTAAACTTTGGTCAATTTGGAATGGTTAACTCACGGCTTTGAAGCCAAAAACAGGGGATGGGTCTCTGCTTTGAGTTTTGGTTTTGGCAGAGAGAGTAATGCTGATTTCTGTATAGTAGAGGTGATGGCTAAAAAAAGCTTAGCAATGGAAAATGGTATTCAAGGATGGAATTTCGTGGTCTTTTCTTACACAGAAATCGTATGGGGTCCGGGGGTCTGGGGATCTTTTTCCCATTGGGTTCGAACGGTTTGTATAGAGGGTGAGGGAGCCGAATGTAGTCTCCAACCTCTTCTTGATTCTTGCTCATGGAGACAATGGCATGGGGAGTAGCATATTCCTTTCGGCCATGATCTTCCCTTTCGGCCACGACCAGCAGGGCGGGGGAACCAATCTCGTCAACGTTTTCGGCTTGCTGGGAACTCGCGAAAACTGGGAACCCGTAAACAGTACCGTACGGTACACAAACTGTGCCGTGCGGCACAACTTGTGTACCGTGCGGTACAACTGGTCGTCAAAATTCAACAATCTGCTGTACGTGACTCTGGCTGTCCCGTGCGTTGAGAGATGAGTACCGTGCGGTACTGTTGACTGAGTTGACTTGGAGAATTTCAATCCGAGAGTTCCTCCGGGTGTTTCCGTTCATCATTGGGGATTTAAAATGTACGTGAACGCTCATTTTGGGGTGTCTACAAGTTACTTGATTCAAAATTTAAAAACAAGCTTTGGATTCCAACTTTAATTGATGGAGAATATATACCTCATCCGTCCCCGGAGCCAAAAATTTCACTACGCATGGACGAATTTTTTCCCTAAAATACTATACAGGGGTGATGCCATATAATTCATTGGAAAATTCATTTTTTCTATATAATACTAGAGTCTTTTTCCTCCTTGCGACCGCCTCTACTGGCTCCCCCTGGCTCCATCCGTGCCTCGTCCGACCATGCATATGCCACCAGTCACTTACCAACAAGTCAATAAGACAATCCACCTGCCTCTGTAACTTTTTGGGAACTCTTGCTTATTAATGTAGCTTATTTCGTTTATTTATTTATTTCAAATTTAAATTAAGACGCACAATAAGCAAAGTACCATGACTACCAAGCCATCAATCACAAATTAAATTTGACGGACTCCTAAAAGGGTTGCAAGTATCCAAAACAAATGGAATCACCATTACCGTGCTAATTTAATTAATTTAGATTATGATTGGGTCTAGCAATTGACAGCCCACAACGTATTTTTCCACATACTTCAACATATTCCTCTTCAATATACTCTTTTTTAAAAGAAACCAAAACAAAAATTAATGGTGATGAAAGATTTGCAAAAGAAACCAAACAAAAATTAAAAGATTGTTACTCTTTTTTATCATGGAAATTTAAATTGGTTTTGAAAGAGATGTAGCGGTAAAGATATGCAACACAATCAGTGCAACTAGTAACCAATATGATTTCACCATCAGAAAAGAAAAACTTTGGGTCACTTAGATTTGTGGAATAGTTTTTAGGAAAAATTCAACTATCATCCCATGAAGTTTGCCTTAGTTACTGAAACTCTTCACGTATGAAGTTTGACTTGTATAGGTTTGTAGCGGAAACTAATTTTTTTGTCACAAATGGTGTGTCTGGACGGTCCTTTTGTGACAAGTTGGACTAATGGTGATGAAATTAATGATCATGTTGTGATAAAATAATTGTTTCTATTGTTCCATTTTGTGAGGAACAGATATTTTCTCACCACAGGTTTTTAATGACAAAATTAGAGTACCAATTATAACAAATTGTTTTGCCTCAACAATTTTTTAACGACGAAGGTGGAATTTTTGTGACACAATTGTTTGTCTCCATTATATTTTTATTCCTCGTAGAAATATTTTACTGAGACGAACATTAACCTAAAGGCAACAAAATAGGTACATATTATGACAAAATATTTTGTCACTACTATTGAACGTTTTTGTGAGAAACTCTTTTCGTCACCATAACTTTTGATTTCTTGCGTCGAGTTTGAAATTTTGTCACAACAAACTTTTTGCTATGGGCTTGTTGTGACAAAATGGCGTCAAAAATATTTTGTCACATAGCTTTGTTGTGATAAAAAAAACTAATAGTGACAAAAAAGTCAGTAGCAAAATCTAGAATTTGTTGTAAATAATTTACGATTGAACACTTTATAGGTCAAAACAAAGTACTCCACAATTCCTAATGACAAAATAGAAATATATAAAGAAAAAAAATCCATTGGTATCGATATCGCACTTGCTCTAGCTTCTCTCTGAACAACACCAACTCTATATCTCAATAAACTATAGCATATGTCCAAAAAGATGATTAGTGCAAACCTATTCGACACACAACTTTCTACAATAATTATTAGTGTATTTATTTGGTCTAATTATTCACACCAATATTTGGGAATTTTTGTCTATATGACTAGTTCATAGAGCTAATACAGATAAGGTGAATCATGAATACCCTATTAAAATTCGTAGAGCCGTCATTGAATGCGGCCATTAAAGATTTTCCTTTTTCTTTTGGAAAACCCAAATCGAGCATGGAACTCAAAAAATTCAAAATTGTTACGTGATTCATGGGTGGCCCCCAAAGAGGCTCTAATCATAATTGTATAATGCAATCACCTTTTTAAAACTCCAAGGGGTTGTCGTAGTAGTAGGTCGGTTTGCCTCAATGGGATATCACCCCAAAGTCGCACGGTCAATTCCTCTCGATAGCAATTTATAATTGGGGCCACCTCTAAGAATAGAGGTGTCAAACGGCATGTTTAATTGTGGCACGGTAAGGCATGAACACAGTTTTAGATGGGCACGGTACGGCATGGTCTAGACAGGCATGACAAGGAAGTGGGCTAGACATGGTACGGCACAGCACGGGGCACTGCCAAGCCATGACACAACAAATAGGAAATTATTAATGTACCAAAAAAATTAATTTTTTAATAATGAATTTTCTAATTATATGTTATACACTTTTTAATAAGCCAATACAAATTTTTTTTGAATCTCAATACACCGAAACTTGGCTAGATTATACAAAAAAATTCGAATTATATCTTATATACTTTTTAATAAGTCAATATAGCTATAGTCATTAGATATGCAAAATTTTTTCTGACGAAACTCGGCTAAATTATACAAAAGAAATTGATGAAACTCGGAGATGTTCCAGCATTGGGCACGACACAATTACGAAATGGCACGGCACGAAGCGGCACGATTAAGTAAACGGGACGGCACAGCACGGCACAACATGGTTTAGTAAACGGGCCGGCATGGTATGGCACGAAGCATGGGTGGCACGAAATTAAATGGGTCATGCCGGCCCATTTGACACCTCTATCTAAGAGGGGGATGGAGAGATTTCGTCAGGCCTATCGAGATACTCTTTATAACAAAAAAAGAAATGAAAAGAAAATGAAAGACACTCTTTTAAGATGCAAGTTGACTAAATATAACTCTAGCTTCAAACTTCACTAACATCAAAATATCAAATAATCACTCTTTTATAACTGCATATGATTCTAATAGCCAAACAAATGCAAAAAAAAATCCAAAATATTAGGGAAATCAAATCAAATACCCTGAATTCCAAAAAATAATATATATATAGGAAGATGTTCTATTAAGGACTCCCTCAAAGATCTCCTCCGTGAGGACCACCCCTTTTTTTATTTTCCGGACCAAATTTCGACGATCCGAACCGCTCAATGTGTTCAAAACATGTTTTCCATGGCTAACGCGAAGAATCACAAAAAAAAATAAATAAATACCCGAAAGGGCTTCATCCGAGCAGTTTTTCATAATAACCGTACATATATATAGTTTATCGAAAAAAGCTCGAATGAAGCCCTTCCGAGTATTTTTTTTGGACGAATCCTCCCAATGACCCTTAAAAACACGTTTTAAAATACATTGAACGGTTCAGATCGTCGAGATTCGACCCCGATCCATGAGGTCCGCAAATTGGGAGTTTGAGGGAGTCCTTAGTAGAACGGGACTGATATATATATAACCATCGCAAAGTCACAAAATAGGGCAACAATGACACTTTGTAACTTTTGGACGAGCATCATCTGAAAGCGTCGCCTCAGGTATAGAATTGCTCTCAATGGACTTTAGGTTTTCTTCTGGATAAGCATCATCTACAAGCGTAGATGGGATAGTAGCAGTCACCAGCTCTTTTGCAAACTTCACTGTTTTCTTCCTTTCATTTTTTCCCTGCTCAATAACCCCTGCTCTTGGGCTCCCTTCCTTTGATCCCTTTTCAATAATCTCTGCTTTTGAGCTCCCTTCCATTGATGCCTCTTCAATAATCTCTGCTCTTGAGCTCTTTTCCATTGATCAGTTTGGAATGATGCACTTGTTAGTGGTTTTTAAGTGTTTTGTTTCTTCAAGTAAAATTGCTAGGCATATGTATATAGTTTTGTACCTTCCTATTCTAATATATATATATATATATATACACACATAATTTTCCTATTGAAAGATGCATGGGAGCAATCAATGATATTTGTTAGCGTAATATTTGAAAATATTATGTTAATTAATATATTTTTCAAGTTTTATCATTCTGTTTCTGGTTTAATCTAGGTTAATTACTTTTGTTTCCTACTTTATTCTGGATTTTCTTGCACGCGTGTTTCCCTTGTATTGCTCAGGCGTGGCCTAACTCCTTATTCCATGTGTTCAAGCTTGGCTTGAGATTGAAAATTTATAGAGTCCAATTGTTCAAGCTTGTCTCACGTTTGAAGTTATATGTGTTCATGATAGGCTAGGCTTGGCTTGGCTTGTAGAACATGCAAGTTAATCTTGAGTTTTCAAGCTTGAGCTAAAGCTCGTGAAGTTTCAAGTTTTGAAGCTTGAGTTTAAGCTTAAGCTCATAAAATTCCAAAACTAAATGGCCTAAGTAAAGCCAAAAGCCCTAAATTTCATTATCTCATTAAAGAATTTTATAATTTTGACACAAGACTATTGGAAGCGTATTGGTGAAAAACCTTAATGGAAGTCAAATCTGTTATTTTTGCGATATTTGTTGATTAACCTCTATCTTTAGAATATTTATGAAATATCCCTTTGTTCACTAACCTATAAAGCCAAACACTTATACGCTCGAGCTTGACTTTAATTGATTACTACTACCATAAAGGAAATGGCTGCAATACACACCCCTTATTTGGGTATACCATATGCACCTATTGTACAGTCTAGATTGTGTCATCTCATCGGCAATCGTAACATTGTTTTCGCTTTTCGTAACTTTTCAGCAATATGATTTATAACATTTTCTATAATTCGCAACATTTTGGTGTGTCTCGTAACTTTTATAAAAAAAAAATCGTAACTAGTGCAAAAAATTCTTAACTTTTACAAAAAAATTCGTAATTTTTATAGGAGTGTGTATCATACACACTCAAATAAGGGGTGTGTATTGTAGCCTTTTCCATAAAGGAAAAAGTAGTTGAGCTTGACTTGTATTGTTTTGAACGAGCTTGAATGAGCCAAAAGGCGAGCCAAAGCTCGAGCTGAACTCAAGCTGTTTGGTTCACTTAGTACCCTACAAATAGGGACGGATTAAGACGGGTCATGTCTCCCCACTTGCAACTAGAAAAATATTATTAGTATTATACAATTAGCGTAAATATAGAAGTTTCATACTATATTGTACTTAAACGCTTATATATCTATAAACCCCAAAACACCCTTTCTCTCTCCTAATTCAAATAAACCCCAAAACACCCTTTCTCTCTCCTAATTTTCCTAATATTTCTCTCTTGATTTTCCTAATAATTCTCTCCCCTAATTTCCTTAGATTTCTCTCTCCTAATCTTTCCTAACTTATCTCAATTTCTCTCTTCTAATCTTTTCTAATAATATTTGGCATGGGTTGACATTAAAGCCTTGATTTTTTATCACATAGCTGATAATGTGATATAATTATTTTGTGATTTAATAATCATATAATTAAGTAGTTATACAATGCATGCTTCAGCTTCAACCGTAGTACCAATTGTATACAATAACTAGGATTTAAGATTTGCAAAAGAAAAAAAAATAATTAAAAGATTGTAACTCCTTTTTATTACAGTAATTTAATTTGGTTTTGAAAGAGATGTAGCAGTAAAGATATGTAACAAAATCAATGCAAGCAGTAAACCAACATAATTTCACCATCAGAGGAAAAAAAAAAAACACAACACTTTGGGTCACTTAGATTTGTGGAATTGTTTTTTTAAGGAAAATTTCACCAACACCCCATGAAGTCTGCCTTAATTACTGGTACTCCTTGTGTATAAGAATTTAACTATAAACTCCTATGGTTTCAATGTTCATTTTAACGACAACCATCAAAACCTATTCAACCAACACGTGATGAAATTAGCCAAATTAACTTCTAATGACAAATTCACCTTGCTAATAATAATAAAATGAATAATAACCTAATAATATAGTAAATCATAAAAGATCTCAATTCGCATTTTCTTTTACTCTGGTTAACTCCTCCAATAAATAATATAAGTGAGTTTATTAAATTTTTAGATATAAGTCATTTTTAACCCATTCCGGCACGTTAATACAATTGTCATACTTCTTCATCATCAGATGCGCAACGCCTTCAAGCTATTGGGTTGGACCTCCTTCTTCATAGTCCGAAATGACCAATGGAGATGTGTTGAAGCACGGAGGCTATCCATTGGAGTGCTAGTAAAAAACATATTAAAACCATTTATTGTCATATTAATAAAATTTGATTAGAGTGTCAGTAAAGTATATTAAAACCAAAAGGAGTGTGCCAATAAAAAGTATATTAAAACCTTTTATTGTTATATTAATAATTGTCGATTAGAGTGTTAGTAAAAGAAAAGCATATTAAAAAACCAAAAGGTGTTCATTTTATACGTGATGGATACCATAAGGCAAACCTCAGAGGTGTCGGCGAAATTTACACCAAATTTGGTTCAGAATAGGCCTTGTTTTCCAGATTCAAACTCAAAAATAGTCATTGCTAAACTAAAGGCACTGTTCGTTTTCCAGTTTAGTTTTAGTTTTAGTTTTTATGACATCATCATTTTCCTTATTTCTCTCTCTATCTCTCTCCACTCATTACACCTGTTGACATCATCAAAACTAAACTAAACTATCTAACCAAACACAGCCAAAGTGTCTAAGCCCAACCCCAAAGTCATTATACTCTAAGGCCTCGTTTGATTCAGGAATTAAAAGACTGGGATAGGATAACATGTCTAATCCCGCATAATCCCGTGTTTGGTTCCCAAAAAGCATCTGGGATTACTAATCCTGGGACTAATTTAGTCCCTATATAGGGGGTATTATTTTATCCCATGGGGGGTGGGACTATATAGTCCTGGATAAAAAACACACGGAAGGCTTTCCACCAAATTGCAAAATTGCCACTCATTAAACATCTGCTCTTTTTCTTCTTTTCATTTCAACTCTCTCCCTCTCTTCCTCTCTCTAAACCAGAGTCCAGACGACTTCATCGGCCATCTCGAGCAGCTCCATCTTTTGTTTACAACTCCGTACCGATCAACCCTCTCTCTCTCTCTCTCTCCGTCTTCTCCATAAACCCACTTGGATTCTTGCCTTTTTTCTCAAAGGAGTTCTGGATCTACACTCCTCCGGTGAGTTTCGAACCAATTTAATCACCATCCTCTGGATTTGTATAACCGATTGTACTCAATTTTCGAGGTTATGAGTGAATAACTTTGGTCTATCTTTGTACTAGCTGGCATTGTTTTTGTTGTTGGGGTTGCTTGGTTTGTATGGAAGTTATGGAATTTCACGAAACGAAGAATGAAATTTCGATGGTGAAGTGGAGATCATTTCATATTGATTTTTCTTTTTCTTTTTCTTTTGTTTGGTTTGAGAGATGGAGGGAGAGAGAAAGAGATAGTCCTAAAATTAATCTTGAAATGTAGTTTAGGGTACCAAACATGGGATTAGCCGAAAAGTGGGTTATCCCGACGTTAATCCTGCGTGAATCAAACAGGAAATTGTGTAAGATTCAGCACTAAATTAGTCTCAGGACAAATAATCCAGGACTATCAATCCCAAGATTATCAATTCCACCTGTTTTAGTCCGCGAATCAAACGAGGCCCAAGGGCCTAAAATTAAAGGGGGTTTCCGTGCCTCTAGGTTCGGGATAAGTTCGGAATAAGATTGAGATAAAAACGAACCCAAAAAAAAAAATTGAAAATACTTCTTGAGAACAATTCGAATATCATCAGAATACTTTCGAAAACAATCCCGTCTTTATCAATCCTACTCAATCCCACCTTCCCCCAGAATTATATAATACCCCCTTAGGAAAAAAATAATGATGGGATTAACAATTCCAAGAGTCATTTGAAAATCAAACGTGGGATAACTCAAGAAGTGGTATAATTAGTCCTATCCTAGATAGTTAATCCGCGAATCAAACGCGGCCTAAAGGCCTAAAATTGAAGTGCGTTACCGAGCCTCGCCTAAAATTGAAGTGGGTTACCGAGCCGAAGTGGGTTACCGAGCCTCTAGGTTCGGGATAGGATTGAGATAGGATTGAAATGAAAACGAACCCAAAAAACTTTGAGATCTAATTTTCTATTATTTTTCCCTCTGTTTTAAGTCAAACTTATATAGACCTCCATGCTTCTTATATATTCCCAATCACCCCATCCTCCAAATTATGTCCTCCAAACAATCCATGAAAAAAGATGGAAGACGAAACACCAACAAACCATTGAAAACCCAAATCTCCAAATGGAGAGACAATTCACAGCACTTATTACAATGAGCAAACTTAAAAAAAGTACCAAAGTTATCATACACACAGACTCACTCTTCATGACTCGCATCAACATCCACCCATAAAATGGTGGTGTTATTCCTCTAGTGGCTGTGGTGGGTACCAGGCAATTTCTCCTTGATCTTCTCCATTATACCCTTCTTCTCGTGCTCGTGCGGGTGCTGCCCTGGAGGAGTTGTGTTGCTGAGGGGAACCGGGTAAGTACCGGTTTGATGGGTCTGAGGGGCATGCTCGTCTTTGTGCTTTCCGGGCAATATCTCCTTTAGCTTCTCTTTCAGTCCCTTCTTCTTCTTCCTCCTCCCACCTTGCCCATCATCCTCTAACTACAACCACAAATTGGTAAAAATAAAGCGAAGTAAAGCATGCATGCAATGAAGCACTGTTGGCAATGAGAGAGTTGATTCAAAATTGAAAAAAAAAAAAAAAAGGAGGTTTTGGATTCCGACTTCAGTTGTTGAAGAGAATCTTCGGTCATCTTGGTTTAGTTGTATTAGAATTTAATTAGAAGTGCTGAAATTAATTGTACCACAAACCAATTCTTTTTTTCTTCAGACAAAGAGCTAGAAATATCATTAATAGAGCAACTGATAAGGAGTCTATGCAAGGTGAAATAACCAAGGCCAAGGAAACAAACAACTAATGTCTATTGCATGCATCAATAGTTACTTGTAATATAAATTAAGAAGGTTACTTGTAGTGTGTGTGTGTGTCATCACTACAACAAAAAACACCAATGGTGACACCCTTTGGTGACAAAAAATTGAGGTTGACACGGAACGCACACAACGGTGACAAAAAAAAATTCTGCTTGTCACGGAAAAGCTCTGAGTAAGGCGCCAAATTGAGAGGAGATTCGGTGACAAAATTTTTTGTCACTGAAAGAAAAAAATTTCGGGGACAAGTACAAAGATGTCACCGAAAGATCTGAATTTTCGCGTTGGCGGGCTCCTTCTATTTAGGCGCACTTTTAAAAATTATTTGAGGAGCAAAACGACGTCGTTTCATTGGGGCACAAAAAATAAACCTAGTTATGTGATCAAAACTACGTAGTTTCATGGTTTTCCTTTTCCCCAAAATAAAGCCCTAACTATACTCCCTTCTCTGCCTCAATCACTCACAACGCCTGAAGCTCTCACGGTCTCTCTCTCTCTCTCCCTCATCAGCGTCCACCACCAACACGCCCCCATCCTCGACCAACTCCGCCTGGAGTAGGTAAAATCTGGTTACCCTACTAACTAGGCATAGCGCGTGCCTAGCAACTTCACCACGAGAGGGTGAATAGTTCGACACCATATAGGGTACACGTGAGCCCTGTGCCGAGCTGGTTTGGCCATGAATAAGGCTAAAAAGATTGAATAAATTAAATATACCAGGATGTGCTAGCTCGATGTAGGTCACAAGGCAATGCCCCTGATATGGCCGAGCTAGCAGAGCTATGAGCAAAGCTTAAAATAGCATTCTGGGATACATAGGTTCAGCTCGGCGTGAGTAGCTGGGTTATGTACGAGTCATACCGAGCTACGTGGAAGCTCGGCAACGCCTCAGATAAGGCGGTGAGACATCCCAGAATATTCTACAGCGGTTCCTTAAAGCAAGGGATTGATAGGGGAAGTCCTAATGTGATTGGGAGTATACCCCATATAGGAAAGAGTCCCATATGGAAAGAAAGACCCCTGCTAGACGAGATCTAGCAGGATATGGAAACTGGCTGCAAATAGGAAAGTCCTATCGGGAGATGGATTCCTGAAGCTAACAGGAAACCAAGGCATGAGATGCCTAAATCAAGCCTTCTTCACCTATAAATACAAGGCAATAACCATGGCAAAAGGTACGCTATGAAACCTATTTTCATACGCATTGTGATTTGAGCTTTCGAGTACGTGATACTAACTTAGGCATCGGAGGGCCTTTGCCAACGAGAGGCAAAGGTGCTCTAACCCTTTCTCTGTCTTGCAGATCTAGGGTTGATCCAAGGAAGCACGTGATCCAGCGTTACGTGGTTTTTACCCCGTACAATTGGCGCCGTCTGTGGGAAAGAGCTGACAAGAAGTTCGTCTCCCTCCAATAAAGGATCAACAATGGTGCTTTCAGAGCCCCTTTTGTGCACCCCACGGAGGCAAGAGGTGGAAGACGATGGTGGGACCACGTTGGTATACACCACAAGAAAGGGCTCAAGGGTGGAAAAAACCGCTGCGGTACTAAGAGCACCACAGAAAAAACCAGCAACAAAGAGGTTTGACATAGGGAATATCCCTGAGATTCCAAAGTTCAGGGATACACGCCTAATACGCCATGGTTCTCCAAGGGGGAGACACTCCAAAACACCACCAAGAGGGGGGGAAGCCTCCACCCGACGTGAACGGGACAGAAGCCCCCCAAAAAGGGATGGTCACAGGCACACAAGGAATCGAGAGAGGGAAGATAGCCTTGACAGAAAAGAGCAAGAGGCAGAAGAACTGGCCCGCGAAGTCACTCGACGAGAACGAGAGATTCAGGACCTAAAAAAACAACTCCAAGAAAAAGAGAAAGACTTACGTTCACGGACGAGATCCGTGCAATACAAGGAAAAGGGAAGAGATCGTCACCACAACAGGGCCTCCACCGACCGAGCTGCCTCTCCACGAAAAAGGAGAGACAGGAGTGCTTCTGTGGAAAAGAGAGAAAGAAGGAAGCATGCTAGGGACAGATACGAGAGATCTGGATCCAATGAGCATATTCCCGAACGGCACACGAGGAGGGGGGATGCTGGCCGAGCTGAGGAAAGCCCTAAAACTGCACGAGAAGCAGCTAAAGAAGCCCTAGGCCAAATTTCTAAGTCACCATTGGCCCATTGGATCCGTACGGAGAAGACGCCAAGCAGGGTGAAACATTCAGCATTCATCCCCTACGAGACCAGCACAGATCCTGTGGCCCACATCCAACACTATCAACAGGCCATGTTCATGCACGAGCGAGATGACGCTTTGTTATGCAAAATGTTCCCCTCTAGCCTGGGAAAGGTGGCTCTGAGTTGGTACCACAAACTCCCAGAGGGATCAATCCTATGCTGGGCTCAATTAGCTGAAGAATTCACTGGCCGGTTCTTAACAAGCCGAGTAGCTCCCAAGACTTTTGACGCATTGACTTCTATGAGACAGAAGGACGACGAGACACTGCGGCAATACTCCAAACGTTATTGGGAGACTTTCAACGAGATTGAAAATTGCAGTGAGGAGTATGCTCTGGCGACATTCAAGACGAGCTTGCCCATGCATAGTAAGTTACGGGAATCACTTACTATGCATCCAGTGAAAACGGTGGCCAAACTCATGGAAAGAATCCAGGAGCATGCACGGGTGGAGGATGACATCCTGCAAGCTGGAGGAAGGATTGTGGCAGGGCAACCTCAGCTTCCAGAAAAGAAGATTGTGGAATCAAGGGTATACAAAAAGGATTTCACAACAGGAAGGAAAGATTACACTCAGCAAAGGAAGGAGAAAGCCGACCCAGATCCCAAGTCATACTTCAGTGTTATGGCAACTTTCAACATCCCCATCTACAAGATGTTGTACAGAATCAAGAACGAACAGTGGTTCAGAAGGCCCCCAAAGATGACTGGGAACCCAGAAAAGAGAAGAGCCACTAACCAACACTGCAGCTATCACCGAGATTGGGGACACATGACTGAGGACTGTGTGGAATATAAGAAATTCCTGGATGAGAAGGTGGCAGAGGGCCATCTCAAAGAATTCCTGGCTGATGTCAAGAATGATGCCGAGCTGGTAGAGGAGGTGGACTACGAGAAAGGTCCAAAGGGAACAATCCATATGATACATGGATTAGTTGCCCCTTACACAAACAACGAGATAAGACATATCCAGAGGGTCAACGGACAGGCAAAACAAGTCATGAAGCTCGGCATGAAGAGGCCAAGGGCGGAAGGGATCATGGAGACCCCAATCACCTTCACTGATGATGATCTGGAAGGGGTATCAGTACCCCAT
The DNA here is from genome assembly GCA_020921065.1 of Vaccinium darrowii. NCBI lineage: Eukaryota > Viridiplantae > Streptophyta > Magnoliopsida > Ericales > Ericaceae > Vaccinium > Vaccinium darrowii. The sequence continues at coordinate 31,254,289 of CM037158.1, read as the reverse complement.
AATGACGCACTTGTAATCACCCTACGAATAGGGGAATACAACGTGGAGAAGATTCTTGTTGACCAAGGGGCCAGCACAGAGATCATGTATTACAATACTTTCAAGAGGATGGAGCTCCCTCCAAGTTCATTGCAAAAGTGTCTGGTTCCATTGGTCGGCTTTAGTGCACAGACAGTATGGCCTATGGGAAAGGTCACACTGCCCGTCCGAGCTGGATCAGTGGTTCTGAGCACAGACTTCCTTGTGGTAGACATCCCTTCTTCCTATAACGTGATTATAGGAAGAACTTGGATGCACAAGATGAGGGCAGTTTCTTCAACTTACCATCAGAAGATCAAGTACCCTGGGGCAGATGGCATCGAATGCATTAGAGGCGACCAAAAGGTGGCCGACCTATGTTTCAATATGGTTTTGAGGAAATCACCAAGGGCCGAGCTGGTACAAATGGTTGAGGTTCCAGACCAACCAACCTTAGAAGACGTTGGAGGTGATCCCACTAAGAAGATGGTGGAAGGGTTGAAGAGGGTACAAATTCAAGAGGACGATGAAGAAAGGTATTTCCTGATCGGCGAGACCCTCCTCGAGCTGGAGGAAAGAGATTTGGTCGCCTTCCTTAAAGACCACATCAATGTATTCGCTTGGACCCCCCAAGAGATGCCTGGGATAGATCCTGAAATCATATGCCACCACCTGAACGTGGACCCACAGCACAAGCCAGTTGTGCAGAAGGCAAGGAGGTCGGCACCACAGCACGCAGACGCTGTGATCGAAGAGGTAGAGCGGCTACTAGAAGCGGATGCCATACGTGAGGTGAGCTATCCAGATTGGTTGGCCAACACTGTGGTGGTCAAGAAGAAGAACGGAAAGTGGAGGGTATGTGTGGACTTCACAAGCCTCAACAAAGAGTGTCCCAAGGATAGCTTTCCACTCCCCAGAATTGATCAATTGGTAGATGCTACATCAGGCTATGAAAGGATGAGTTTCCTTGACGCATATCGAGGATACCATCAAATAGCTATGTACGAGCCCGATCAGGAAAAGACGTCCTTTATCTCCCCCAGAGGGCTCTACTGCTATAAGGTTATGCCATTTGGGCTGAGGAATGCTGGAGCAACCTATCAAAGATTGGTGACCAAAATGTTCAAGGAACAGCTCGGCAAAACTATGGAGGTCTACATCGACGACATGGTAGTCAAGAGCAAGTTGAAGCCTGATCACCTAGCTGACCTAAAGGTAACTTTCAACATTTTGAGGAAATTCAAGCTAAAGTTAAACGCTTCCAAGTGTGCCTTTGGAGTCAGCTCGGGGAAATTTCTCGGGCACTTAGTGACTAAAAGAGGGATTGAAGCCAACCCAGATCAAATCACGGCTCTGCAAGGCCTTCAAAGCCCAAAGACCACGAAGGAGGTCCAAAGGCTAACAGGAATGGCAGCGGCACTCAATCGCTTCATCAGCAAATCCTCAGACCGCTGCAGACCTTTCTTTCAACTTCTGAAGAAGAGAGACGGATACGAGTGGGGAGCCGAACAGGAACGGGCTTTCCAGGAGTTAAAAAGCTACTTATCATCACCACCCTTGCTCTCTACTCCAGAAGCTGGGGAGCGGTTGATACTATACTTAGCGGTATCTGATCATGCGGTCAGCTCGGTCCTCCTACGAATAAAGGGGACGGAGCAGGCTCCAATCTATTTCGTGAGCAAGACATTGTTAGAAGCTGAGACACGTTACCTACCACTGGAAAAACTGGTATATGCTCTCATTGTTGCATCAAGAAAGCTGCCCCACTACTTCTTACAACATCCCATCACCGTATTCACGGAATACCCACTAAGGGCCTTGCTCAGGAAAGCAGATTTCTCTGGCAGAATCTCCAAATGGTCAATAGAACTAAGTCAGTTCGACCTCGATTATCAGCCCAGAACAGCAATCAAGGGGCAGGTTTTAGCTGATTTCATAGCAGAATTCGCTCCGACAGTGGCCCCACCACCACCAGGTCTCCACGAGAAGGAGCAAGACAGTAATCCTGAGCCACCAACGAGAATGGCCGACCTGGATCCAGACGAATGGAGGCTTTACGTTGATGGGTCAGCTTGCAACAAAGGATCTGGAGCAGGGGTTGTGCTTTTCTCTCTAGAAGGACTGATCCTGGAGCATGCACTACGGCTGGGATTTAGTGCCACAAACAATGTAGCAGAATATGAGGCACTGCTAGCTGGACTGAGAAGTGCTCTAGAGCTCAAGGTACATAAATTACGAATATTTTGTGATTCCCAACTAGTTGTTAACCAGCTTTCAGGAGAATACGCTACAAAAAGTGAAAAGATGGCTGCGTACTCAGAAGCAGCCAAGGATTTGCTAGACAAATTTGATAGGATCCATATCCAGCAGATCAGTTCGGGACAGAATGCACATGCGGACTCACTGGCCTGTCTTGGGTCAGCGGTCAAGACGGAGTATCGCCGCACAATTACAGTAGACTATCTGGGCAAACCAAGTATTGGCCGAGCCGTGGAAATCGTAATGGAAACAAAGCTTGGGCCGAGCTGGATGGACCCAATAGTGGCATGCCTACGAGATGGGGCTTTGCCAGAGGATAAGAGGGAAGCACACAAAGTCAAAACCAAGTCAGTACGTTTTTGGCTCTCTCCAGAAGGTAAGCTTTACAGAAAGTCTTTCCTTGGCCCATATTTATTATGTGTACACCCAGCCCTTGTTCAAAAGTTTCTCCATGAAATCCACGATGGAACTTGTGGGGGACACACTGGTGGGAGATCCATAGCCCACCGAGCAATATCCCAGGGGTACTGGTGGCCATACATGCAAGAGGATGCAAAGGCCTTTGTCAAGACATGTGAAAAATGTCAGAAGTTTTCCCCCCTCATCCGAGCTCCAGCAGAGGATCTATTGCCTCTAACCAGTCCGTGGCCATTTGCCCAATGGGGATTGGATATCGTGGGTCCTCTCCCTATGGCAACAGGGAAACGAAAATTCCTACTCATTGGCACTGACTACTTCACCAAGTGGATAGAGGGGGAAGCTCTTGCTAAAATCACAGAAGCTATGGTGGAAAGATTTGTGTGGAATAAGATAATCACAAGGTTTGGAGTGCCCTACTCTATTATCTCAGATAACGGGTCCCAGTTCGGCAAAAAGTTCAAGGCCTTCTGTGCTCAGTACGGCATCAGAAATTATTACTCGACCCCTGCCTACCCGCAGAGTAATGGCCAGGCAGAAGCCTCCAACAAGACTATCCTGAAGAGTCTCAAGAAGAGGTTGGAAAAGAAGAAGGGAAAATGGCCAGATGAGCTTCCAGCCGTGCTTTGGGCTTACAGGACCACCCCACGGCGATCTACGGGAGAGACGCCGTACTCCTTGGCATACGGAACAGAGGCAGTGATTCCCCTAGAGGTTGGTTTGCCAACCATCCGCACTACTCTTGTGGAGTCAGGGGGCAACGATAAAGCCCTGGCCGAGCAACTAGATCTCGCTGAGGAAAAACGAGAACGTGCACTCATCACCTTAGCAGCATACCAAGAACAGCTACGAAGGAGCTACAACAAGAAGGTGCAGCCAAGAGAATTCAAAGTTGGTGACCTAGTCCTGAGGAAGGTCTTGGCCAACACCAAGGTGTCCTCAGACGGAAAGCTTGGACCAAACTGGGAAGGCCCATACAAGATTGTGGGGATCGCTGGCATTGGGGCCTACCGCTTGGCCGACCTGGATGGGAACCCAGTCCCACGACCATGGAATATCCAGAACCTTAGAAAATTCTTCCAGTAATTTGTTTGTGTGATTACGAATACAATCACATTTCTTTTAATAAATTCACATTTGTTTTTAGTTGGGATTACGAGTAAAATCACCAACATTAGTTATTCAGATTTTTTGATATTTCTAGCATTAATAAAATGATATCATGATTTTGGTTAATATGAACCACAATTTCCACTTCAAAATTTGGATTCCTATTGGGGAGCAGAGGATGTGTATATCAGCAGTGAATATGTATATTTGCAACGAATATTGCACGAAAAGATCCTAAGTACGAAAAAACTTAGGGTTTTTGCAACGAATATTGCACGAAAAGATCCTAAGTATGAAAAAACTTAGGGTTTTTGCAACGAATATTGCACGAAAAGATTCTAAGTATGAAGAAACTTAGTTTGCAACAGGTATTGCAACAAAATACTAAGTATGAAGAAACTTAGTATTATGAATTGCTAAGTATGAAGAGCCTTAGTCTAAAAACGAGTAGTATGAAGAAACTCAGCTCGGCGGACAAATATTGCAACAAAGGGCAAGAAAAATCCCTAAAAAGCAGAATTAAAGAATAAAAATGTTACCAGGCCACATATGGCCAAAACCGGTCACCCAGGACCAACTAACAGCAAAACCAAAAAATACGAGCATAGCGAACCAAAGTACTGAACGGGCCACAGACGGCCGAGTAAAGACCACGCAGGGCCAGGAAAAGGGTTTCAGAAAAAAGTAAAAGGCATCAAGCCTCTTCACTGTGCTCATTTGCAACAGTGGCAGCATTTGGATTAGCAGCATTACTCGCAGCAGAGCCATCAGCAGCACCAGTCTCGTCAATCTGAGGTGGCTCAACAAGGGCTTCCGAGTTAGGCAGAGCACCGGCATCTAGATCGACTTCGGCAGCGTTAGCACCACTTGGAAGTTCCATATCTATCCAGAGAGGGGAGGTGGGATCCACACCAAGCTTGGTAAGGCATCTTTTCCACGCCGCCCCCCAAATAGCATCCTGAACAGCGGGCATCTGGGCCTTGTAGTTTTCTGTGACCTCCAGGACGGCTCTGTCGTACTCCGCCTCCGCCTTGGCCTCTGCCGCAGTTAACTGATCGCTTAGGCCATGCTCCACTTCCTCCGACCTCTTCCTCAAATCAGCAAGCTCCCCCTTCAGCGTCTCCACCTCAGCTCGGGCTTCCTTTAGAGACTGAGAAGACTGAGCATTCTCCTTTTCGGCTTTGTCCGCCCTTTTCTGTTCCTTCTTCAGTTCTTTCTCGACCTCTTTTGCTCGGTCGAAACCGGCAGAGGCCTTCTGCATAATCTACAATTTACAAAAGGCATAGCTAAGGGCAGGAAGGCAAAGAAGAAATTCGGTATTCAAGAACATAGCGGAAATCAAACTTCTTACCTTAACGCTTGACTGAAAGATAGACTTCATCAAGGTATCATATGAGCTACCTCTCTCTCTTTCCATGTCAAGTGGGAGAAGGGCAGCTCTAGATACGCCGAATGCCACCTCGGTGGAAGAAATCTTGTCAGTTGAGCAGAGGGGGGTACCATCAGGGCGGACCAGGGGAGGCTCCCATGGCTGCACCAGAGGGGGAGAGTCAACGAGAGGCTGGCTTGAGCCCATGCTCCCTGTCCTTCGCCTCTGAGGGGGAGGTTGATCGTCAGAAGTACTGTCAACTGGCCTCTTCTCCCTCTGCCGCTCGGATAGAGGAGAGGGTGCCTCAGGAGGAGTGATAGCACTGGCAGGAGGCGGAGCACGGGAGGCCCCGCCCAAGCTGAGGGTGTCCAGGAGATTGATCGGCTGACGAGGCATTTCTTCGCGAATGGGAGAAGGGGAGTAGCCTGGTGAATCGTCCGAATCTGCAAGACGGTCCGATTGCTCGGCCAAAGATCGGACGAGCCCGCGATGGTCGAACCCACCAGCTTCTTCTTCTTCTTCTTCTTCAAAGACTCTCCCGGACTTGCTGGGCTCTTGGTCGACTCGAACGAGGATCGGGATAGCAGTTGGGATCTCCTCGATATGAGCAAAAGTCACCTGCTGCTGGAGGTCTACTTGGGCTCTAGAGCGTGCAGATCCCCTTCTAGCTCGGCCCCGGCGAGAACGGGTCCTCTCTCGGTCGGAGGGTCGGCCTGTGATGGTCAATGGGACAGTTGGCGGCCAGGGATATCTTGAACGCGGCTCGCCGTTTCTGCGAATTCCTCCCCAATAAGACGGAGTGTAGCCGAGCAGAATGTGAGCGGAACGGCCGAGTCCAACTGGAGTTGGAGGAAAACCGTCAAAGTAGAGAGCTCTGGCGATATCCTCACAGTGGAGTTTGCCGTGTATCAAACGTCCACCGTGATTAAGATTGTCTGCTGCAAAACAGACATTATAAGAAGATGATAAGCTATAAGTTTTGGAAGAATAAAAAGTAAGACAGCTCGGGAGGAAATACTAACGTAGTCTGCCTGTTGCAGTAGGGCAGCCGAAGCCAATGGGCCTCCCCTCGGCATCTCTGGGCTCCCAGTTGCCGGTGACTATGAGGTAGTCATCTGCCTCTCCCTTTGAGGAATTGGGCAGGTCGGTAATGAGCTTTTGATTAGGGTCCCTGGCCTTGAAGTAGTAATTGTTATCATTTGTAGGGACTACGCTGTACAAGTAATGTAGGTCCCACCAGTCGAGATGTAGGCCGAGCAGCCTGTTTAGGGCAATGGTGCCCATAACTACCCTAACGAAATTAGGGCAGAGCTGCATAGGGTTCAGCTGGCACCTGTAGCAGACTTCTCTGAAAAAGGGGAGGGGTGTAAGGGGAATCTCAGGCCGCCCTCTACTATGAAGATTAGAGGGATGTGGATTTTAAGTTCATCCTGTCCTTCCTCCTCTAAGTCTTCAGACCCATTCAGCCGGAATCGAACATCGGCGGGGATCTCATAGGTCCTACGGAATTCTATCACTCTCTCAGGGGTACTTAAAAGGACCCTGTGTCTACCCATTTTCTTTTAGAAATTAGGGTTTCACAGTCGAAACCCAGGAAAGAAGATGAACAAGCACTAGGAAAAACGAATTGGGCAAAACAGAAATTTCGACGGTCAAGTAGCAGGAAAGTCTAAGGAAAGGGCACTTACGAGGGAAAGTGAACTTAGGGAGATGCTTTCCGATGAGGAAATGGAAGGTGACTGTGCTTTCCGACGAGGGACGGAGGAAGGACTGAGGTTGCAGAAAGCTTGGACGTCGTTAATGGCAGATGGAGTCTTCTTTTCCTTCTTTGTTTTTTTTCGCGTGTATGAAGTGAAGGAGAAAGGGAAGGGGTTTTTTGCTTTTAGGAGGCTTTGGGAGGGAAAAACAATAATTATCCCGCCCGAAACCCCGTAAAAGTGGAACGCGACATACGTAAAACGTCAGCAGAATCGTCCTTTCAACTTATCCGAGCCACCAAAGGGTCATTCACATTTAATATGAAAGCGACGTTGCCACCCACGTGGAGGGAAGGCGTGCAAAGGATACATCGAGAACCGTTGAAGCTCTGCACACTACTGATGCGTAACAGTAGCGGCAGAGCTGGGGAGCAATTGGAGTAGGTAAAATCTGGTTACCCTACTATCTAGGCATAGCGCGTGCCTAGCAACTTCACCACGAGAGGGTGAATAGTTCGGCACCATATAGGGTACACGTGAGCCCTGTGCCGAGCTGGTTTGGCCATGAATAAGGCTAAAAAGATTGAATAAATTAAATATACCAGGATGTGCTAGCTCGATGTAGGTCACAAGGCAATGCCCCTGATATGGCCGAGCTAGCAGAGCTATGAGCAAAGCTTAAAATAGCATTCTGGGATACATAGGTTCAGCTCGGCGTGAGTAGCTGGGTTATGTACGAGTCATACCGAGCTACGTGGAAGCTCGGCAACGCCTCAGATAAGGCGGTGAGACATCCCAGAATATTCTACAGCGGTTCCTTAAAGCAAGGGATTGATAGGGGAAGTCCTAATGTGATTGGGAGTATACCCCATATAGGAAAGAGTCCCATATGGAAAGAAAGACCCCTGCTAGACGAGATCTAGCAGGATATGGAAACTGGCTGCAAATAGGAAAGTCCTATCGGGAGATGGATTCCTGAAGCTAACAGGAAACCAAGGCATGAGATGCCTAAATCAAGCCTTCTTCACCTATAAATACAAGGCAATAACCATGGCAAAAGGTACGCTATGAAACCTATTTTCATACGCATTGTGATTTGAGCTTTCGAGTACGTGATACTAACTTAGGCATCGGAGGGCCTTTGCCAACGAGAGGCAAAGGTGCTCTAACCCTTTCTCTGTCTTGCAGATCTAGGGTTGATCCAAGGAAGCACGTGATCCAGCGTTACGTGGTTTTTACCCCGTACACCGCCGCCACCGCATCTTCTCTCTCCTGCACCACCACCGTGGAGGACGAAACCGCAGGTATTACGCCAAAGAAATCTGATCTTGGGCTGCTTCTTTCCTTCTACTACTCTGCCTCCCTGGGCTACTTCTTTCCTGCTTCCAATTTCTTGGATTTTTCTTTCTTTCATAGGGCCTTGTGGTGGGTCACCGAAAAAAACAAAGGAATTTCCTTCTACTACTCTGCCTCCCTTCGTCCCTCTTCCTTGATTTTTCATGACTCAGGCGAACAAGCATCGTTGCGGTCTTTACGGCAAGCGACCAATAGATCCCACGACTTGCCTCACCTTGCGACAGGTTCAATAAACTTGTATGTAAACCCTAATGCGACAGGTTCGACAAACTTGTATGTACCTCTCTCTCTCTATGTAATATATTTTTGTGTATTAGTATGTATTGTACCCCCAATTTGTAAACCCTAAGTTCTTTTACCAGTGAACTAACCCTTGTTTGTAAACCTTGGTTTTTTCTTTTTTATGCAGATAAAACGAAATTTTGATCCTTTGTGGTCCTCGGTATGTATTGAACATTTTATGTAGCGTAGTTTGGCCGTGTGCTTGTTAGTTTTTTGTGATTTTCACAAAGAAGATCAAGAATCCTTGATCGTTCTAGAGAGTTCTGCTCAAGTTCTATTATTTGGGGATCATATTGTTTTCAAGTTTTAGGTCCCTTTATCAGGTGTAAGCATATTATTGTAAAATCAGTTGCAATTTATAAAAAAAATTGTCGCCGTCCAAGTGTTTGTTTAAATTACTCAATCAAACTTTTTATTGCCGCTCATAAACTCTCTGCTTGTTACCAGGAAAACTTGGAAAATTTGGCAAGTAGAATGGTATGGAACTTTAACTAATTCTGATAGCTTTTCTTTCGCGTTATTTTAGCGTAGCCTAGATGGTAAAATCTCTTAGTAGTGCTACTGGAAAATTGGTAGTTTGGTAATTGGTGTCAAATATGTGGTACTTGATGGAGTTACTTTCTAATCTTCAGGGCTCCCAATTTGTTTCAGTTGGCAGGAACAAGTGGAACCAACCCAAGGGAACATTTGATGGATTCCTAGGAGGATTGGAGGAGGAAAGACAACCCAATGGAAAGCCCAAACAATTTGAGGTAATAGATCGATACATGTTAGTGATAATGTCATTTGAACCACTGCTAGACAAATGCGAGAAAAATAAATTCACTTATAGTTTAGTTTGAGGTTGCCTAGTTGTTAAGGGCAAGCGTTGGGTTCAACTCTTCCTGGAGATGCATATGTATTGAAACTTCAAAAGTTTATTGTTCTCACGCAAAATCAATTCGTTCATATGCAAAATAAACTCTGATCACACTAATTTTTTATTTGAATGTACTTCTGAACGAGTTAAAAAAATGAACGATACAAGTGTACAAATAACATTTTGGCCTATTGAAAGTGCAGTGCGTATGGTGTATAATTTCCAAAAACTACTTCTCGAGCGTCAGCTCCTCCAAAATACATAATGTCCGAGAGAACCATAATGACATGATTCTCACTTTCAACAGGCTGTGCCTAGTTGAGTATGCTTTGTCTCTGATTTTATTTTCTTGTTTTGCTTTTCATTTTTAATTAAAGGTTGTGCTATTTTTTCTAGCTTTACTATTAAATTCCAATCTCTAATTATATTATAGCTTTTCTTTTTCCGTGAACGGCTGGACGCCTTGTTTATAAAGGTATTGTAAGAGGATGCACTATTGCTGACCTAACCTTGCTACATTTTTATTTCCTTAAGGAAAATAAAATAAAAAAAGAGACTTATGTAGCTTGTTAACTTGTTTTCAGCAAGGAGCATCCAATTTCAACTACAATACCTCCACCACGCACACGAGTATAGTGTTGATGGAAGATTTTAAGAAGTCATAACTCTTAACCACAATCAGTCACAGGTACATTTTTAGCATTACAATTGTTATCTATTGAGACGAGCTGAATTTTCAATTTGCTTGGTTGTATGGCTCTGCGTATTTAAAATTGCATTACGTCCTACCCCACAGGAGTATGTTTCTAAAAGACAGCTTTTTATTATTAGAACTTCTAAGATTTTCTTGCTCTTGAGGCATGGGTCAGATGGTAAGCATGCTCCCTTGAATGTCTGACTGATGACTTAATAAAAAAATGTTAGTTTAGTGTTCAATCTGCTGTGTAGTATGCTGAAAATAGTGACATATGCTGAAAGTACGTGTAAAATTGCAGAAAATACTTGTTATTTGCTGGAATTATGAACCCTGTGCTGAAATTATGAATAATTGGTGCTGAAACTGGTTTTGGGGTTGCTGAAACTGAGATTAGGTTGTTGGAAATTGGCTTTTAGATGCCAAAATCACTTTTGTAATTGCTGGAAATAACTGGAAAGTGCAGGAAATGGCTCTAGAATGCTGGAAACGCATGTTTAAAGTGTTTAAGTGTCTGTGTTTGTGTCTGCCATCCCATGCTTAAACGAATGCCGTTATGTTTCAAGTTGAGCTTTTGTGAGATGCATATAAATGTAACTTGAGAAATTCCCTATTAGACTTCAAAAAGGTTTAAGTTCTAAGAAGAGACCATTTAAGTTCTAGGAAGAGACCGACTGAATTTCCGATATTTTTACTTAATGTTCAGTTATGAGTCTACCAGATTGTGTAAAAGTTTCAGAAAAAAATATGACGTATATTAGTCTACAAAATTCCTGAACCTAGCTGCAGTCAAATTCGTCACTCAGCAACCTGCAATGACACACTTTGGGGAAACGGCCATATCTTTTAGCATGAGAGTCAAAATTGGGCACCATTTCTTAATTTTTGCCTGAGCCAAATCAGTGTTTTGTTTGAAGTTGGCAAACCTGCCGAATCTACGAATCTGTTTTTCTAAAGCTAATCGTTTAACTTTAAATGTGCGTAGCCATGTTATCCGAACTCCGTTTTTAACCTATGACTTGTCGTTTTGAAGCTCTTAAAGTCTGGTTTTTATTGACAATGGGCTTAGAGATTGTATTACATTATAGTTGTTAAATCCCAACCTTATCTCATACATCAACAGTAGCATTCCAAGCTTAAGAGGGGTGTAGCAGAAGTATCAACTGATTTGCTAGGGACAGAATATATAGAGTACGATGCTGATGCAATGATATGAAAATTTTTAGAAAAGCAGGATACGGGTACAGATAGGATACGTTAGATAAACATATATACGTTTAACCAAAAGAGAGAAGCATCCTACTACGTATAACCACAAGAATGTTCAGAAACATTTTATGTTCTCGTACATTTATTTTGAGTTGTGTGCTTCATAACATGTTAAATAATTGCATTTTTTTTTTTGGCGATTTTATGTAGGTAGGTAACTATCGAGATGGAGTTGCTTCTTGGCAGTTATCTAAGATGGAGTTGAAGACTTTTTGGTAGTTAACTGGAACACTTGTTTTGAGTTGTTTTTGACATTTGACGCGACACACTATGTATCAATGTTTCGAAGTTAAGCTAATGCTATTAAGTTTGAAGGATGAAAATTTGAAGGGTTGTAAACTTGGATGATAGAATGTTGACTTATTGAATATTTGATTTGAATGATATTTTGCATCTTTGCTGTATAGATTTTGCTAATGAGTGTATCTAGATACAAATATTTGAAACTTTGTAAGCAAGTGTGAAATGATATTTTGGGTTTGTCACCCTTGTATGCCATCAGTGACACGCATTTACTTGTCACGGTAAATATTTTCAGTGACAATTCTTGTCACAGAAGATCTCTTTTCTATGACACTCGCATTATTGCCACCATTGCTTTCGGTGACACCCTACTATGTCACGAAAACTCTCTCTTCCGTGACACAATATTTCTGTCACTGTTGACATCATTCCATGACAAGTGCACAATTTCTGTCACGCTTGACTTTCAGTGTCACGGATACAATGACACCCTCATCCTGTGTCACCAATGATGATAGGTGACAAAAATTGGGCTTTCAGTGACATTTTTTCATGTCACCATTGGTGTTTTTTGTTGTAATGAGGGATTTCTCATTTTGCTAAAATGCAAACCTCATAGCTCCTGACCATATTTTGATGATCTAAACTGTTTAATGTGTTCAAAACGTGTTTTTTTAGGGTCTAGGTGAGGATTCACCCAAAAAAAAAAGACCTGGAAGGGTTTGATTCGAGCAATTTTTCAATGGTATAAGGTCATATTTGAAATTTTGTTCACCTAATGTCTTTTAATTACAGAACACTTCTCCCTCAATAAGGTGACCTAATGCTTAAATTGATTTTTTTTTTTTTGTTCTTTCTGCTTCTTTTTCTATTGATCTTTAAATCATTTACATATTTTTCCATAGTTTTTCTATTGGGTCACCGAATGGTGCTGAAATTAACCATGAACACCCTCATATGGTCAAGAATACCGTTCACCATCAAGTTGGAGAATTTTTGGCGTAAAACAAACTCAACTTTCATATAAGTAGAAAATATAACGGCCCTGTGTTTCCCAGTTTAGTTTTAGTTTTAGTTCTGATGACATCATCATTTCTCTCATTTCTCTCTCTATCTCTCTCCACTCATTACACCTGATGACATCATCAAAACTAAACTAAATTATCTAACCAAACACAGCCAACACAACTATTAAATCCCAACGCTATCTTTGTTTACATGGGTCCTTTTATGGCTTTATTGTACATCAATAATCTCACAACCGAGTAGATGTTGGGATTATGGCCGCATTTATTTGGTTAAACAGTGAGGCGAGAATCAATGCATGGCTAGATGATATTCTACTTGATTAATGTGATCCCTAGAATTGCATGCCATATCCCTAATTCTTTGCCTTTCTCCTTTTTGGAAGTTGTAATAATCCCAACAACTTGGGCATAAGTCAATACAAAATGTCTTGTATTTCACACTATTTTGAGTCAGGTATTCTCAGCATTGTAATTATTTCCTTATGCCTATTGGTTTCACATGATTGTACATATGCTAACTTACTGTGGCCCATAGATACTCAATATTCCATGAATAGAAGTAGGTGGCTTGCGAAGAACAGAATAGTTTAACAGTGGATTGGAATTTCATCGTATTTTACAAGCAAGCAAGTCCATGACTATAAATTTGTGGCCGGTTGATAAATAACATACAAATCTTCTTTGAGATCTCACGAATTTTTTTATTTTTTTTTGTATTTGTTTGCAATTCCTGAAATAGAATAGTCCGAAGACTGAGTTTCATACAAATTTGACAAAATAAGGGATGCTAATAATTAAACTATAATAACTAAGGAAAATGCTAATTTGTGCCCAATAGGCACACTTTAAGGTTGAAAAAGTATATTGAAATGTGTAAAAGTGTATAAGAATATGTGAAAGTATATTAAAAGTGTAAAAGGTGTATTGGAGTGTGTGTTTTTTTTTTTTTTTGTGTGTGTTCTTATTGTGTGCCTATTGAGCCTACGCTAACAAAACCCAATAACCAATACCATAACCAATGAGCACGCCGTCACGTGCGAAGCACGCTGCATAAAACTAGTCTTGATTAATGTTGCTGATTTTATGAGAAAATGGTAAAGATAGAATAGGGGAAAGGGTTATGGTATGATTTTTTTCACGGACCAGATTCGAAAATTGGGGAGAAAGCTGGAAAAAAATGCCAGGAATACTGTCCGGCCATCAACTCTGTTTTCTGTTCACTGTCTCGGCCGATACTGTCTGTATCGGATTCCGTCTCGGCCGATACACCGAGACGTATCGGGAACCGGCCGGTTCATATGCGATTTGTTACTCACACCGTGATATTGGTACGTATCCGTATTGGAGGCCTAAAATACCGGTACGAACCGGCCGTTACGGTACATACCGGCCGATATTTAAAAGTATGATGGTATGGCATGAAGCACGGGTGGCACGAAATTAAATGGGTCATGCCGGCATGACACGGCCCGTTTGACACCTCTATCTAAGAGGGGGATGGAGAGATTTAGTCAGGTCTATCGAGATACTCTTTATAACAAAAAAGAAATGAAAAGAAACTGAAAGGCACTCTTTTAAGATACAAGTTGACTGAATGTAACTCTAGCTTCAAACTTCACTAACATCAAAATATCAAATAATCACTCTTTTATAACTGCATATAATTCTACTAGCCAAACAAATGCATCACGTAAAAGTGCCTTCTCTTCTATAAAATTGCTCTCGATGGACTTTAAATCTTTTATTTGGTTTTCTAAATCTTTTGTTTGGTTTTCTTCTATATATATATAACCATCGCAAAGTCACAAAATAGTGCAACACTTCTTTTCCTCTTCTTCTGGATTCGCATCACCTAAAAGCGCCTTCTCATCTATAAAATTGCTCTCAATGGACTTTAAATCTTTTATTTGGTTTTCTAAATCTTTTGTTTGGTTTTCTTCTAGATAAGCATCATCTACAAACGTCGACACCGTCATCTCTTCTATGATCTCCATTTTAATCTTTTCCTCCTTCTTCTTTTTTCTCCGCTCAATAAGCCCTGCACTTGGGCTTCCTTCCTTTGATCCCTTTTCAATAATCTCTGCTCTTGAACTCCCTTCCATTGATCCGTTTGGAATGATGCACTTGTTAATGGTTTTTGAGTGTTCTGTTTCTTCAAGTAAAATTGCTAGGCAAATGTATATAGTTTTGTACCTTCCTATTCTAATATATATACATAATTTTCCTATTGAAAGATGCATGGGAGCAATCAATGATATTTGTTAGCGTAATATTTGAAAATATTATGTTAATTACTATATTTTTCAAGTTTTATCGTTTGGTTTCTAGGTTAATTATTTATGTTTCCTAGTTTATTCTGGATTTTCTTGCACGCGTGTTTCCCATGTATTGCTTAGGCTTGGCCTAAGTCCTTATTACATGGGTTCAAGCTTGGCTTGAGATTGAAAATTTATAGAGTCCAATTGTTCAAGCTTGGCTCACGTTTGAAGTTATGTCCATGATAGGCTTGGCTTGGCTTGTGGAACATGCAGGTTAATCTCGAGTTTTCAAGCTTGAGCTAAAGCTTGTGAAGTTTCAAGTTTTGAAGCTTGAGTTTAAGCTTAAGCTCATAAAATTCCAAAATTATATGGCCTAATTATCTAATTGAAGAATTTTATAATTTTGATACAAGGCTATTGGAAGCGTATTGAAGAATTTCATTATCTCATTGAAGAATTTTATAATTTTGATACAAGACTATTGGAAGCGTATTCAAGAAAAATCTTAATGGAAGTCAAATCTCTTATTTCTGCGATATTTGCTGATTAATCTCTATCTTTAGAATATTTACGAAATATCCCTTTGTTCACTAACCTATAAAGCCAAACACTTACACGCTCAAGCTTGACTTGAATTCATTACTAAACAATAAAAAGTAATTGAGCTTGACTTATATTGTTTTTGAACGAGCTTGAATGAGCCAAAACTCGAGTTGAACTCAAGTTGTTTGGTTCACTTAGTAACCCTGCAGATACGGATGGATAAAGACGGGTCACGTCTCCCCACTTGCAACTAAAACAATATTATTAGTATTATACAATTAGCATAAATATAGAAGTTTCATACTGTATTTTACTTAAAACGCTTATACTGTATTTTACTTAAAACGCTTATACCATGGGGGGCGCGGAGGGGGGCGACATGGGGGGCGACATGGGGGGATAATAAGTAATTAAAAACAGAGTATAAAACAGGCGGTTATACCAGCCATGAACTATAGTAATAAATAAGGGCGGTAGAACCAGCCATGGTAATTGAAAACAGAATTAAAACTTGAAATCTAATTCATTAAATTGAAAGGCTTACTTGAGCTACACTTGGAGGAATGGAAGTTGTACTAAGAGTACATGTATCAGGGGGAAGAAGAGAACAGAGGGAGCTGAGTAACAACTGGAGAAGGGAGAGAAAATGAGAGAAATTTTTGAGGGGTAAATCAAGCGGTGCCTAACTAGCTAACTTGAGAGTCCTTTTATAGAATTAAGGAACCCTGTTTACAATTATTTCTAATTTTGAAATTGGCTCCCGTAATTTGCGTTGGACTGAGCTGGCAGTTGCTGCTCCCATGTGAGACGTAAAAAAGGCTGAGATGCCATGTGCGCCTACGTGGATCTACTTTCGGTGGGAAAATGAAAGGGAATTGGTTCTCCCTATCATTATTATGCTAAATTGGCAAATTGGTGGGGAATTGGTTCTCCCCATGTGAGCCGTAAATTGCGGAGATTCCTTCTGGCTTTGATGGGAATCCCATGATGGCAAATTGGTGGGGAATTGGTTCTCCCCATAATTGCTTTCGGTGGGAAATTATCTTCAAAGGGAATCATTGTACTAATTGAATGATGCTTTGTGAAATTGGTTGGGAATTGGTGCTCCCATTAATATTCCATGTGATTGTCTAAATTGTCAAGAGCATTGGTGGACAAAGTATCCCAAAAGTCATCATTTGCTTGGGAATAATCTTCATCAAATTTGATATAGTCTTCAAAATCTTTAACTGCTGCCGTATGTTGTGTGTAGAAGTTGAAGGGTACTTCTCCAGAATAATTGGTTGTTCTAATTTTTTGATTTTGATCTTCACTAAATAATCTAAATTGTTTCTGATAAAGAGTAAAGGGATTGGTGTCGTCTATGTGGCTGGCAATTTGGTATGCAATGAAATCTCTAATTTGGTGGGGAATTGGATTAGAACAAATCCAAGTTGGGAATTCACATCCCAATAATTGAAATTGTGATGGGCCAAAATTGGAGTTAAAGTCCTTGTTGGAGGTAACATTCATAATATGTTGTGCTGGGATAATTGTACCAAAAGATGTCCATTCAGGCATTTTACTATGAATAATGACTTGGCAAGTAGTGGTGGATGGTTCGGAAAATTTGTTTTGGATACAAACTGCTAATTTGCGGTTGACTCTGGCGGTCTGAGCTATGTTTGTAAAGATTAATTGTTTGAGGAAGCCGAAATCAAGAAATGTCATAGGTGTGAGGAAGATAATTTGGTTTTGGTAAGAGATTGGAAAATCACGAAAGGTTGCTAAATTAAGACAAACTTGAGGAATACTGTAAATGAGTTGACATTCACAATTTTGTCGTTCTAAGGGAATTTGCTGGCAGTGGGGTTTAACTTTTGGGCAAAAATTTGGTTTTGTGGGATGGTGATAAAGAGTATTCCAGGTAAATGTAAGTCCGGGGAATATTTCAGGGTAGTTGTATGGTTGTTGGCTTGCTAATTTGGTTAATGTACAAAACAGAAATTCATGGAAATGTTGGCAAGTAGTTTGGGCTTTTGATTGGATATGACGAATAATATCTGGAGGTAGAACACGAAATATGGTTTTTTGTAATTCTAAATTGTTAGAATATTTGATACGCACACTTTCACCATTATCCAGTGGGGATAACTGCACTTTCTCAGCTATTTCCAGTGGGGAAATAGAGGATTTACCCCTGAGGACCTGAATTTGTTGCTGCAGTATGTTGACTTGGTCTGTGAGTTGATGATTCCTGTCAAGTAAAATTTTTGTACATAGAGGAGGGACATAAATGGGGTTAGTAGAAATATGTGATGAGTGGTGTAAAACGCCATCATGATGATTGGAAAGGAGCCAGTGTCTACTTTGTTCAAAATTTTGGTTTTGAAAATAAAGACTTAAGGCATTTAAGCTAATTTGTAGTTGTTGATGATTAACAGCATTTCATATGTTGTCAAGGAGACATTGTTGAGTATCATCAATGGCAGTTAAATAATTAAGTTTGGGAAATTGATATTGAGATTTTTGGGAAAAAATTGGTAGAGAAATCTCGCCAAAGGATTTGGTGGGCTTCATCTGCAAAAATATAGAAAGGTTAGAGATGTGGTAATAAAGATGATGAAATGGAACAATGCTGGAATTGTTGTAAGCTATCATAATTTGGTGCTGTCATGAAACGAAATGTAACTGGGTGACCCGAAGGAGATGTAGTAATTGAAGTGCTATTTGTGGTAAATGGATAAAGAAGACTAATAAATGGAATTCCTAATATAACATTTTCAGTTAAATATTCAGCTAAGATAAAATTTGTATCGAAACGAGTGTTGTCTTGTTGGATTATTGCACTAGGTATTTTATATTGGATTTGAAGCTTACTACCATTGGCGGAGCATAATTGTTCGTTAGTTTTGTGATAGTATCTAGGAGGAATTAAACTTTGTTTTAAACAATTGAGATCTGCTCCAGTATCAATTAATGCAATTATATTGATCTTAAATTTGTCTATAATGAGTTCTATTTTGGTGTGCCATTTGGAAAACTGAAGTTGATTTAGTAAATTGATTTGGGTGGGAGGTGGTTGGTTTTGTTCCTTGTCTGAATTATTTTCAGAAGATGTATCAAATTTGTCTATTAAGTTATTGATATAAATTTGTTCTTCTAATTTTGAGACCCGGGTGTTTAATTGTTGGTTATCTGTTTTGAGCAATTGTAATTCATGTTGAATAAGATTGAATTGATTATCTACTTTAGGGGTGTTATTGAATCGGTCTAGAGTTGTATTAAGGTTAACCAATTGTTTTGTAACTGTTGGTTTTTTAATTTGATGGGTTAAAAGGTGTTTTAGTTTTGCAATATACTGTTGTTTTAATATATCATCGTTAATTTTGCTGATTAAATCAATTAATAGATCTTCTTCAGAAAGTTGAGTTGTTAGAGTGTTGATAGTTTTACAACAAGTATCATTACAACCTAATTGGATTTGGTCCTCGTCTGAATTATTTGTTACGGATTTATAATCTGAGGATGATTCGTTAGTTTCGCTATCAGTAATTCCATCTAAATTAGAAAGTTTTATTATTTCTAAAATAGCAATTTTATTTTTCTCGGAGATTTCTAATTGGTTTATTTTTGTTTTTACTTTGCAATCCGATTTGTAGTGGCCCTTTTTACCGCAATTGAAGCATTTAATATTAGTGTTTTTAGGAGGATCATTTTTTTGTTTTGTATGGTGTTTGTTGTATTTTCTGAATTTGTTATATTTGGGTTTGTCATAATAATTTGGCGTAGGTTGTTTGGTAAGAATTTTTGGGTCTTTCTTTTGGTATTTTCTAGATGGGGCTATGGGTGGAAGGCCATATTGTTCACAAAAATTTCCTAGTTCATATTTGGCTTTGAGTTTTTCTTTCTGGAGTTGCTTATTTATTTTCATATCTATACACATTTTGAGACCTTCTCTTTGAATAGTGCTAATTATGTCGCCATAAGTTAATTGGTCATATTCAATGACTCCTGTTGGTTGGCTAAGGACATCTCTAATTTTGTGGGCAAATAAATTTGGTAAACCGTTAATAAATTTTTCTTTCCAAAAAGATTTGGTGCAATCGTCTCGTAACATGACGCGAGAAGTAAAAACATCCTTGTACCATCGGAAATCACTAAGGGTTGGACATCGTAGGTTACTAAGTTGGTCGTGAATTCGACTAGTAATATTGCTTGGGGTTCCTATGAAATGTTTAACAATTGTGAAAATTAAGGTATTAATGCCATCTGGTTTAGGCATGTCTAGTTCATCGATGATTGGGGAACCATTTTCATCTACTTGTATGGAATTTCTAATTTGTTCTCTAGATTCTTGGGTGAGGTATTTATCCCACCATGATTTTAACATTCCTGTAAAGCCAGTGGTTAATAAATCAATTATTTCTGGTTGTGAATGGTCATAATGACTAAGGTAAGTATTAGCTACCATGGATAAATGATTAAGTTTTTCTAAAATTTGTTGTTCACTTAAGCCGTCTATATTCCATTCATAAAGTTTGTTGGCTGAAACAGAAAATTGATTGAGAAGAGATCGTTCTTCGTATTGGAGATCGACTGGACTAGGTTTAGTGTACCAATTTTTTGCAGGAATAATTTGGGATGTTGGTTCATATAATTTATTTATGTGAAGATCTGTAAATTGGTTTTCAATGTTTGTAATTTCATCGTCTGAAGAAGTGTCTTGGATTTGAGTTATCGTATTGATGCCTTCATTTTTTAGAGTTAGGGTTTGTTTGTTTAAGTCAAGTTGTTTTTGTTGGGATAATTCGATTTGACTTAATAATTGTTCTATTTTTTCAATATTTTGGGATTGTGTGAACAATGGTTTTAATTTCTTTTCAGGAAAATGCAAAAGAGACTTTTCTGTTGAATTGGACAGACTAGTGGATGGTGATGCCTCATCTAATTTGGTTTCAATTTTGTCTAACTGTTTGCCAATAATACATAGGCATTCGTTTGTATAATTTGTTTGTTCGATTAATTTTTTTGTTTCTGAGTGTTGTTCATTTGCGATTTTAAATGGACTTGCTATCACCGTACTACCTTTGTAGTCTAAATGTAATGTGTCAAGGGGTGGATGGCTTGTAGTTATTGTGGTATTATCGGGCTTGTGCCATCTAACTTTTGTAAGTGTGTTGATTTTATTGTAATAATTAGCACTGTAATCTAGAAGATGTATGTTGGTCTTGATTTCGTTCATAAGTTGGAACCATTGTTTAAAAATATCTTTCTTTTGGGTTTGGGTGTAAGTAGATTGATAAATCTGGCGTTGCTCGCGATTTGCTGGAGATTTAAATTCTAAAAGTAAATTGTTGATATCAACTATGAATTTTTTGGTTATAGTGAGTAAATTTTTCTCAATTGAACTTGGGGTTTCATCTTCAAAATCTGTTTGTGTAGGAGAGGTTGGTGTTTCTTGTGAGGACGGTTCTGGTTTAGTATAGTATGGTTTGGTTATTTGGGCAAAAGTTTCTATGCCTTTAAATATGGGTGGATGATCTAAAAGTGTTTTATCAAATCTGGGGATACTAGTGGAGCTACTGCATCTACTTAATTCTCTAATCTTTGGGCTATGTAATCTTTGTTGGTCAAAGCTAATACGAACAGTTCCATCTAAATATTGTTGAATATTATCTACCTCTGAGATTTGGTTTTGATTATTTTGAGGGTAGTTTTCATTATCTGTTAGCCAGGTATTGGGTAGTTGGATATCGTTCCATTGAATTGTTTTTGGAATTTGAATATTGGCATTGGATGTACTGCTTTGGATAAGAATAGTTTTATCTTTGGGGCTTTTTACTAAAGCATGGATATTAAGATTTGTTTTTGTACATTTATAAAAAAACTCTGTATATTAAGGCAATTGAGTGGCTTCCTGCTAGCATTTGGGTAATGGCACCAGAGGTTTGTAAATTGAGGGTTAATGCTTTTAATATATGTTTATCTCCTAAGCTGAGGTGTAAGTCTGGGTAACAATCAAAGTGAATTGGGCCATTGTGTAAACTAGATTCCATTAGTCCTAACAAACTATCACTAAATGTTGTAAATCTACCATCTCGTAGGGCAAGTAGGATAGAAGAATTTAATCCTCGTCGTGTTAATGGTTTAACCGCAACCTGGACAAGACCAATATGCAGAAATTTGTATCCTTTGGCTAAATGTTTATGAATGGATTCTTTGGTCAGTAGAAGACATTTTTCTTGTTGTTTGGTTATGGCATAAACTTGTTCAGAAGTATTGATAACTTGGTCAATTTTAAATTTATCATGTAGCCAATTGGTTTTGTAAATGTGTTTCGTGGGAACATTTGGTATATTCCAGTTATCTAATTCTGGTGTGACGTCTTCATAAATTTGTTCTTCCTCATTAACTATATCGGGGATAGAGGACATCATAGACATATTGCTGGTGGATGAGTTACATCTAAACATACGATTCATTGTGGACAAGCAGTAGTGTAATAATGGTGTTATACTGGATGAGCATCAGAATAGGCAATACAAATGAGCTGTAGGTAAATAATTAGAAAATTACTGCAATTACCTAAATTGTCTTAGTAATAAAAAGACTGTTTGTCTCCTATCATACACATACGCAGCTGAGATTATGATTTCTTCTACAAAACACATACGCATAAACGGCCAAAAATTAATCCCAACAATCCACACCCAAAAAACGGCAACCCTACCTCGGGATTTACACACCAACCATGGGATCCTAGGATACAGAGGGTACTCTTGGCATGACGCGGTTGTTCGAAGAAATAATAACCAAACCAAACGTGGTATGAACCTTGGAGACCTACGGTCAACGTATTATCAAGACAACAAGAGGTATTTGATGGTAAATTTCCAACTATTCAGTTACAAGCTACATCTACCCAGCCTAAACAGGAACTGCTACATCCCAGTATAACCACCACTACTCACTACTCACGGCTTGGCTCTGATACCATGGGGGGCGTGGAGGGGGGCGACATGGGGATCTCCTTTTTCTCTCCATCCACTTCCAACTCTTAACACTCAATTTAATTACTATGATTACATTAACGCATGGTCGTACGCCTTGTTACATGAAAATGCCAAATTTTCTCACTCATGGTTCATCCAATTCGACTACAATTTCTCCTCCATTCCCCAACTGGTTTCTTCGCTGGTGGGCACAATTTGGAGCATTTGATGCCATCATTCCTCCAGTTCTCTTACAACAAGTTGAAATTTACTGCTCCAAACAAAAATTCAGCCCCCACCTCACCCAATTTCCAAAACTACTACATTTCCTTGCCAAGTTTAAAGTAGCCTGGATTTTCCGCTGGAAGTATGTTATCTCTGATAATATTCTTTCCCGTCAATTTTTGGTAAAGTGGTGGGACAAACTCAATGTCCAACAAGTTATTGACCAAGTTACAAAAGAACTTCAACCCAGAGTACCCACCCCTATTCAACTTAGCTCTCCTCCATCACCATACAATATTTCAAAAATTACGATAGACAGTCCATCTTCCAGCTCCCCAGTACAGAGAAAATCCAATTCTGCAATAATCAAATTAACACAACAACTGATCACACAAGCAACTCAAAATCCTGATCCAACTGCAAGCAAAGCATTACTTCAAATTGCGACTGATATGCTTAGCCAAAGTCAAGAAACAGAAGCATCAAGTTCATCCACGCCAGAAAACAATCCTTTTGATTCTCTATTCCAAGATTCTCAAGATCCAAATGAACTCTAACTTTTCTTTTGCAGGTACCACCAGAAATAGTCAATTTACACCTCAATTATCACTCACTGGTAATTGCAGAGAATCAATTATCCCTACTGGATAATGGTGAAAGCGTGAGTAGAGTCAAAATTATTTTCAAAATGGATCATGATCACATTATTTTTGTCCATGCTATTCAACCTCTCATGACCATAGAGGAACTTGATAGAAGAAGACAAATTCGTGATCAATTATTTCATTATTGGACTCAATTTTTATTTCAACCAAATACTATGATTAACATTAGATTTTTTATTCGCAAAATGGAAAATCTTCTTGCCTATTATGAAAAAACAGCCTACACCTACCCATATTTAAATTCCAAGTTAATTCTCTTTAGTGAGAACGAAAAAACAGACTACTACTGGTACAAGTTAGTAGTCAAACGGCTACGCAACAAGCTCAAGTTATTACTCTAGCCATAATTTCATGGGGAGAACCAATTCCCCACAAACCACCATCAAAGTACTCATCAAATTACCAACATGGGAGATCAGCATGTGATACCCACAAATCATCAAATTAGTACAATGATTCTCTTTGAAGACAATTCCCCACAAAGCAAAGTATCATTAGCTACATCAAACGAGTACCTTTTTGACATGGAGAGAACCAATTCTCCACTCATCATATTCTCTACAAATTCCCTCAATGCTCTTGACAATTTAGACAATCACATGGAATATTAATGGGAGCACCAATTCCCAACCAATTCCACAAAGCATCATTCAATTAGTACAATGATTCCCTTTGAAGATAATTTCCCACCGAAAGCAATTATGGGGAGAACCAATTCCCCACCAATTTGCCATCATGGGATTCCCATCAAAGCCAGAAGGAATCTCCGCAATTTACGGCTCACATGGGGAGAACCAATTCCCCACCAATTTGCCAATTTAGCATAATAATGATAGGGAGAACCAATTCCCTTTCATTTTCCCACCGAAAGTAGATCCACGTAGGCGCACATGGCATCTCAGCCTTTTTTACGTCTCACATGGGAGCAGCAACTGCCAGCTCAGTCCAACGCAAATTACGGGAGCCAATTTCAAAATTAGAAATAATTGTAAACAGGGTTCCTTAATTCTATAAAAGGACTCTCAAGTTAGCTAGTTAGGCACCGCTTGATTTACCTAAAACATTTCTCTCATCTTCTCTCCCTTCTCCAGTTGTAACTCCGCTCCCTCTCTTCTCTTCTTCCCCCTGATACATGTACTCTTAGTTCAAGTTCCATTCCTCCAAGTGTAGCTCAAGTAAGCTTTTCAATTTAATGAATTAGATTTCAAGTTTTAATTCTGTTTTCAATTACCATGGCTGGTTCTACCGCCCTTTATTACTATAGTTCATGGCTGGTATAACCGCCTGTTTTATACTCTGTTTTTAATTAATTATAAATCTACTTCCATTCCTCCAAGTGTAGCTCAAGTAAGCCTTTCAATTTAATGAATTAGATTTCAAGTTTTAATTCTGTTTTCAATTACCATGGCTGGTTCTACCGCCCTTATTTATTACTATAGTTCATGGCTGGTATAACCGCCTGTTTTATACTCTGTTTTTAATTACTTATTATTCCCCCATGTCGCCCCCCTCCGCGCCCCCCATGGTATCAGAGCCAAGCCGTGAGTAGTGAGTAGTGGTGGTTATACTGGGATGTAGCAGTTCCTGTTTAGGCTGGGTAGATGTAGCTTGTAACTGAATAGTTGGAAATTTACCATCAAATACCTCTTGTTGTCTTGATAATACGTTGACCGTAGGTCTCCAAGGTTCATACCACGTTTGGTTTGGTTATTATTTCTTCGAACAACCGCGTCATGCCAAGAGTACCCTCTGTATCCTAGGATCCCATGGTTGGTGTGTAAATCCCGAGGTAGGGTTGCCGTTTTTTGGGTCTGGATTGTTGGGATTGATTTTTGGCCGTTTATGCGTATGTGTTCTGTAGAAGAAATCATAATCTCAACTACGTATGTGTATGATAGGAGACAAACAGTCTTTTTATTACTAAGACAATTTAGGTAATTGCAGTAATTTTCTAATTATTTACTTAC
Organism: Vaccinium darrowii; assembly: GCA_020921065.1. Taxonomy (NCBI): domain Eukaryota; kingdom Viridiplantae; phylum Streptophyta; class Magnoliopsida; order Ericales; family Ericaceae; genus Vaccinium; species Vaccinium darrowii. The sequence continues at coordinate 31,229,056 of CM037158.1, read as the reverse complement.
AGCTCATTTGTATTGCCTATTCTTTTGCTCATCTAGTATAACACCATTATTACACTACAGCCTGCCTGGCATATAATTCCTTATGGAATCAATTTTTGAAGATAATTTTATTAACTACGAGCACCATTACAGTTACGGTCAATTTTATCCCCACTTAGAACAAATACTTAATTTTCGAAACTTCCAAAAGCCAACTGTTTGTGTATTATCTAACGAAAACACAACACCACATTCATTAAAAACTATAAATTACTTTTCTTTTCATATAGATAAACTATTACAAGAATTTAAATCACCTGCCAATAAAAACCGCAGACAGCAATTTAGGGAAAAGTATAAACCAAAACAGCAAAATGATATTAAACACAGATGGGTCGAATATTTAAATAAAAATCAGACTACACTTTCTTTACTAGACTACGTAGAACAACATTACATACCACCGCAACAAAAACATGAATCAAAGAAAAACAACATCAACACCAAATCAGACGATACATCACCCTATACCACTACCCAAAATTCCACAGACATCTCTACAATTAATGAACCAATCACTGCACATAATCTACTAGTAGAACTAATTAACAAAATTGACAATTTAGAGTTAAAAGCATCATATCAACAACGTCTTGATCATCTTCCAAATCAGTATCCCACTTCTACCATCCAAACTAATATTCCCATACCCCAGAATCCAGAATCTCAAACAAAACTTCCCAGACTCAACGTAATTAAAAATAAAACCCAAACCAATCTTTCTTCACAAATTTTACGTAATGAAATTAAACAACAAAAACAACAGATAAAATGTATTCCCCATACAACAGACATATCTCCTACTACAATACCAATACACCAATGGAACATTAAGGTTCATTTAAAAATACAGGATATGGAAGTAGAGACTAATGCTTTAGTTGACACTGGTGCTGATCTCAATTGTATACAAGAAGGCTTGGTACCAACAAAATATTTTCATAAAACAACTACTACATTAAGTTCCGCCAATGGTAGTAACATGGATATTCAATACAAATTACCCAATGTCCACATCTGTCAAGATAACATATGCTTTCAAACATCTTTCGTTTTAGTTAAAAACATGCCTGATAGAGTTATCCTAGGAACACCATTCATTTGTATCTTGTATCCCTTTAAAACAACAGAATTAGGAATCACCACTACACATTTTGGGCAAGAAGTTTTCTTTAAATTCCTCAACAAACCAACACAATATCAATTTAATAGAATCAATACTGTCCAACCCAAAACATTACATCTAAAATATTTACAACAAGAATTAAAATATCTTACAATCGAAGAAGAACTACAGAACCCCAAACTTATTACCCAAATAAAAAACTTTCAACAAACTTTGGAAAAAGAGGTATGTGCTAACATCCCTAGTGCCTTTTGGCATAGAAAACAACATGTGGTTACCTTACCCTACATCAAAGATTTCAATGAGAAAAAAATCCCCACCAAATCTCGACCAATTCAAATGAACCCCGAAGTTATGGAAACATGCAAACAAGAAATCCAAACTCTCCTTGACAACAAAATTATACAAAAAAGCAAATCCCCTTGGTCATGCCCAGCCTTCTATGTCAACAAAAATGCCGAAATCGAACGAGGAGTACCACGATTAGTCATTAATTACAAACCCCTAAACTCTGTTTTAGAATGGATTAGATACCCAATTCCTAATAAAAGAGACCTCATTAGCAGATTAAGCAATGCCACAATTTTCTCAAAATTTGACCTTAAAAGTGGTTTCTGGCAAATCCAAATTCACCCTAAACATAGATATAAAACAGCTTTTACAACTCCTTTTGGTCATTATGAATGGAACGTAATGCCATTTGGATTGAAAAATGCTCCTAGTGAATTCCAAAATATAATGAACGATATTTTTAACCCATTTAGCCACTTCATTATTACTTACATAGATGATGTCTTAATATTTTCCAAATCCATAGATGCACATTGGAAACATCTCAAAACATTTTTACAAACTATAAAGTATAATGGATTAGTAATTTCAGCCCCTAAAATTAAATTATTCCAAACAAAAATTCGTTTCCTAGGATACGATATCTACCAATCTACCATAACACCAATTAGTCGTGCCATCCAATTCTCCAATAAATTTCCTGATGAAATAACTGACAAAAACCAACTTCAACGATTTCTCGGATCTTTAAATTATATAGCAGAATTTTACCCAAATATTAGACAATTATGTCAGCCCCTTTTTGAAAGATTAAAAGAGAAACCACCCCCTTGGACACATCTTCACACTTCTATTGTTCAACAAGTCAAAATTTATGCCAAATCTCTACCTTGTTTAGGAATCCCAACTGTTCATTCGTTTAAAATCATCCAAACCGATGCCTCTGATATTGGCTATGGTGGAATCCTTTTCCAAAAAATCAATTCCTCATCCCCTGAACAAATTGTTCGCTTTCATTCCGGATTATGGAACAAAACCCAGACTAATTACAGCACCATTAAAAAAGAACTACTTTCTTTAGTCTTATGTGTCTCCAAATTTCAAGATGACATTCTAAACCAAAAATTTTTAATTAGAATTGACTGTAAAAGTGCAAAACATATTTTAGAACAAGATGTTAAAAATTTAGCTAGTAAGCAAATTTTCGCCCGTTGGCAAGCCATACTTAGCATATTCCACTTTGAGATAGAATATATTAAAGGAGAACACAATTCCATTCCAGATTTCCTCACTAGAGAATTCTTACTAAATTAGATTCTTTTTGGCTGTGTAGGATGACAGACAAAAAGAAAGCCGGAAAACAACCAACAAGTCAAGAGCTAGCCCTTACCACTAGTACCATGGCCATACCACCAATAGAATTAGTCAATAGATTCCAGATTCTTAATCCAACTCCTGTCAACCAATATGGATCTGGCTCTTCCTTAGCTTATCCCCCAATTTCCCAAAATTATACCCCAGTAAACCAAATAGTAACTGGTCAGTCAAATTCTAGCATCGTAACCCCGGCCAAATCCATGTACATTCCAAAGCCGCAACTTACCAACTATATATATATATATATATATATATATATATATATATATATATATATATATATATATATATATATATATATATATATATATAACGTAGAATTAATTTTACACTTCAATTTTCGTTGACTAGTTCATTTATAATTATTGGTTAATAAACTATTTGTATTTTTGGAGATTTATCTCTTGATTTTCTTCATTTTTAACCGTTTTGGAGAAATATCTTAAAAGAAAGTCATTAACAAAACCATCTCGATCATTCTAAACACTTGTAAATATCAACATAAAACATACTCTACAAGTTTGGTCTAAGATTTGTGTGCTCATTTTTTGATCCTATTATAAAAATTTTGCATTATAAATTTTATAGTTAGTAATGAATATCTTAATTTAGCATAATCTTATCATGCTTGATTAGGAAAAACCAATTTTAACAATTTTGATTAGTAAGGATTAATTATTAACGTGCCCTACTAAAATTAGATTTCCAGAGCCGTCCCTATTTACAGAGTCTTCTAATTTATCTAAAAAAAAGCATGCTAGCTAGCTTGGCCATGAATTAAACATGCACGTCAATGAAAATTAGATTCTTGTTAAATTATGGTAGAGTTAATTAGGCATCCCGTACAAAAAAGATCATTATGATTCTATCCTATGAGATTTGAATACTTATGATTCCATCCTGAAATTCAAGTCTCTCCTAATTTTCCTAATATTTCTCTCCTAATTTTCTAACATTTCTCTCTCCAAACTTTCCTAATTTATCTTAATTTCTCTCTCCTAATCTTTTCTAATAATATTTGGCATGGGTTGATATTAAAGCCTTGATTTTTTTATCACATAGCCGATAAAGTGATATAATTATTTTGTGATTTAATAATCATGTAATTAAGCAGTTATACAATGCATGCTTCAGCTTCAACCGCAGTACCAATTGCATACACTAACGAGGATTTAAGATTTGCAAATGAAACAAAAAATAATAATTAAAAAATTGTTACTCTTTTTTATTACAGTAATTTAATTTGGTTTTGAAAGTCAACACGTGATGAAATTAGCCAAATTAACTTCTAATGACAAATTTCTAAAAACAAATTCACCTTGTTAATAATAATAGAATGAATAATAACCTAATAATAGAATAAATCATAAAAGATCCCAATCCTCATTTTCTTTTACTCTGGTTAACTCCTCCAATGAATAATATAAGTGAGTTCATAATTTTTTTAGATATAAGTCATTTTTGACCCATTCCGGCACGTTAATACAATTGTCATACTTCTTCATCATCAGATGAGCAACGCCTTCTAGCTGCTGGGTTAGACCTCCTTCTTCACAATCCGAAATGACCTATGGAGATGTGTTGAAGCACAGAGGCTGTCCATTGGAGTGCTAGTAAAAAACATATTAAAACCATTTATTGTCATATTAATAATTGTTGATTAGAGTGTCAGTGAAAAAGTATATGAAAACCAAAAGGAGTGTGCCAATAAAAAATATATTAAAGCCTTTTATTGTTATATTAATAACTGTCGATTAGAGTGTCAGTAAAAAAAAATGCATATTAAAAAACCAAAAGGTGTTCATTTTATACGTGATGGATACCCATAACTAAGGCAAACCTCAGGGGTTTCGGTGAAATTTACCCCAAATTTGATTCAGAATAAGCCTTGTTTTCCAGATTCAAACTAAAAAATAGTCATTGCTAAACTTCCTAAAATTGAAGGGGGTTACCGAGCCTCTAGGTTCGGGATAAGTAACCTAGATAAGTTCGAAATAAGATTGAGATAAAAACAAACCCAAAAAAAAAAAATTGAAAATACTTCTGGAGAACAATTCGAATATTATCGGAATACTTTTGAAAACAATCCCATCTTTATCAATCCTACCCAATCCCACCTTCCCCCAGAATTATTTAATACCTCCTAGGAATAAAAATAATGTCGGGATTAACAATCCCGAGAATTATTTGAAAATCAAGCGTGGGATAACTTAAGAAGCAGTATAATTAGTCTTATACCAGACAGTTAATCCACGAATTAAACGCGGCCTACAGGCCTAAAATTAAAGTGGGTTACCGGGCCTCTAGGTTCGGGATAGGATTGAGATAGGATTGAAATGAAAACGAACCCAAAAAACTTGAGATCTAATTTTCTATTATTTTTTCCTCTGTTTTAAGTGAAACGTATATAGACCTCCATGCTTCTTATATATTCCCAATCACCCCATCCTCCAAATTATGTCCTCCAAACAATCCATGAAAAAAGATGAAAGACATGACACCAACAAACCATTGAAAACAAACCATTGAAAACCCAAATCTCCAAATTGAGAGACAATTCACAGCACTTATTACAATGAGCAAACTTAAAAAAAGTACCAAAGTTATCATACACACAGACTCACTCTTCATGACTCGCATCGACATCCACCCATAAAATGGTGGTGTTATTCCTCTAGTGTCTGTGGTGGGTACCAGGCAGTTTCTCCTTGATCTTCTCCATTATACCCTTCTTCTCGTGCTCGTGCGGGTGATGCCCCGGAGGAGTTGTGCTGCTGAGGGGAACCGGGTAAGTACCGGTTTGATGGGTCTGAGGGGCATGCTCGTCTTTGTGCTTTCCGGGCAATATCTCCTTTAGCTTCTCTTTCAGTCCCTTCTTTTTCTTCCTCCTCCCACCTTGCCCATCATCCTCTGACTACAACCACAAATTGGTAAAAATAAAGTGAAGTAAAACATGCATGCAATGAAGCACTGTTGGCAATGAGTGAGTTGATTCAAAATTGGAAAAAAAAAAAAAAAGGCTTTGGATTCCAACTTCAGTTGTTGGAGAGAATCTTCGGTCATCTTGGTTTAGTTGTATTAGAATTTAATTAGAAGTGCTGAAATTAATTTTACCACAAACCTATTTTTTATTTTTTTTTTTGACGAAGAGCTAGAAATATCATTAATAGAGCAACCGATAAGGAGTCTATGCAAGGTGAAATAACCAAGGCCAAGGAAACAAACAACGTACACACAAACAATACAGAACAAGGCATCAATCACAAATTTAATTTGATGGTCTCCTAAAAGGTTACAAGTATCCAAAACAAATGGAATCACCATAGCCGTACCAGTACTAATTTAATTAATTTAGATTATGATCGGGTCCAGCAATTGACAGCCCACACAGCGTATTCTTCCACATACTTCAACGTATTCCTCTCAATATACTTAGGGGAGACTTTTTTAACCTCAACCACAGACCCCTTTTGGGTATGACGACCTGACACTACACTAAAGCTGATCAATGACGACGTATACTCGCGTTTCGGGATATGTGAAATACGAGTCTCTAGCATTTCAATTAAGGAAATTCATCTTAACAATTTTCTTTTATTTATTTGTGTTCTTTTTCGATTCATGTGAATTTATATCGTGTTTATGCATAACTATTGAATCAAACAAAGAATTGATTCGCCGATCGTCCATTCCCACCCTTTTTCATATATATAAAAAAAAAAAAAAGTGTTCCTAGAGGGAGGATGACACAAAAGTGTTCATAAGAACTTCAAATTTTCCGCAGAGAAATCTCACCGAGCTAGAGCTCGAACTGCTGGAACGGCGTAGCTGATCCCCAAGCCGGTGCTCCCCTCCTGTAGCTCCAACCCCCGTTGCACCACCGTGCACAGCCGCCTCAGTAGGCTGTGCACCACCATCTGGGTGGGTTCCAGCTCCCGGTACACCTTCCACAACTGTCTCAGCCACCACCACATCGCCCTCGTCGGTGGTGGTCACCGCCTCGACGACAGTGGCGGCAACGCCGGTCAGGTGCATGGGGTGACCCTGTTCGTCGGTTAGGGTAACGGGGTTTCCGCGGTCGTCGGTCAGCTGAATACGGTTGCCGTATTCATCGTAGATATCCGCCATGTTTTACAGTTTAAGATTCCAGATACAAAGTGAGAGGTACAGAGTGTGGGGGATTAGATACAGAATATATATATATATAGCCAAAACTAAGTGAAACGGTGAAGGGTTAGGCTTTGGGTCTCTTTTTCTTGCCTTGCATGTAAGCATGGTTTTCACACGTGTAGATTGGGGTACAAGCATGTTGCCACGTCAGGAAAGCTAAGCCAAGTGTCCGTCACTAGAGACAAAGTGGATATGCATGACTTTAGGTCTTGGATCTTAAAACAATTTGACCAAAAATTGTTTTTCGAAACAGGTGTACTTGATGTCCAGTGGCGGATGCAGGATTGCGAATGTCACCTAGTTTGTGGAGATCATTCTTCAATAATTTTACAAAAAAATTCAAAAGTGTATTATAAATAGGAAGAAAATTAACACATGTGTGAACGGGATCGCTGGCACGGGCGTGAGAGAATCTTTGAATCACATTTCAAATAACTAAAATCTGCGAGAGCGAGGATTGAGAGAGCAAACGCAGTACGAGAATTGAGTACGAGAGCGCATAATATTTTGAAGGATTATGTGAGCAAGGCTAATACTACACCAATAATATTATTGCACGATACTAGATGATTATATTTGCGCAGCATTACACTACATCAAAAACTTGTATGCGGAAAGGGTGCCGCCATGTGATACCCGTTGGCGCATTCGAACTGTCCAAACATGTTCTGAATAGTGGACAATCCAGATTTATTTGGGTAAACTTGCCCCCAAAATTTAAAAAATACCACCCTTAAATCTGAACCATCCGAAGCATATTTGGATGGCTCAGATGCGCCGACCGGCACCACATGACGATACCCTGTCTCATCAGTTGCATACAGTATATGGCATAATAGCACTGATCACCCCATGATCAGATATCCATCCATTATATGATTTCCAAATAAAGAAATTTAAGTTCAAAAAAAATAAGGAAATCTCTCCCAAAGCAGGTAGGAAAAATTAACCGGATCAAATGATATCTAGCCTGTTGTAGGTATATATGATCATCTATCGCATTTTAAGCAGAGGACTGAAATAACAACACTCAGTGTAATTACCAGGACACAGATGGATGAGGACCGGGGACAGACCTATCATTTGACAATATATAGACAAAGCGGGCTCGATACTTTCAAAACTCAAGGAAGTCAAGGCCGTCATGCCGTGGAACCAATCCCCAGTACTTGCTGCACACATCCTTCGTTTATGTTGCAAGCTCAAATCAACATTCATTAAGGGAAAAGTGCAGAAAAATAAAAAGGAAGCCAAAGTATTAAGCCCCCATTTATCCCACAAGCTCATAATCAAACATTCAAGTAGATATGATGTGCCCAAAAAACACAAAGCCCTTCAAAAAGAATGGCAAAGGCATCTTCTTGTATGCTCAGTTTATTTAGCCAAACAGAAACTCTTCAGGACAATTTCATGAACATTTTTTTTCCCTTGACAATGGTTTCTCTACTGAGCTACTCCAATATGCAAAAGAACAAAACTTTAGAAGTGTACAAAAGTAGGATGACTAACATCATCCATTCCCCTATACTAACAATTTTTTCTCTCTATTTGTTGACGATTCAATCTTTTCGTTACGTATTCTTATCCTTCCGTTACACTGCAACTCCAGAAGCTAAGGTAATCCTGCTCGAAAATCACGGATAATGATCGCAGAAGATGACTAATGAAATCCAGATGGGTTACGTCCTTCTCTAGCTAGCTTGCCGATACAATTGTGCAGAAAGAGCAACACTGGAACCTGTGTAAAGCAAAGATAGAGCAAAATAATTACTACAGTCTAAGGTGTGAATACAAATCATAGAGCCATGCCAAAGTAACTATATTTATGAACATCCACTATTAAGTACTGTACTTATTAAGAGTTAAACAGACCAGTGAAAAAAAGAAAAAAGAAATATCACAGGAAAGAAGGGGACAGAAAGAAAACTGTTACAGCATAGAAAATTACTAGTACGCTTTTTTGGTCAAAAAGGCCATCACCAACAACACGGCTACTAGTTATATACAACTGCTTTTGCACTTTTTATGTTATTTCGACATAAAACTCACCCAATTGTAGGCACAGATGAAATTACAAGAAAGAAAAATGAAGGGGAGTTCCCCAAACGTGCTAAAAAGGTCAAAAGTGCTAAAAAATAGTTGTATGTGAGGGTCGAAATCCGTTTTGGCACTTTTAGCCGATTTGAGAAACTACCCCTGAGTAGTCGCAAAGTGTACATAGAGTAAAGGCTAAGTACTTTTGATAATAAGTTACTTTATTATCGCGCAACTTAACATCTAAATCTCAGATATATGCTGACTTGAATTGGTACCCAAATCATAAAATATGGAACTCCTACATGTTGATTAATCTTTGTTGAAGACAGTATACAAAATTAGTCCACTAGTCCTAATTTACCGCACCTTTGGACAGGGAGATTTGGTAAGAAAGGGAGAGGATAGCTTTTTCCCATCCAAATCTCACTAGTTTTGTTGAGGAATGCTAAGAAACAAATGGACCTTATATACATCACCATTTGTCTCTATTTTTATAAAATCTCCCCTCTTTTACGCATGAAAACAAGTGATAATGATATTATTATGATTCCCATTTCTTTTTCTTTTTCTCACCTAATCCTCCCTTCACAGGCACTTCAATTCTTTACAAGATCTGAAAATTTCAATTTATTCAGTAAACAATTAAAGTGGCATTTTATGGATATGAATTCGCGGTAAATAAGACTTGAATGCACAGTTCTTTCAGGAACCTTTTCGACTTAAATTTTAAACGTGGGTCTTTTCCAGAAGTACACAAGCACGGAGATTCTACAGCATAAGACGAATCAACTAACTAGGTCAAAGACTCAAAATACAAATATGTAAGACAGATGCTCACCTCTTGAGAACGAGAAAATAGCTCACTCCTTACTGGATTTTGGCCAGAAAAATCCCTTCTTTCGAGTAGAGTGATTCTCCGAGAAGGATCTTGCTCCCTTTGACCCGAATGAAAAATGCCGCCTCAAGAAAGGCTTACTTGTGGAGCTCTTTATGCTTTTCTGGCCATCAAAGGTAACAGAATCACCATCAAGATCACTGCTCACAACCCGGTTCCTTGATCTCTTTTTCCTACCCTTCAAATCCGTTACCAGTTTTAATGCTTTTTCTGACAACTTCAATGGGGCCAGCTTCTCCCCAAAGGTACAAACTGGGCAAGCAGGGTCGTACTTGTTGATTTCAGCTGTAATGCTCTCCAAGCATTCAGCATGGTAAACGTGCCCACAAGTTAGAACAGAAACCACAGCTAACTCGTATGAACGCCACGAAGATCTTTCAGTTACTATTTTTGAGCAAACCCCGCAGGTATAAGTATCAATTGAAGGAGAAGCTGAACTGTGGCTGCTAGATGGAGTCAACTTCTCGCGGTAAAATCCCAAAGATTCACTGTCAAAAGACCACCTTTCTCCTCTATGAGATGCTTCCGTGAACTCAGGGAAGGCAGGAAAAGATGTTTCCTCAGAAATTGAGTGGTTTGATGACTTATGTCCCGGAATCCTGCTACCAGATGCTTGTCGTAATAGATGGCGTGCAGGAGAAGGATGGGTCCACCGTGATGGAGTAGAGCTGGCGTGAAGTAGAGGGCTTTGGGATGACAAAGGGGATGTAGAGAGTGATGAAACTGAATGCAATGACGGAGACATTTTCAAAGGGGACGGATTTGGAACTGTCGGTGATTCAGGTGACTCCTTCACCTAAAATGTACATGTAAGAAAGCACGATGTGAGCTCTAAGGAAAGAGAGATTTGTGTCGCACAATGATGGACGGCACCAAAAGTGCATATTGTATTAAGTCCACTTGTTATGCACATACCTCTGCTGGAATATTCCTGCAGCTTGATAGATCTGCATCACACAAGCATAAATTAATAACCACAACACCACAGAAGGAGCTGTGGATGCATTGGACGTGCAAACAAAAACCATCTTAGCGTGCGAAAAGCAAAAGATCTACAACACGATACCATTAAGGTTGTACGCAAGACATTCAAGGTCACAATTCTATAAGAATAATCTGCATTAAAATTACTGACTAGAATACTTGAAGTTCAGGGATTCAATGTCCATCTTTTGTCAGATAGAGCTCTCTCACTCTTCGCTGTTAAAAAAAAAAAAGATAGAGCTCTCCCAAAACCCATGAAGCATGGATACGGATATGGGCATGGACATGGCACATAGCTATAAGAAAATAAAGGGACATGAATAGGAGAGGAAGCTGCCTGCAAACAACGAATGAATATATCTACTAACCTGTAGTTGCTAAATATAAGAATTTAACATCTCAAGCCGCAAAAAACTTTTCCTAAAACGAATTCCAATGAAAAAAGAACTTCAAGAATTTCAAACAATAAATGGCATGAACACAAAATCAGTTGAGTTCGCCCACTAAGCTTTTACTGTGTAAGTGATTTTTTTTCTTATGTTGTTCTTTGGTTGCGTAAATATCTTACTATATTTTCATAAAACTCTACAACATGTCCAAAAAAAAAATGTGTCTACAGACAGGACAAGTGTATGCATATAATGCCCACACTCCTCAACGCATACTATGCGTTTCTTGAGGGTAAAAAGATCAGACAGGCTACATGCCTAGTCGGAGAGAGGGGACACGGTGTGACACAGATAAGTGGCCAAAATGAAGCTTCCATGCTTCATAGCATAACACCCCTGGTGATAGATGAGACGGTTAATCCAACTTCTAAGGCAGATGAGAGTTAAAGCCATACGTTAAATATCAAAATGACAACACAGCAGTGAAGATGGGATGATTACAAGAAAACCAGCGAGAAAGTATGGATTAGTGTCTGCGCGCCACTGTGCCTCCAGAGAAAGAAACCCAAGGGTTTCAAACACCGTAATTACAGGAGGGACCAATGCCGTGGGGATATAGACTGCAAAGTCTCCTCTTAGTTTACTATAATTTCAGTTGCTCATTATGGAGATGGTCCAGGCCCTAATTACTATGTCCATATTTTAGTTTCCAGTCCAACTCAAGAATGGAGAATTAGTATTTGTTCAAAAGGACAAACAGAAACAGACCATCTACATTACGGCTCTTCATAGACTTTGCTTGGCAAATGGCAGCATTTGAGGCTTTAGGTTTCAAACTAAAGACACGGCATTAAAACCCTTCAATTTGCTAGGGCCAGAAAATGAAATGCTTCGAATAGTGCATCTGACTCCGTAACGTGACTGATGGAACTATCAATGAGTTTTTTAGTCCTTCAGAGAATAAAAATGACTACAATAGCTTACTGAAAATCAACACTAAATACCATAATGATTGTCAATTTTCATACAACTATTAGGTGTCAAAGCAACAAGATTATAACAAATTGTAAGCCACCAATATCATATCACCCGAAAGAGGACTTTTCACAGAGCTAACAGTCACTTTGAGGGGCTGAAAAGCACAATTCATGGCAAGATATCCAGTACATCCACGTAAGTTTCACAGCCTTAAAACTTGATAACATCCATAACAATGCACCAAACATCTTCCAAACACTTGCATAATAATAATGTGACAGAAACTACTCGTCTAAGGGACAAAGAAGGAAAAGAGCCAAGCTGATCTGTTGAATCACGGAAACATACATACAAAATGGAAGATGCTACCAGCTAACTCCTAATGAAGATAACATGAAAATACAAAAATCTGTTATTGCGTTTCACTTCTTACTTCTCATTGTCCTCAATCACTGGTCAGTGGTCAGACACTATATTTGTTGACTGACTAACTAATTGCATGCTTCTCCTAATTCAAGATGATCTCTCTCCAATTAAGTTATGATGAAAGAACAGTTCTTTAATTGAATTGGCCGGCTATTCCAATAAACATTGTTTTCCTTCCACTCAGTAAATCCAGCAGATCCACCCTTCCGGTTTAAATGGTAATACTGATTCAACAACCTATATTCTGAACTGGAGTAGGATCCCTGTCCAAGATTAACGCCATAAAGAAAGTCAACTTGTCGGATTTGCAGAGAGGGAACACCAGCGATATTTGTCCACAATGCAGTTATACTAGTTGAGGTACCTTCTATGATATAAATCGTGGGTGGGTGATAGGATAATGGAGAATGAAAGAAATCACTTGTAATCTGACACAAATCTTTAGAGAAGAGGCGGGCAACATCTTTGGAGAAAGCTAATGACATACGAGAACCTTTATTTCTTCTCGACTTTTAAGTAATTGAAGTTTGTAATTTTGCCCATTCATATCTTTCTACATGTTGGGAGATCCACACATCCCCTTCTTCTAATCCTCTTGCCATGCCTCAATGAGAAAATATTTTCCAGACTTTCTCCAGTAAAGCTTGACCCTCTTTTGTATTCTATTCAGCAATACCTGTCCAGTTTCTGCCTATCATTCAAAGAATAATCACTAACTGTCGTTTTGAAGGGCAAAAGTAACACTTGGCATGTTTTACAATACATACAATGGCCCAAAACTTCCTGCAGTTTTCATTTTGGCCAAATTAATTCCAACATCATGAGAGATTTTGTGTTGATTTACCTGATGAAGGAAGCCTCAAAATTCTAGCATTCCTCTCAGAAACAGGGGACTTTTGGCCTCTCATTGTCTGTTGTAATGGACTTCCTTCTTCTGATCCATGTGCAGTTCCTACTACTCTTCTTACAGATTTAATCTCCAATCTGTTATTCCGGTTGACTCCATCAGCCAACTGGTTCAAAGAAGTCTCTTCCCCTGCTACTCGCCCTCGGTGGTCCCAGCGAACGCTCCATGATGGTGAACATATAGCATTCCGTTGTAAAGCGTCACTGTTAGGTCGATTGGTTATTGTTTTATCTTTCGCAGCCACACAACAAGCAGCACCCATGCTCACTCACATACAGCACATACAACAACTAATGCACCAATCACATGTGCTAGTTTCTTCTACTCAAGTACTATGAGGGGAAGTTCCAACACCTTGTTCTCCCTCTGCAATCACAATAAAAGCAATAATTGGTATGAATAAAATTACACATTAGTGTTTTCAGTTATGAAAAAAACAGCCTATCAATGATAATTCTACAGGTAGAGAACCAATCAGAACAGAATAAAGAGTCGAAAATCTTATGGAGGGTAAAGCTTAAAAACCAAATAATATATCTTGAAGCATAGATTAAATCATCAATTCCCATTTCAATTCATAAAATAGTATTCTAAGAGAGTTCAATACTAAAAATATAACTCCATTGAATGATATATGTACCAGAAGAATTGGCACAAAATTCTCAAAGTCGAGAAATATGACAGTCAAAATCAACAAACTAAAAACTTCAAACAAAAGCCAGCTCAATGAACCAAACCAAACAGAGCCTTAGTCTCATCCATTGGGATCCGCTACATGAATCTGATTTTTCCATTGATAAAACATGTTGGCAATCACTTCTCGTATCTTCTATAAGCACTATCGCAGACAGCAAACAGACCACATGCTTATGAACAGAAAACAAAAACAACAAAAAAAAAGCAAAAAACAATCAAATTAGACATCCCAAAAAAAACAACCTTGAGGCGATTTCATTATTTGATAAAACAGTTCCAAGTCCAGCAATCACAGCCACTTCTCACATCTTCCAGTAGTATCCACAGACACCACAGACCACAAACTTTAAACAAAAACAAAAACAAGAAGAACCTAACAACCAAAATATATTGGCTAAAACACACACAACTTCGAGTTGATTTCACTATTTGTTAAATAGTTTCATGTCCAGCAATCACAATCACCTCTCACATCTTCTAGCATTATTCATAGACACCGAAAAGACCATAAACTTAGAGCAGAAAACATAAACACCCAAAAAGGCAGGGAAAAAACCCAAATAATATTGGCCAAAAAACACAAAACCTAGTGTCGATTTCACTATTTGATTAAACATTTCCATTTCCAGCAATAACAATCACTTCTAACATCTTCTAGTAGTATTACACAGACCATCAACTTTGAACAGAAAGCATAAACAACCAAAAAAACACCTATAAAAATCGAAATAAATTTCGATAAAAATAGACAAACCTCGAGTCGATTCCAAGTGCTACTTTGCAGGAGGGGTTGGACCGATTCTAGCTACCAAAACCCTAAAAATAACACGATTCAAACACTACAGATGTCAGATAGATCCGAAATTATAGACGAGAAAACAGTATATCACTGTAAGAGGAAAAAAAAAACAAAAAACCGAGGAACACTCGAAAACCTCGTGATTTCCATATTTGTCTCAAATGAATCGAACAATCAGCTAATTTATATTGTAATTTGACGGTTGGACCGTATATAAGAAAAATACAGCATTCGATAGAGGGATAGTTGCGTGGTCGAACAACCGCACCTGTTTATCGCGAAAGCCGCCAGAGAGTGTTGAGAAAGGTAGAGAGAGAGAGAGAGAGAGAGAGAGAGAGAGTACTGATTGAGTTGAGTTGAGTTGAGTTGAGTTGTGAAAATCAGTTGAGATCAAGCGGGCAACGAATGGACTAAAATAGCAAATTTGTCCAGTGTTTGTAATATAGTTGTTGTTCAAAGTAAATGTGTTCCGAAATCATGTCAACTGTTATTTGACCATCGCGATTTTTGACACGCTTAATGTTATCAACAAGCACTAAAATATGAACCGTTTGAATAATCAAAAAAGTCCCAAAAAGAACCCAAAAGAATAAAAAAAACTAGACCGTCTAGACTAGTTTGAATAATTTCGTCAAAATTCATCCTTTTGTAAATAAAACTTGCTCCCTATGACAATTTTTTCCCATTGTTATGTGATTTTTTTAAGTGAGTGTACAAATAACACGATTGTCCATCTTAACCATTTTTTTTTTTACATTGATCCAATTAAAATAACATAATTTTTCATTTTTACCTGTCTTAATACATCTTCATGAATTCTAAATATTTTTTTAGAAATATTAACACGTCTGTTAAAACATAATGATCTTCATATCATATCTAAAGCCACAAAACATCTACAGTCGTCCCCATAAAAACCCATTATAAATAGAAACGATTAGTTTATGCACTTTTTATAAGGATTGCCTCTTTGTGACATACAAATTAAAAGAGTACGACTATGGTTAAGGACTAATAATTCCAAGTCAACGTGATATTAAAGGTTGCTTTGTAGTGCAAATTTAAAATTTTAAATGAAATTTATGTGAATTATATTCGAATCAATCGCTGTCAATTGATTTAGTGTTCTTCTTGTTTCATCGTATGATGTAGACCTTGGTTGTTGGACAAATTAAAAAGAGTAGAAGACTAGACTTGAAATACGTGGGGCATTGTACATACTATAATATAAGAGATATTATCAACGTTATTTGAACATTTCCTCATGATATTTATCTTATAGTAACCTTGACGCAAAAAAAATATTTATCTTATAGTAAATTAAGTGGGCATTGTACTTCCTATACAATATGAACATAACGGATTTGTAGAAGAAAAAATGAGGAACTAAAGTTTAATTGAATATCCTACTAAAGTTCTACAAAATATTTTTTTCCCCGGTGCAACGGAAGTAGTATGCATCAATTAATCAATATTGATGTCGCTGCCCAAAAATGTTTATGTTTAGATTAATTTGAAGAGGTGGGTCAGGTCAAGGCAGTAGTGTGACACTAAGAAGACCCATGAGAAACACCAAGTCTGGTCTGGGCCTTCGTGAATCGTGGGACCCACATTGGCCGAAAGAATAACGGAAGCATTTATTTTATAGAGCTCGTCAAATAGGATAAACATGCAAAATATTAACTTAATTGAACATCGACGACTTTATGAATAGAACAGATTTGTGCAAGAAAAAAAGAGGACTTTATGAATACAACGGAATTAATTTCAAGTATGTTTTGCCCATATATCATGTTTGATCAATGAATCAATCTAATTGTTTACTTGCATGTATCTACTCAGAAGTTCCATAAAATAAACATTTTCGACCATTCTTGTGGACATTCCAGCCCACAAAGACCCAAATTGAACCATATGCAAATTGGATGAGAGCTCAATGGTGGTTCAAAAAAATTTGGTGCCTTATGGTCACTTGTTAAATTTGAAGCAACCACCATTCAAATGTAACGATTCAACAACAAAAAGCATCCAAAGTCCCAACATTACATTCCATTTCCAGATTCCTTTACAAATCTAAATCCAGATTCAAAGTCCCATCATTACTTTACATTTCCAGCTCCCATTTTTTTTTATCATCACATTCACTAGGAGTTTATCTCCAATCCACACCTTCCTCACCTCTTCAACCATTGGTGTGTTTGAACTAGTTATTGTAATCACTGTAGTCCGGTTTTATGGATTTCTTTTTTTAATATTGGTTACTGGCTTCTCAGAGCCATTTCTTAAATTTTAATAATTTTACCCAATATCAGACACATATATTTTTTATTATAAATTCTCACGTTCCGGTTCAGTCCATGATTTCATAATGAAAATCCCTAAACCAAAAACTGTGGATCGAACCGCGAGTCACAGTTTTTTAATTTTCAGTCCGTGTCTGGACCGTTAATCCACAGATCCAATCCAAAACCTATAGTCCGATTCGGATTAAAGGTTCACGAGTTTTTTTTTTTGACAGCCCTACTTCCATACACCTTTGCACTTCATTGACCTTACTTGATAATGAAAATAAAACTTTTAACTTTGAAAAAATGGCTTAGGTTCAACCCCAATCATACATCTCAATTTTGAGGAGCAAAGCTAAGATTCAAGTAAGGAATTGGCAAGGAAAGGGCAGAGAGAGAGTTTTAGAGAGAGAGAGAGAGAGAGAGAGAGAGAGAGAGCAGAGGAGAGGTGTATTGGAGAAGCTTCTCCCTAGGCCAAACCCTAGCGGCCGCCGCCCCTCCCCCCTCCCCCACCGCAACTCTTCCACTTCCTTCCTCACTCCTCTCCTCTCCTCTTTTACTTGCCCATGGTTTCCGGCAACCCCCACTGTGTGCGAGCTTCTCTCCTCCTCCTATGGGCGGCGGAAACCCGATTTTTGGACAAGGGGGAGCTGGATCTGAGGTTTCCAGATCTGGACTCCTGACATCGGCGGCAGCAACGGCTACGGCGGCGTGACAACTCAGGATCGGCGATCTTTCTTCTTGTTTTTTTGGTATTTTCTTTTTTTTTCTCGTTTTTTAATAGGTTGTATTAGGATTTGTTTGGTGGTTAATGAAAATTTTCTCCCTTTCTCCCAAAAAAAAAAAAAGGAATTGGCAAAAATTGACATTCAAAAAGCTACACGTGTTTGCACTATGCGTTTGCACGTTTTTTAGGATAGTTGTGTTTAATGGAGTAGTGGTCTTGAAAAAATGATTTTTAATCAATTGTTATTGTACCCATAACAGTTACGGAGTATTTTTATGGCACACTAAAAATAATCATAAAAGCATAATTTTTGGAGAGATTACTGTGGAAAATACTTTTGTAACAGAGCTAATTCGAAAATTGTTCACGCCAAATAAGACTTCTCCCTTTATACATTAGATTAGAGGAAATGGCTACAATACACGCTTTTTATTTGGGTGTACCATTTGCACCTATTGTATGGTCCAAATTGTGCCACCTCATCGACAATCGTAACATTTTTTAGTTTTTCGTAACTTTTCAGCAATATGATTCGTAACATTTTCTATGATTCATAACATTTTGGTGTGTCTCGTAACTTTTACAAAAAAAAATTTGTAACCTTTACAAAAAATTTGTAACTTTTTCAAAAAATTCGTAACTTTTCACAAAAAATCGTAACTTTTACATGGGTGTGTATGATGTGCATCATACACACCCAAATAAGGGGTGTGTATTGTAGCATTTTCCTATGCAACAGAGAGGATCCAGTCAGGACCCCCTGACTGGCCTTACTGTCCATACCTCCCCTCTCCGGGCCAAATGGTCAGGATCTGAAATGTTGAATGTGTTTAAAATGTGCTTTCAAGGGCGTACGCAAGGATCCACAAAAAAAATGACCGGGAAGGGCTTCATCCGAACAATTTTTTATAAAATTGTTAATATCACAGTTTTATCAAAAATTGCTCGGATGAAGCCCTTCCCGATCTCCTTTTTTTTTGTTTTGCGAATCCTCGCGTAGGCCCTTGAAAACTCATTTTAAACACACCGAATGGTTCGGATCCCGATCATTTAGCCAAAAAATGAAAAGTCTAGATTTTTTTTAAATCCGGGAGTCCGGACCTGATCTGGGTCCTATATATATATATATTTGAGAGAGAGAGAGAGAGAGGGAGAGGGAGAGGGAGAGGGAGAGAGAGAGAGAGAGAGAGAGAGAGGAACTATCTAGTCTGGGATCCACCTTCTCAACATTTTTTTTATGATCCGAAGCGTCCAATGTGTTTAAAACGTGTTTTAAAGGTCCTTACGAAAAATCGTCAAACCAAATACTGGGAAGGACTTAATCTGAGCAGTTTTTCATAAAACTGTATATGTCTAGTTTTTGTGGAAAACTGCTTAGATCAAGCCCTTCCGAGTTTTTTTTTTTTTTTTTTGACGATTTCTCGCGAGGACCCTTGAAAACACATTGGACGGTTCAGATTATGCAAAAACATGTTTTAAAACCTTCAAAACACCCAAAACCTCCAGTCTGAGATCTTGGACTGGATAACTGGTGTTATCTACTGGGGCCGATTCCGGGGATACAAATTTTGACACTCCATCTTAGCCCTTAAAACCAAGGACTGAGATTTAAAGCTTGTTTGTGTGCTGTCTCTTCCCCTCCTCTCATTCACACCCAATCTCTTTTTCTATTGTACTTGTAATCACCTTCCCAGCCCTTCCCCATCCCCACTCCGGTGACCGATATCTCCGGCAAGCCCCATGTCCGGTTACCCTATCTTCTCTCTCTCTCCTGATTTACTATCCCCCCCCCCCCCCCCCCCCCCCCCCCCCGGGCATAATAAAATTCAGTGAACCACAAAACTACTACTTCCATCAATAAATCCAATACAAAATTACATACATAAAA
This sequence comes from Vaccinium darrowii, assembly GCA_020921065.1. Taxonomy (NCBI): domain Eukaryota; kingdom Viridiplantae; phylum Streptophyta; class Magnoliopsida; order Ericales; family Ericaceae; genus Vaccinium; species Vaccinium darrowii. Next base: position 31,209,042 of record CM037158.1, on the reverse strand, counting down.
ATACTCAATCATGTGCATTTACACAATCAAACAAACAACACAAGATAATGGAATAGAAAACTGATTCTTCAATTTTCGGCATTTGTAAACCAATTTAGGTTGTTGAAACCTTTGGTGTGGTAAAACCCAGATGAAATTCGTGTTAACATTGAAGCTTTGCCCAGGATATAACCCCATTGTCGGTCACAACCTCTAGACAAATCGAGCACGACACCGACAAGGCTTTTCCTCTCTCATCTCGTCTAGAAGATCGGAATCTTCCAAGCCCATTTCCACAAACCCTCACTCACTATATATACATGTATGAAGCTTTGTAGATCGTTCTATTATATCCACGGAAAAGAAGCGATTCGAGGTTGGTCACCGAAGAAATTGAACCTCCCTATCTCTCTCTGACCGGAGATGGAGGGTCGCTGGATATATCGATCGCCAAAGTGGGGAAGGGGAAGGGAATTACAGCTACGGTAGAGACAGATTGGGTGTGAATGAGAATACGGGAAGAGACAGAACACAAATAATCTTCAAATCTCAGCCCTTGATTTCAAGGACTGAGATGGAGTGTCAAAATTTGTGTCTCCGGAACCGGCCCCATATATTTATTTATATATATTTAACACATGATAAGATTGGTTAAACAATGGGATCCACATATTCAATTATGGCCTGAAACGACTATTTTAAGCAAATGACCAACAACATTGTTACCCCACCATGTGGGTCACATACTTATGTTCCACATATTAATCCCCATCTTCTGTTTACTATCATATAGAATCTAATGATCTGTGCTGAATTTTATTTCAATTTCAATTTATCTAACAAAGGTACATGTAGCATCCGCACAAACATAAGGCATAAGAAAAAACATTCGAAAACTTATCACGCATGACAAGAATACCTTGATAACACTTCTGGACATAAAATCCCATTATTATGTACCCCGGTTATACCACTAAAAAATGTGACACAATAACAACTCAATAACTTAACATACACATACAAAAAATAACACAAGGCGTCCCCTAGAGCATTGGCAAGCGATACTAGTGCCCAAAACATGAGCAACGGGTACAAACCGCAGTATTAGCCTCTTCACAACCCTAATTATTTGCTACAGTACCGATGTGCAACCCTAATTATTGGCATATCCCTACTCGACAAGCTCTACAAAATCATTAATGTTCGACAAGCTAATTTTTTACTAGCAAATCCAACTCGACAATCTCTTAAAAAAAAAAAAAAATTAAACGCTCATGTCAATGCAATCTATATTCACATTGGTGCCTATAAATTTTTGGACTAACTTTGGAGGGGCAGGCCAGGCCGAGGCAACAGTGCAAAGCCAAGATGACCCACGAGAGACCCCAGTAGCAAACTACTGAGACAAGCAACTCCCCCTTGAAAAATTAATTTAATACCATGTGAGCCAATGGCCCACGTATCAAATATTAAACTGATAAGAACAGATCGATCCTACACTTGATCTTAGCCAAAAGGCCGAGTATGAACTGCTTAGTCTCAACCCATCCAATTTATATGCCAACTTCTTCGTATTTTCTCTACTTTTAGCAATGCGGAAAACCTATGGGTACAGACCCATAGGTATAGAAAATGTACAGAGGTGTTCAGGGATCTACTTGTGGGTCCTACACGGATGATCCGAATCGTTCATTCATCTTAGAATAGTTTTCCAAGGGGCCCGCGGGAAATTATCTCGATCCGACGTTCGTAACTGGTTGATCCAAAATCCTCCTGTTTCATTTAAAACAATTTGCATGAAACAAGAGGAATTTAGATCAACTAGAATTGAACGTCGGATCTAGCTGATTTCTCTCGGGGCCCCTCAGAAAATTATTCTAAGATTAATAAACGGTTCGGATTATCCGTGTGGGACCAAAAAAAATGAAGAAATTGTGTGTAGGGTGGAGATACGTAAAATCAACAACTTTAACGGATCCTTTGTACAAATGACCTTTGGAGTTGCGAATCTTGAACTTGTGGAGGCTGTTGTTCAGATTTTACTTAGAGTATTATGCCCTTTTTAACTCGTGTATCAAATTTATAAAGAACAATGCTAATCACAATCTTTAGAACTGTAGATAACGCGTAAAATGTATATTCGATATTCGAAAAAAGTGTATGTATTCTTGAAAGTGTATGTTAATATCTGTAATATGTGTATTAAAATTTGAACTTACTAGACAATTATATTACGAAGATGCTTCATAATAGTATCATATAGTAATTTTTTATATACTCCTCATCTAGACAAATCAAAGCAACATTGTTCACCTACCTTGTGTCAAGGATAGAGTCGGAGGGGGACAAGTGGTGGCAGCCGCCACCACAAGGTTTTCAAAAAATACAATTATTATATAGAAAATTAAAATTTATCCCTGAATTATATATATATTTGCCACCACTAAATTTTTTAAGTATATACTCCCTCTGTTCCTAAATAAGTGTCCACTACGAAAAGTCGTGTCATTTTTCAAATAAAAAATTAAGTGCTTCCGTGTATGATTTTACGAATTTTTTCACATCGAATAAAGTGCGCATCGAGTACTTTAATTCGGTGAAAAAAATTCAAAAAATGATACCCGGAAGTACTTACATTTTTTTTTTGAAAAATGGCAAGAAAGAGAGAGTGTGGAACACTTATTTAGGAACGGAGGAAGTATATTTTCGCCATCACACAGGTAAAATCTTGACTCCATCCCTTCTTATGTATTATATGTTCGATCCACATATTCCCACCTTCTGTTTACCGGTACAAAACCTATTGATCTGTTGTAAATCTTATTCCGATTCCCATTTATCCAACACAAAGGTACATGTAGCATCCGCGTACAAATAAGGCATGAGAAAACAGATTCGAAAACTTTTCACACACAAGAATATCTAGATATAACACTTCGGGACATAATCCCGTTATTGTGTACCAAAGTTGTAACACTAAAAAAATGTGACAACATAACAATGACTCGAGAACACAAAATAACACACAGCGTCACCTGGAGCATTGACAAGTGATATCAGATCCCAACATTGAGGCACGGATACGAGCCATAGGTATTAGCCTCTTCAAAATCGCGATACGGCTATATACTCTATTACCTCTTTCAGACCCTTCTTGTAAATTATGATGCTACACGCCTACACCGGCTGCAAACCTTGATGCATGCGTATATGAGGAGAGCAGTATATATCAGTTGGGTATGAGTTTGAAAGCTGGTTTGTCGAATGCCGGTGCTGGATCATAGGTTCCATAGTCTCTGGTGTTATCTATGAGAAGCCTGTCATGGACTGTAGTACAGGCTTCCTTATGCTGCAGTTTCAGCTCAGTAGATAATTCCTATAAGAAGAAAGTCCAAATGAAATTAGCAAAGAGGAGAGATCAGAATAGCCAAAGCTTCAAAGGTGTTCGTACGAGACAGAGAGCAAGAGAGGTGTGATCAGTTCAAAAATGTTGGGATACTGGATAAATTTCCCCCGAAAACGTCCATTGTTCATTTCTTCTGGATATTTTCGGAGAAACTCTTTCTGTACCCTTCAGCTACATACCTCATGAGTTTTACCCGATTCTTTTGCCAAGTATTTCACTAGATGTCTCCCTGAAGATGAAGTTGATAAACATGACAAAGAAATGAGGAGAAAGAGGAGCCCAATTTTCTTGAACGTCATCAAACACCTATGCTCATCAACCTTTGTTTTCTATTTTCAAAACAAACCTTTTTTTTGCTCTCTGAAGAGAAAAGAACAAATGAACATTAATTAAATAGAGAGATGGAATCCAATCTTAATGCTTTTTGGCTTTTTATTCCAAAAATAGAAAAGGTGAAGGAGACCACTTTTCTGTTGTTGGGACACTAATCTAAGGAGTAAGTGGATTAATTAGATCTAATCAAGCTAACAGTAAAGATTATGAACCCTAATGAAGATTCTCCAAGAAACCCTTCATTTATGGTTGAGAAGTCTTCTAGGATTTGCAGTATTTACTTGCAGACTGCCCAAAAATCACTCATACTTATACAGTACTCACAACTTTTTCGTAGGATCTGGTACTTGATTAAAATTTGTACAGGTCGGATTAAATATATGTCCAATGACTCAGATATATGATCTTAAAAAGTGTATGATGCCATCACTATTACAGTTCCACGAGACTAAATATCTTACGAGATTATGCATCCCTTCACTAATAGTCCAGTCCACAAATGGGCCCTAAATGTATTAACTCCCACCACTTGCTTTGAGCTAGACTTTCTAGATCTTTGTATTGGTACACATGTTGGATTGACATACAAAAGTAGATACTTATTGTAAGCAATTATTTACAAGGGCTAGAATTGGAATTGCTGGTTGGGAAAAGGGTGCTTGGACACTGAAAAGGGCTGCAGTGGACAATGCTTGGTGATTAAGGTTTTGTTAATTTGTTGACAAATTAGGTAGGCAAAAAATCGCCTTTTATGGGTGATTAGTGCTTTTAGCTGCCTATAAAGAGAAAGACAATGCACCAAATAATTAACTTTTCACTGTGGAGAATAAAGAGAAGCACTAAGTTTTAAATATCTCCAATATGTTCTCTTTTATTATTATTATTTTTTTGTAATAAAAAGAGGTGGGACATATCTTTGGATTCTATATCTCATCCGTCAGGGCTGGCTCAGGCCCTAGGCCCAAAAGGCACTCCAAAAGTCCAAATTTTGGGGGCACTCCCATATTTTTCATAGTGGGTTTGAGTAGGAGTCTTTTTGACCCAACAAAAAAAAGATTTAGGTCCAATCTTATTTATAAAGAGGCCTAAACAATTGAGGAAATGGCAACGAGTGAATGGAGGCTGGGTCTTTATTATAACGCGCAAATGGCATGAGTCTTCCTAAATACCCAATGTGGAACTAAGGGAATTAAGGAAGGCCTAAACAATTGAGGAAATGACAACAAGTGAATGGAGGCTAGGTCTTTATTTATAAGGCGTAAATGGCATGAGTCTTCCTAATAAACACCCAATGTGGGACTAAGGGAATTAAGGAAGTAATAGGAATGGCAACGGGTAGGAGCGGGGCCAGATTTTGCTTACCCCGGACCCGAACCCCGAATGGGTGATCTTCCTCCAAACCGGCTCTGATCCCCGATAGAGGATTTTTCAGGGTCCCTAAACCCGCCCCTAACGGGTATCGGATTACCCGATTGGCTCCGAAAACTCAAACACACAAACTGCTGCTTGCATGTATGTGGGTTTCTTTATCTAAAGCATTGTGCGTTTCCAAACCAGTGTGGGTTTCTAAAGCAAGAAAAATGGTTGACTAGTAAACAACTATTTCTAAATCAACGTGGGAAGCTGTACCAATTTCTAAAGCAACATGGGTTTCTATAACAATGTTCAGTGCAAGAAAAAACGAGATTCGAGAATAACAAGACAAATAAACAACAATAATAAGACAAATAAACAAATGATTGATATCGAAGTATGTGAGGGACCATAAAAAGCAAACAATAAAAAAATCTGTATATAATGCTCTATATACACACCCAAAAAAAGTGCGGGAAAATAGTTGTAGGCCGTTGGATCGCGTGAAGGGCATAGGATCCAACGGCCCACAACCGTTTTCCCAGACTTTTTTTGTGAGGGAGCCCCCATAGGAAACTTCTTGTGTGTGTGTGTGTGTGTGTGTTTGTGTGTGTGTGTGTGTATATATATATATATATAAAGAGAGAGAGAGAGAGAGAGAGAGAGAGAGAGAGAGAGAGATACTAGTGAAAAGGGAGAGAAATTTACCTCCGATGGAGGAAAAATCGGTCGGTGACTCGCTCCTGAGTCCTGAGTCGATCGCCTGGAGTTGAGACTTGAAAGAGGCATGAAAAGTGAAGTGGTGGTGGGTGGGGTTCTGAGACTTGAAAGAGGCGTGAAAAGTAAAGTGGTGGTGGGTGGGGTTAAGTGTAAATCCTATCTCTTCGTATATATGTTGCGGTTAAGTGTAATTAGTGCATCTCTTGGGTGAAATTGTAAAAATAGTATAACTAAATATTTCAGGTTGGGAACGGGTCGGATGTTCACAAAATTGGATCCTCCTCCGAATCTGACCCAAAATCTAAATTTTAGAACAGAGATCCACTCCAATCGGATCAAGTGCGGAGTGGAGGCGGATCGGATCGGTCCTAAACGCCATCCCTGGGAAGTAATGGGTTTAACTTTTCACTCTTTAACTATGAGGCTAAAGTCCCACATTGAAAAAATTGGAGCAAGAAGCATTCCCTCCGCTCTATAAAACCAAGTCAATGCAGTTATAGTGCACAGCCTGCCTGAGCCGTGGCACATGTATATGTACCTAAGGTGTATTAAATTACATGCCTAAGTATGATAGATGTACTAAAAATTCAGCCATTCTCTTTATTTTTCTCTTTAGATTGATGCAACTTACCTGGCTATACACACTCATAGAGTGACACATACATACGCAGCGATCAAGGACTAACCAATTACCAAAGACCCTTAAGTGATTACAAAGGTAAAAGGGAACCTAAGCAAATTTGCTATAATTATAGAAAATTAAGGATAATCTGCTATAATTTCTCATTGGAAAAAATGATACACATAAAAATATTTTGTAGCCGTATTTTTTCGTAATTCGAATACTTCTGATACACATAAAAGTGTGCCTCCTAACGAGTGCAATTTTATTCACCCTCATTAAAAGAGGATGAACATCACCCCCATTCTTGGTGATCGAAATGGTGTAAGTCTCACCTCGGCAATACTTTTTGGTGAGATCCGTAGTATTTCAACCAATAAGAGTGAGAGTAATGTTCACCCTTTTTTACGAGGATGAATAAAATTAAACTCGCCTCCTGACTCGGTTATGGGAATACCATAAAAACCATCTTGGTGTACGAAAAGCAAAAGATCTACAACAGGATATATACCATGAAGGTTGTATGCAAGACATCCAAGGTCACAATTCTATAAGAATAATCTGCACTAAAATTACTGACTAAAATACTAGAAGTTCAGGGATTCAATGTCCGTCTTTTGTCAGATAGAGCTCTCTCACTCTTCACTGTTTAGAAAAAAAAATTGATAGAGCTCTCCCAAAACCCGTGAAGCATGTATACGGATATGGGCATGGACACGGCACACGGCTATAAAAGGGACATGAATATGGAGAGGAAGCTGCCTGCAAAAAACGAATGAATATACCTACTAACCTGTAGTTGCTAAATATAAGAATTTAACATTTCAAACCACAAAAAACTTTTCCTAAAACGAATTCCAATGAAAAAAGAACTTAAAGAATGTTAAACAATAAATGGCACGAACACAAAACCAGTTGAGTTCGCCCACTAAGCTTTTACTGTGTAAGTGACTTTTTTTCCCTTATGTTGTTCTTTGGTTGCGTAAATATCTTACTATATTTTCATAAAACTCTACAACATGTCCAAAAAATAAAAGTGTCTGCGGACAGGACAAGTGTTTGCATATAATGCCCACACTCCTGAATACTTCCTATGCGTTTCTTAAGGGTAAAAAGATCAGACAGGCTACATGCCTAGTCGGAGAGAGGGGGCACAGAGTGACACAGATAAGTGGCCAAAATGAAGCTTCCATTCTTCATAGCATAACACCCCTGGTGATAGATGAGACGGTTAATCCAACTTCTAAGGCAGATGAGAGTTAAAGCCATAAGTTAAATATCAAAAAGACACCACAGCAGTGAAGATGGGTTGATTACAAGAAAAGCAGCGAGAAAGTATGGATTAGTGTCTGCGCGCCACTGTGCCTCCAGAGAAAGAAACCCAAGGGTTTCAAACACCGTAATTACAGGAGGGACAATGCGGGATTGCAAAGTCTCCTCGTAGTTTACTATAATTTCAGTTGCTCATTATCACGATGGTCAAGGCCCTAATTACTATGTCCACATTTTAGTTTCCAGTCCAACTCAAGAATGGAGAATTGGTATTTTTTCAAAAGGACAAACAGACCATCTACATTACAGCTCTTCATAGACTTTGCTTGGCAAATGGCAGCGTTTGAGGCTTTAGGGAAGACGCGGCATTAACACCCTTCAATTTGCTAGGGCCAGAAAATGAAATGCTCCGAATAGTGCATCTGACTCTGTAACGTGACTGATGGAGCTATCAATGAGTTTTTTAGTCCTTTTTTTGAAAAGTAAAAGAAAGTTTCATTAATCTTGAAATTGTTACAAGACCAATAGGAACAAGGAGAAAACAAAAAGTCTAATCCGAGACCCAGTCCAAGGATTGGTAAGAAGCCAATCGATGGAACAAAACAGCAAGCCCGCATATCTACAATAATCATAAGCCACCTACAGACCCTTGAAGGTCAGAATAAGGCAAAGCCACAAAATATAGCAGCCCGCAACGAACCCCTGTGAGTTGCCCCGATGAACATTGCGGCCCGCAACTACAAGACACCAGAATCATGACCGCCGGCATCGAAACACCCAGCAATCAGCACCCATACAACTTCTCAAAACCATAGCAGAAAATCCCGATCCAAAAAACTTCCTGATCAACTCCATCTCCTTGAAGGTAGCAACTTCCATCTGATTTTCAAGCTCCACAATTCCACAGCAAGCAATTGCAAAAATCAGTAGCTCCAACTTGAATAAACTAGAGTTCCAAATTATGACTAAGTCTCCCAAATGCCATCAGCTTCTACCTATGAGAAATGGTGCACCCAAACTGATCTAATGAATTAGGTAGCATTAGCACGCAAATTGGCCTGCATAGCTGCCCTCTCTTCATCTTGAACCTCCATTTGGATGATCTTACTAATAACTTCTTCCTCTGATCCAGCATAATCGATACCCAACAGATTATCTAAAGCCCAAACAGCTTGAGCCTCATTTAGTAAAATCCTATTCCTGTTAGCAATCCTTAAGAGAATAAAAATGACTACAATAGCTCACTGAAAATCAACACTAAATACATTAATGATCGATTGTCAATTTTCATACAACTATTAGGTGTCAAAGCAACAAGATTATAACAAATTGAAAGCCACCAAAATATCATATCACCCCAAAGAGGACTTTTCATAGACTTAACAGTCACTTTGAGGGGCTGAAAAGAAAAATTCATGGCAAGATATCCAGTACAGCCACGTAAGTTTCACAGCCTTAAACTTGATAATGTCCATAACAATGCACCAAACATCTTCTGAACACTTTCATAATAATAATGTGACAGAAACTACTCGTCTAAGGGACAAAGAAGGAAAAGAGCCAAGCTGATCTGTTGAATCACGGAAACATACATACTAATTGAAGATGCTACCTGCTAACTCCCAATAAAGATAACATGAAAATACAAAAATCTGTTATTGCATTTCGCTTCTTACTTGTCATTGTCCTCAATCATTGGTCAGTGGTCAGCCACTATATTCGTTGATCGACTAACTAATAGCATGCTTCTCCTAATTCAAGATGATCTCTCTCCAATTAAGTCATTAAGATGAAAGAAAGTTCTTTAATTGAATTGGCCGGCTATTCCAATAAACATTCACTGTGTTCACTTCATATTTCCAAAAAAAATCCCAAGAAGATTCTTTCCCCATCTCTCATTTCTCCAATCATTAATCACTTTTTTCTCTCTGCTCATACCCCTTTCTCCAATCATTATCCTCATTTATCTCTATCTCTCTCCAATTATTACACCTCTTTTTTTCTAATTATTACTTTTTTCCAAAACCCATCCAAACACTATCTCAAAAATATTTCTCAAAATATTCTTCGTAAAACTCTTAACCAAACACAGCCATTGTTTTCCTTCCACTCAGTAAATCCAGCAGATCCACCTTCCAGTTTAAATGGCAATACTGATTCAACAACCTATATTCTGAACTGTAGTAGGATCCATGTCCAAGATTATCGCCTTAAAGAGAGTCAACTTGTCGGATTTGCAGGGAGGGAATGCCAACGATATTTGTCCACAATGCAGTTATACTAGTTGAGGTACCTTCTATGACATAAATCGTGGGTGGGTGATAGGATAATGGAGAATGAAAGGTCCTTAAATTTATGCACTCTGCCTATCAATTTAGCATTCCTCTAGGGGACTTTTGCCCTCTCATTGTCTGTTCCAATGGACTTCCTTCTTCTGATCCATGTGCAGTTCCTACTACTCTTCTTCAGTGTTCTAAAAGTCGGTCAAGTCGGCTGACTAGTCGGCTCCAAGTCGCTAGTCGGAGATCCCCCGACTTGATCAAAATCCGACTAGTCGGGCAAAAATCTGCGATTAGTCAGCCAAATCGGCGATTAGTGGGCCAAAAGTCCCTAGTTGGCAGCCTACCGACCTGAGACCAACTAGCGTCTTTTAGAACCTTGCTCTTCTTACAGATTTAATCTCCAATCTGTCATTCCGGTTGACTCCATCAGCCAACCGGTTCAAAGAAGTCTCTCCCCCTGCTCGCCCTAGGTGGTCCCGGCGAATGCTCCATGATGGTGAACATATAGCATTCCGTTGTAAAGCGTCACTGTTAGGTCGATTGGTTATTGTTTTATCTTCGCAGCCACATAACAAGCAGCACCCATGCTCACTCACATACACCACATACAACAACTAATGCACCAATCTTAACTTGTTCTAGTTTCTTCTCTTAAGTACTATGAGGGGAAGTTCCAACACCTTGTTCTCCCTTTGCAATCACAATAAAAGCAATAATTAGTATGAATAAAATAACACATTAGGGTTTTTAGTGGTGATAAAAAGCGGCCTATCAATCACAATTCTACATGTAGAGAACCAATCAAAACAGAATAAAGAGTCAAACATCTTATGGAGGATAAAGCTTAAAAACCAAATAATATATCTTGAAGCATAGATTAAATCATCAACTCCCATTTCAATTCATAAAACAGTATTCTAGGAGAGTTCAATACCAAAAATATTACTCCATTGAATGATATATGTACCAGAAGAATTGGCACAAAATTCTCGAAGTCAAAAGCAACATGACAGTCAAAATCAACAAACTAAAAACTTCAAACAAAAGCCACCTCAACGAACTAAACCCGACAGAGCCTAAGTCTCATCCATTGGGATTCGCTAAATGAATCCGATTTTTCCATTGATAAAACAATTCCATGTCCAACAACCACAATCACTTATCGTATCTTCTATAAGCACTATCACAGACAGCAAACAGGCCTACTTAAGAACAAAAAACATAAACAACCAAAAGTACAAAAAAAGCAAAAAAAACAATCAAATTAGACATCCTAAGAAACACAACCATGAGGCGATTTCATTATTTGATAAAACAGTTCCAAGTCCAGCAATCACAGCCACTTCTCACATCTTCCAGTAGTATCCACAGACACCACAGACCACAAACTTTAACCAAACAAAAAAAAGCAACAAGAACCTAACAATCAAAATATATTGGCTAAAACACACACAACTTCGAGTTGATTTCAATTTCACTATTTGTTAAAATGGTTTCATGTCCAGAAATCACAATCACTTCTCACATCTTCTAGCATTATTCATAGACACCGAAAAGACCATAAACTTAGAGCAGAAAACATAAACACCCAAAAAGGCAGGAAAAAAAAAACCCAAATAATATTGGCCAAAAAACACAAAACCTAGTGTCGATTTCACTATTTGATTAAACATTTCCATTTCCAGCAATCACAACCACTTCTAACGTCTTCTAGTAGTATTACAAAAACCATCAACTTTGAACAGAAAGCATAAACAACCAAAAAAAAAAACACCTATAAAAATCGAAATAAATTTCGATAAAAATAGACCAACCTCGAGTCGATTCCATGTGCTACTTTGCAGGAGGGGTTGGACCGATTCTAGCTACCAAAACCCTAAAAATAACACGATTCAAACACTACAAATGTCAGATAGATCCGAAATTACAAACGAGAAAACAGTATAGGTATGGATTTGACGGTTGGACCGTATGTAAGAAAAATACAGCATTCGATAGACGGATAGTTAGAGGTGTCAAACGGGCCGGGTTGGCACGGGCACGACACAAGCACGGCACGTTCGACAGCGGCACGGTAAAAACCTGGCACGGCACGGAACGACACGGTATAAGTCGGCACGGGCAAGGATTTGAGCGGGCACGGCACGGTATAAGGAGGCACGTGGCACGGCACGTTACGGGCTTCTACGGGCATGGCACGAAGTCAACGGGGCACGAGGCACAGCACGGCACCAATTTATTCTAGCATAGCAAAGCACGGGCACTAGCCGGCACGACACGGCACATACACGGGCACTAGCCCGGGCACGAGCACGGAAATTGGCACGACACGACACGACACGGGCACGTTGCAGCACGGACGCACGGTTCTAGCAAGGCACGTTGGCACGGCACGGAACGACACGGGCACGGCAAGAGGCAAAAAAAAAAAATGTTAAATACTTTATTTCTCCATTTCCAGCAATCACAATCACTTCTAACATCTTCAAGTAGTATTACACAAACCATCAACTTTGAACAGAAAGCATAAACAACCAAAAAAAAAAACACCTATAAAAATCGAAATAAATTTCGATAAAAATAGACCAACCTCGAGTCGATTCCATGTGCTACTTTGCAGGAGGGGTTGGACCGATTCTAGCTACCAAAACCCTAAAAATAACACGATTCAAACACTACAAATGTCAGATAGATCCGAAATTATAGACGAGAAAACAGTATAGGTATGGATTTGACGGTTGGACCGTATGTAAGAAAAATACAGCATTCGATAGACGGATAGTTAGAGGTGTCAAACGGGCCGGGTTGGCACGGGCACGACACAAGCACGGCACGTTCGACAGCGGCACGGTAAAAACCTGGCACGGCACGGAACGACACGGTATAAGTCGGCACGGGCAAGGATTTGAGCGGGCACGGCACGGTATAAGGAGGCACGTGGCACGGCACGTTACGGGCTTCTACGGGCATGGCACGAAGTCAACGGGGCACGAGGCACAGCACGGCACCAATTTATTCTAGCATAGCAAAGCACGGGCACTAGCCGGCACGACACGGCACATACACGGGCACTAGCCCGGGCACGAGCACGGAAATTGGCACGACACGACACGACACGGGCACGTTGCAGCACGGACGCACGGTTCTAGCAAGGCACGTTGGCACGGCACGGAACGACACGGGCACGGCAAGAGGCAAAAAAAAAAATGTTAAATACTTTATTTCTCCATTTCCAGCAATCACAATCACTTCTAACATCTTCAAGTAGTATTACACAAACCATCAACTTTGAACAGAAAGCATAAACAACCAAAAAAAACACCTATAAAAATCGAAATAAATTTCGATAAAAATAGACCAACCTCGAGTCGATTCCATGTGCTACTTTGCAGGAGGGGTTGGATCGACCAATTCTAGCTACCAAAACCCTAAAAATAACACGATTCAAACACTACAGATGTCAGATAGATCCGAAATTATAGACGAGAAAACAGTATAGGTATGGATTTGACGGTTGGACCGTATGTAAGAAAAATACAGCATTCGATAGAGTGATAGTTAGAGGTGTCAAACGGGCCGGGTCGGCACGGGCACGGCACAAGCATGGCACGTTCGACGGCGGCACGGTAAAAACCTGGCACGGCACGGAACGACACGGTGTAAGTTGACATGTGGCACGGCACGGGCACGGATTTGAGCGGGCACGGCACGGTATAAGGCGGCACGTGGCACGGCATGTCACGGGCTTCTACGGGCATGGCACGAAGTCAACGGGGCACGAGGCACGGCACGGATTTATTCTAGCACAGCACGGCACGGACACGGGCACTAGCTCGGGCACGAGCACGGAAATTGGCATGGCACGACACGGGCACGTTGCAGCACGGACGCACGGTTCTAGCAAGGCATGTTGGCACGACACGAGCACGGCAGGAGGCAAAAAAAAAAATGTTAAATACTTTATTTCTATCATTTTATGTATCTTTTGATAATCCAAAAAAAGGAAGAATTAATTTTTTTTTATTTTAGTGAATTATATATTTAGATCAAGTTAATAAAAATTGAAGTCTAGACATGAACAAAAAAATTAAGAAAAAAAAAAGAAACAAAAGGGAAAAATAAGTTACAATTTTACATTTTATATTATTTTATTTTTAGAGAGAGAGAGAGAGAGTTTGGACAACAAAAAATAAATAAGTTTTTAAACCATTTTACATGATTAATAAATTTTAAATCAAAATTCAAACATGAAAAAAAATGTTTACCGGCATCGGCATTATACCGCACGTTCCCAAATATTACACATTCACATATACTGATATTATACATTTATACTCATATACATTGCCAGATTGCCTTTTATGATTTTATCTAATAAAGATTTTGAAAGAAAAAATATATTAATTTGTTTTTGTGAAAATTTTAAAAAATAAATAAATAATATATGTTTGTTTAAGTAAGTCATGAGTCACGACTCATGAACAAAAAAATAAAAAAGTAAAAAAATAATAAGAAATTTTTTTTAGAGAGAGAGTGAGTGAGAGAGAGATAGTTAGACAAAAAAAAGTTACAAATTGTTTTTATAAATAAAATGATAGAAATTTAAATTATAGGAAATAAATTCTTTTATTAAATTATAAAAGACTCACAATATTAGACCTCCACTTTTCGGACCAAATTTCGATGATCGGAACCGTTAGATGTGTTTAAAACGCGTTTTTAATGTCCTAAGCAAGGATTTGGCAAAAAATAGTGCTCGAAAGGGCTTGATCGGAGTAGGTTTTCGTAAAACTACTTTACGAAAACCTTGTCCGATCAAGCCCTTCTGGCTAGTTTTTTTTTTTTTCCAAATCCTTGCATAAGACCTTAAAAACACGTTCTAAACACATCTAACGGTTCTGATTTTGAAAAAATTGATTAGGTGGCGTTAAAGTGGTGCGTTATAATACTGAAATTCTACGAAATGCACTAATGTGTTCTGATCGTGTGGTTGCCGATATCGGATGATCATCGATTTGGGCGAGAATGATAAAATCGATTAGATATTAAATTGTAACGGTTAGATCGAACATTCGGAATGATGCTTGCACTTGTTTGCTGCACATGTTGCTGCACCTGTTGGTGCACTTGTTGCACTTGAATTTCATTTATATGGGCAATGATGCTTGCTAAGCCCGATTCAAATTTGTATTCTCTCATTTCGTTACATGCAGGTGGTTTCAACTCAAGCCTCATTTCTGGAATTCTTGTATGTATTAATAGGTTAATAGCTTTTAATTTTGTGTACATTTCTGAAATTCTTGTATGTATTAATAGATTAATAGCTTTCAATTTTTTTTATGTAACTTGAAAGTTGTAATAGGTTAAATAGTTAATAGCTTTCAATTTTTTTAAATTATGTAACTTGTAAGTTGTAATAGGTTAAATGGTTAATACTTAATAGCTTTCAATTTTTTTTAATTATGTAACTTGTGAGTTGTGATTTTTTTCAACTACGTAAGTTGAAAATTGATGGCACATTGGCATTTGGCACGACATGATTTTAAAAAGTACGGCACGACACACGATTTAGTAAACGGGCCGACACGATTCAAAAAGCACGACACCAAAGTAAACGGGGCAGCACAGCACGACACGATTCAAATTAACATGGCACTACACAAAACCATTAAAAAGGCACGCCACGATATGGCACGACACAACACGATTTAGTCAACAGCACGGCACAAATAATTAAATCGGGCACGGAACGGCACGTCACGACCTTAAAACGGCACGACCCGACACGGCACGGTAAGTAAATTGGCACGGCACTGCACGGCACGAAGCACGGTAGGCGTGTAAGTTGAGTGGCACGACACGGCACGGCAATCACGTTTGACACCTCTAGGGATAGTTGCCTGGTCGAACAACCGCACCTGTTTATCGCGAAAGCCGCCAGAGAGTGTTGAGAGAGAGAGAGAGAGAGAGAGAGAGAGAGTACTGATTGAGTTGAGTTGAGTTTTTAGTTGTGAAAATCAGTTGAGATCAAGTGGGCAACGAATGGACTAAAAGAGCAAATTTGGGAAGAAAATTTTCAGTGTTTTTTAAATAGGAAAAAGATGTCCATATACTTTGGGTTCTTTCCTCAACTAGTATTTTTTCATGATTCAAGGTGTTTGATATTTTTGAATTTTTTATGATTCAAGGTGTTTGATATTTTAGAGCTCATCGAAAACAGTGATCATGCAAAAAAAAAAAAAAGGATGTTCAGATACAGGTTGATATGATTTCGTTATGCATCTGTTTTGAGATAAATGGATTAAATGAGTTCCGATCCAGTGTTTGTAATATATTTTTTGTTCAAAGTAAATGTGTTCCGAAATCATGTCAACTGGTATTCGACCATCGCGATTTTTGACAAGCTTAATATTATCAACGAGAACTAAAATATGAACCTTTTGAATAATCAAAATAGTCCCAAAAAGAACGCAAAAGAATAAAAAAAAGTAGACCGTCTAGACTATCATATACAACGGAGAGGATCATGTTCCTTTGTAGTAATACTCTTTTATCTTTTGTTATTATAGGTTTGTACTAAATTTGTTGATGTAAAAAAAAAAAAAAGGGTAAATTATGATCAATAGGGAAGTTAAATTTTTGAATAAAAAATTAATTATTTATGATCAATAGCAAACTCATGTCATTAAAAGCGCAAAACATCCAAAAGTTTCAATTGTTTCCCATCTAAACCTTTTTTTTTTTTTTAAATACCTTTTCAAACTCTCTCATTGATGTAAAGGATTGATTCCAAAAAAATAATACTTCCCTCCGTCTCCAATCTTTGGTCCCAAACACTATTTTTTGTTGTCCTAAATTCTTTGTCCCAATTCAAAACTAAGGGGGTATTAGCTAATAAAATCTCACTTTTGCCCTTTCTTTTTTAAGTGCGTGTAATAATGATGTTTTGAAGGGTTAAAATAAAGAAAGAAAAAGTAAAACACGTTTAAAGATTATGTTCCTCTAATAAATTGGAATCTTAAAAGGGACCAATAAATTGGGACGGAGGGAGATAAATGAGTAGAAAATTTACTAACTGCCAATAGTATCACTTGCCTTCAAAATACAGTAATTAATTTCGTTAAAATTCATCCTTTTGTAAATAAAACTTGCAAGCCAACGTGAACGTGATATCAAAGGTTGCTTTGCAGTACAAATTTAAATTTTAACTAATTTATGTGAATTATATTCGAGTCAATCACTATCAATTTATTTGGTGTTTTTCTTTGTTTTTCTTTGTTTCATCCAAAATCATGTCAACTGGTATTCGACCATCGCGATTTTTGACAAGCTTAATATTATCAACGAGAACTAAAATATGAACCTTTTGAATAATCAAAATAGTCCCAAAAAGAACGCAAAAGAATAAAAAAAAGTAGACCGTCTAGACTATCATATACAACGGAGAGGATCATGTTCCTTTGTAGTAATACTCTTTTATCTTTTGTTATTATAGGTTTGTACTAAATTTGTTGATGTAAAAAAAAAAAAAGGGTAAATTATGATCAATAGGGAAGTTAAATTTTTGAATAAAAAATTAATTATTTATGATCAATAGCAAACTCATGTCATTAAAAGCGCAAAACATCCAAAAGTTTCAATTGTTTCCCATCTAAACCTTTTTTTTTTTTTTAAATACCTTTTCAAACTCTCTCATTGATGTAAAGGATTGATTCCAAAAAAATAATACTTCCCTCCGTCTCCAATCTTTGGTCCCAAACACTATTTTTTGTTGTCCTAAATTCTTTGTCCCAATTCAAAACTAAGGGGGTATTAGCTAATAAAATCTCACTTTTGCCCTTTCTTTTTTAAGTGCGTGTAATAATGATGTTTTGAAGGGTTAAAATAAAGAAAGAAAAAGTAAAACACGTTTAAAGATTATGTTCCTCTAATAAATTGGAATCTTAAAAGGGACCAATAAATTGGGACGGAGGGAGATAAATGAGTAGAAAATTTACTAACTGCCAATAGTATCACTTGCCTTCAAAATACAGTAATTAATTTCGTTAAAATTCATCCTTTTGTAAATAAAACTTGCAAGCCAACGTGAACGTGATATCAAAGGTTGCTTTGCAGTACAAATTTAAATTTTAACTAATTTATGTGAATTATATTCGAGTCAATCACTATCAATTTATTTGGTGTTTTTCTTTGTTTTTCTTTGTTTCATCCGAAATCATGTCAACTGGTATTCGACCATCGCGATTTTTGACAAGCTTAATATTATCAACGAGAACTAAAATATGAACCTTTTGAATAATCAAAATAGTCCCAAAAAGAACGCAAAAGAATAAAAAAAAGTAGACCGTCTAGACTATCATATACAACGGAGAGGATCATGTTCCTTTGTAGTAATACTCTTTTATCTTTTGTTATTATAGGTTTGTACTAAATTTGTTGATGTAAAAAAAAAAAAGGGTAAATTATGATCAATAGGGAAGTTAAATTTTTGAATAAAAAATTAATTATTTATGATCAATAGCAAACTCATGTCATTAAAAGCGCAAAACATCCAAAAGTTTCAATTGTTTCCCATCTAAACCTTTTTTTTTTTTTTAAATACCTTTTCAAACTCTCTCATTGATGTAAAGGATTGATTCCAAAAAAATAATACTTCCCTCCGTCTCCAATCTTTGGTCCCAAACACTATTTTTTGTTGTCCTAAATTCTTTGTCCCAATTCAAAACTAAGGGGGTATTAGCTAATAAAATCTCACCTTTGCCCTTTCTTTTTTAAGTGCGTGTAATAATGATGTTTTGAAGGGTTAAAATAAAGAAAGAAAAAGTAAAACACGTTTAAAGATTATGTTCCTCTAATAAATTGGAATCTTAAAAGGGACCAATAAATTGGGACGGAGGGAGATAAATGAGTAGAAAATTTACTAACTGCCAATAGTATCACTTGCCTTCAAAATACAGTAATTAATTTCGTTAAAATTCATCCTTTTGTAAATAAAACTTGCAAGCCAACGTGAACGTGATATCAAAGGTTGCTTTGCAGTACAAATTTAAATTTTAACTAATTTATGTGAATTATATTCGAGTCAATCACTATCAATTTATTTGGTGTTTTTCTTTGTTTTTCTTTGTTTCATCCGAAATCATGTCAACTGGTATTCGACCATCGCGATTTTTGACAAGCTTAATATTATCAACGAGAACTAAAATATGAACCTTTTGAATAATCAAAATAGTCCCAAAAAGAACGCAAAAGAATAAAAAAAAGTAGACCGTCTAGACTATCATATACAACGGAGAGGATCATGTTCCTTTGTAGTAATACTCTTTTATCTTTTGTTATTATAGGTTTGTACTAAATTTGTTGATGTAAAAAAAAAAAAAGGGTAAATTATGATCAATAGGGAAGTTAAATTTTTGAATAAAAAATTAATTATTTATGATCAATAGCAAACTCATGTCATTAAAAGCGCAAAACATCCAAAAGTTTCAATTGTTTCCCATCTAAACCTTTTTTTTTTTTTTAAATACCTTTTCAAACTCTCTCATTGATGTAAAGGATTGATTCCAAAAAAATAATACTTCCCTCCGTCTCCAATCTTTGGTCCCAAACACTATTTTTTGTTGTCCTAAATTCTTTGTCCCAATTCAAAACTAAGGGGGTATTAGCTAATAAAATCTCACTTTTGCCCTTTCTTTTTTAAGTGCGTGTAATAATGATGTTTTGAAGGGTTAAAATAAAGAAAGAAAAAGTAAAACACGTTTAAAGATTATGTTCCTCTAATAAATTGGAATCTTAAAAGGGACCAATAAATTGGGACGGAGGGAGATAAATGAGTAGAAAATTTACTAACTGCCAATAGTATCACTTGCCTTCAAAATACAGTAATTAATTTCGTTAAAATTCATCCTTTTGTAAATAAAACTTGCAAGCCAACGTGAACGTGATATCAAAGGTTGCTTTGCAGTACAAATTTAAATTTTAACTAATTTATGTGAATTATATTCGAGTCAATCACTATCAATTTATTTGGTGTTTTTCTTTGTTTCATCCTATCATCAAAATAGTCCCAGAAAGAACCCAAAAGGATAAAAAAAAAACCTGGACCGTCCAGACTATCAAATATACCGGAGAGGATCATTTTCCCTTGTAATACTCTTTATATTTGTTATTGCAGGTTTGTACTAAATTTTTTGAAGAAAAAAAAAAAGAGTAAATTATGATCAATGGAAAAGTTAAAATTTTTGAATAAAAAATTAATTAGTTATGATCAATAGCAAACTAATGTCATTAAAACGAAAAGAAAAAAAAAATCCAAAAGTTTCAATTGTTTCCCAAAAAAATAATACTCCCCTCCGTCCCAATCTTTGGTCCCAAACACCACTTTTTGTTGTCGTAAATTCTTTGTCCCAATGCAAAACTAAGGGGGCATTAACTAATGACTTTTACCCTTTCTTTTTTAAGTGCATGTAATAACGATGTTTTCAAGGGTTAAACGAAAGAAAGAAAAGTATGACACGTGTAAAGATTATGTTCTCCTAATAAGTTGGAATCACTAAAAGGGAACAATAAATTGGGACGGAAGGAGATAAATTAGTAGAAAATTTACTAAATGTCAATAGTATCACTTACCAACAAAAGAATTAATTTTGTCAAAATTCATCCTTTTGTAAATAAAACTTGCTCCCTATAACAATTTTTTCCCATTGTTATGTGATTTGTTTAAGTGAGTGTACAAATAACACAATTGTCCATCTTAACCATTTTTTTACATTGATCCAGTTTAAATAACGTAATTTTTCATTTTTACGTGTCTTAATATATCTTCACGTATTCTAAATATTTTATAAAAAAAATATTAACACGTTTGTTAAAACATAATGATTTTCATATCATATCTCAAGCTGCAAAACATCTACAATCGTCCCGCTAAAAACCCATTATATGTAGAAACGATTAGTTTATGCACTTTTTTTTTATAAGGATTGCCTCTTTTTGACATACAAATTAAAAGAGTACGACTATGGTTAAGGACTAATAATTCGAAGTCAACGAGATATTAAAGGTTGCTTTGTGGTACTAATTTAAAATTTTAACTGAAATTTTTGTGAATTATATTCGAATCAATCGCTATCAATTGATTTAGTGTTCTTCTTGTTTCATCGTATCATGTAGACCTTGGTTGTTGAACAAATTAAGAAGAGTAGAAGACTAGACTTGAAATACGTGGGGCATTGTACATACTATAGTATAAGAGATATTATCAACGTTATTTGAACATTTCCTCATGATATTTATTTTTTATAGTAAATTAAGTGGGCATTGTACTTCCTATACAATATGAACATAACGGATTTGCACAAGAAAAAAATGAGGAACTAAAGTTTAATTGAATATCCTACTAAAGTTCTACAAAATATATTTTTTCCCGGTGCAACGGAAGTAGTATGCATCAATTAATGAATATTGATGTCGCTACCCAAAAATCTTTATGTTTAGATTAATTTGGAGAGGTGGGTCAGGTCAAGGCAGTAGTGTGACACTAAGAAGACCCATGAGAAACACCAAGTCTGATTCGGGCCTTCGTGGAGTCGTGGGCCCTACGTTGGCCAGAAGAATAACGGAAACATTTATTTTATAGAGCTCGTCAAATAGGATAAACATGCAAAATATTAAGTTAATCAAACATCGTCGATTTTATGAACAGAACGGATTTGTGCAAGAAAAAATGAGGACTTTATGAATACAACGGAATTAATTTCAAGTATGTTTTGCCCACACACACACACACACACACACACATATATATATATATCATGTTTGATCAATGAATCAATCTAATTGTTTACTTGCATATATCTACTCAGAAGTTCTATAAAATGAACATTTTCGACCATTCTTGTGGACATTCCAACCCACAAAGGCCCAAATTGAACCATATGCAAATTGGATGAGAGCTCAATGGTGGTTCAAAAAAATTTGGTGCCTTATGGTCAATTGTTAAATTTGAAGCAACCACCATTCAAATTTAACGATTCAACAACACAAAGCACCAAAAAGTGAGAGAGGAAGGAGAGAGAGAGTTTAGAGAGAGAAAGTGAGGAGAGGGAGAAGCCTCCCATGGGCGCCGCCCCCTCACCCTCACTCCACACCCCTTCCACCTTCTTCCTCCTCCTCCTTCTCCTCTGAACGCCTTTTTGGGTGACCGGAGACCCCCCCATGCCGGATCCGTTCCTCTCCGGTCCGGTGTAGGTGACCGCACCCGATTTTTGGGCCCGTGGGGGCTAGATTCGGGGTTCTCGGTCTGGATCTCAACCATCGAAGGCGAGCGGCGGCTTCCAACAGCTCCGGCGGGCGCAAAGAAGACGACCGGTGACTTCCGATGACGCATGCAAGGCGACGATTTCATTTTCCTGTATTTTTTCCTTCTTTTTTCTGTTTCTGTATTTTTTTCGATTTTTTCTTGTTTTTTTTGCGGGTTTTTTGTTGTTTTGTTTGTATTAGTTGGTGTTTAAATTTTAATGGAATTTTCTATCTATTTCTCAAAAACAACAGCATCCAAAGTCCCAACATTACATTCCATTTCCAGATTCCATTACAAATCTAAATCCAGATTCAAAGTCCCATCATTACATTACATTTCCAGCTCCCATTTTTTTTTATCATCACATTCACTAGGAGTTTATCTCAAATCCACACCTTCCTCACCTCTTCAACCATTGGTGTGTTTGAACTAGTTATTGTAAACACTGTAGTTCGGTTTTATGGATTTCTTTTTTTCATATTACTTATTTAATATTGGTTACTAGCTTCTCAGAGCCGTTTAACAATGTTAAGGCTCCGTTTGTTTGGACATAAAATATTTTTGCCAAAAACATGTTACATAATTTCTGGTGTTTGGTGTTAAACAAGTGATGCACAAGTGATGCACGTGCTTGGCACACAAGTTTGTTACAGAAAGTGGTGGCACACAAGTTTGTTACAGAAAGTGGTTATATTAGTTTAAGTGAGTTTAAGTCGGTTTAGTTGATTTTGTATTAAGTATAAATACTGTACTTTCCTCTTTTCTGTGCTAATGAAAAATGTTCTTCTTCTCCGATACTTAGAGAGAGAAAGTAGTTTAGGTTTACAGATCTCAAATGTTGTTATGGTATCAGAGCCAATTCACGACGCAAGTCTGATTCTGGTTTGATCTGCTCAAATTTCACACGAATTTCATCGCGTTCAGCGTAACCGTTCTTCCTCAAAATTAGATCGACAATGGCGGCTTCGTCTACTACATCAGAGTATCTACCTCCATCACTTACCTTTCTTATCGCAAATTTCCAATCCTTTATTACTGTAAAACTGGATTCTACGAACTACTTTGCTTGGAAAACGCAAGTAGAACATGCATTACGTGCTAATTCTCTGTTTGAGTATGCGAATGGTTCACTTGTTGCTCCTGCGATTGAAACCCTAGATCAATCGGGTAATAAGATCCAAAATCCTGAGTACATAAAGTGGGATACTATAGATCGTATGCTATTGTCTTGCTTGATTGCAACCTTGACGCCATCAGTTCTTCCTCATGTTGTGGGAACACGTCGAACCCATGAGGTTTGGTCAAAATTAGAGGAGAAGTACAATTTGCTGTCTAGAACTCATGTGATGGATATTAAACGCCGTTTGTATACCTTGAAGAAGACTACATCTATGGAGTCCTATCTGGACAACATCAAAGGTTTATTGCAGAAGCTTGAAGCTTCTGGTTCTCATATGGATGAGGAAGATGTGGTGTTCCATACACTTAATGGACTACCTGATGAAGAGTATCGTACTTTTAAACAGGCAATTCGAACAAGAGCAGAAATCACACCTTTGACATTTAGTGCACTATACTCCATGCTTATGGCAGAAGACTTATGTCATGAACCTGTAGAAACCTCTACCATTCTGGTTGCACAGCATAATGCTGCTCCACATATGTCTACAAATTCTTCAGTTTCACCATCTACACCTAATGTCCAAGGAAGTTCAGCACATGGTTATCAGTATCCTGTTCAATTTGGTACTCAAGGGCCTCAGTTTGGCCAGGGTAGTGCATCTTCTAGTTACTCAAACTATGGGGGAAATCGACCTAATAGAGGCAATAAGTACAGAGGACAAAGAAATAACAACTTTCCAAATGATTTTCCTTTTCCACTTGGAAGTTGTCAAATTTGTGGAAGGTCAAATCATCAGGCCAATAGATGCTACTACAAACAAGATCTAAACTATAGACCTTCACAGCAGCAATTCTCTCAGTCAGCTCATATGGGACAATCTCAGCAGTTTCAGAGCTTCCCAGCATCACAACAATATCCTGTTTCTGGATACACTTATCCTACTCCTCAGTTATCAACAGGTTCTAGACCTCATGTTCTCATGGCTACCTCTGATACTTTTGAACACTATAACAATGTGCCTCTATCTCGTTACACTTCCTATTCCCCAGTGCTTACTACTGTACCAACTGCTCAATCCCAACCATTTCCTCATCAACAAGTTCACAGTGTTCCTCCGGGGGTTTCTCCTGGAATGATTCAGCATACACCATGGTATTTTGATTCAGGTGCCACAGCTCATGTCACCCATGATGCTTCTCAAATTTTTGTCCCTCATCAGTCTACCTCATCTACAGTTACAGTGGGTAATGGACACTCAGTTCCAGTCAATAACTCAGGTAAAGGCATTCTTCCACTTCCTCATACCTCTTTTCATCTTGAGAATGTTTTGCATGTTCCTCAAATTTCTCACAATCTTCTTTCTGTACATCAATTTGCCTTCGATAATCATTGCAAAATTACCTTTGACTCCTCTGGATATGTCATCCAGGACATGATTTCCAACCAAATTCTTCATCGGGGACCTTGCCACCAGGGTCTTTATCCCCTTCTGCCTTCTTCTAGCTCACTCTCTGGCACCACAGCTCTTCTTACTACATCTACATCTCCCTCTGCTGAACTATGGCATAGGCGCCTGGGGCATCCACATGGGGCTTTGTTACACCATCTTTCTAGTACATACAACTTACCTATTCCTTCTTCTTTTAATTCTCATGCTTGTTATGCTTGTAATAAAGGCAAAAGTCATAGATTGCCATTTCCTATTTCTGTTACTCAAACTTCAGTACCTTTTGAACTTCTTCATGCAGATGTTTGGGGTCCTGCACCCATTGCTTCTTTTTCTGGCTATAGATACTATTTGTTGCTAATTGATGACTTCACACGATATAGTTGGTTGTTTCCTTTGCACTTTAAGAGTGAAGTAGCTGTTTGTATTCAAGCATTCAGAGTTTTTGTTTCCAATCAGTTTCATTTTCCAATCAAAACTATAAGATCTGATTGTGGGGGAGAATTTCTTAATAAGGTCATGACTGCCTTTTTCTCTCAATTTGGGATTCTTCAAGAATCTAGTTGTCCCTATACTCCTCAACAAAATGGTTTGGTGGAAAGAAAACATGGTCATCTTGTGGAAACAGCCATTACTCTTTTACAACAAGCTAATATGCCTATACAGTTCTGGTTAGAGGCCATTACCACTGCCCTGTATTTGATCAATCGGTTGCCTCACTCTTCCTTACAGTTTGAGGTTCCTTATCACAAATTGTATAAGCTTGCTCCTGATTACACCAGCTTGAAACCATTTGGGTGTTGTTGCTTCCCTTGGTTAAGACCCTATTCTCCTAATAAATTGGAACCTAGATCAAAGCCTTGCATTTTCTTAGGCTATTGTTCTGGTACCAAGGGGTATAGGTGTCTTGATCCCTTGACAAATAAAGTATATATATCAAGACATGTGAAATTTCTTGAGACTGACTTCCCTTATCCCCAACTTAGTCCTAAGTCAGCCTCCATTGCTTTGGCTCCATCATCTTCTATTCCTTCCTTTGTTCTTCCCTCTTCTAGCTCTATCCCCTGTTCTTCTTCTCCTGCCTCTTCTCCTCTTTACACTCTTGTTTCTACATCTACCACTTCTAATCCTATTCAGTCCTCTCCTGTTTACACTCCTGTTTCTACATCTACCACTTCTAATCCTATTCAGTCCTCTCCTGTATCTACAGCTTCTCCTTCTATTGCTCCCTCTCAGCCTCTAGTGTCTCATCATTCAATGGTAACAAGATCCAAGAATGGCATAACCGTTCCTAAAGTCCCTTTGTCTCTTTTGGTTCACTCTTCTCCTACTTCTGAACCTCATTCTTTCAAGGAAGCTATGTCTTTTCCTGAGTGGAGAAAGGCTATGACTGAGGAGTATACAGCTCTAATGTCTCAAGAGACTTGGAATCTTCTTCCCCCTCCACCAGGAGCACCTATTATTGGCTGCAAATGGATCTTTAGGATCAAAAGGAACTCTGATGGGTCTGTCGCTCTGTACAAGGCACGTTTAGTAGCTCAAGGTTATCAACAAACTGAAGGGGTGGATTATTCTGAAACCTTTAGTCCAGTAATAAAACAACCAACAGTCAGAGTAGTCCTCTCCTTAGCTCTTCATTTTGGTTGGTCCATCAAACAGTTGGACGTGTCCAATGCCTTTCTACATGGACATCTCCAAGAGCAGGTTTACATGAGGCAACCTCAGGGTTATGTTAACTCCCAATTTCCCCAACATGTTTGTCATCTTAAGAAGGCTTTGTATGGTCTTAAACAGGCTCCTAGGGCATGGTATGACATGCTCTCTAATCAGTTGCTGTCCCTTGGTTTCCAAAATAGTATGGCAGATTCATCCCTCTTTGTTCTCCATCATAATTCAGATATGATATATGTTCTTGTTTATGTTGACGATCTTTTAATCACTGGAAACAATTCTCAGTTGATTACTCAGCTAATTTCACAGCTTAGTACTGCCTTTGCTCTTAAAGATCTTGGAGATCTTCACTATTTTTTGGGAATTGAAGTTGTTCCTACATCTAAGGGTGTTATCTTGTCTCAAAGGAAATATGCTATTGATCTTCTTACCAAGGCAGGTATGACAGACTGTCGGCCCTGCTCCACACCTTCTTCTATGCGATCTGATTCAGATTCTACTTCCACTCTTATGCCCAACCCTGAGTTATATAGGTCTATTGTTGGCTCTTTGCAATATCTAACATTGACCAGACCAGAGATTTCATTTGCTGTCAACAGTGTTTGTCAACATATGCATCAGCCCTTAGAGGTTCACTACACTGCCATCAAACATATTTTACGATATATCAAGGGCACTTTAGAGCAAGGACTGGTGTTTACCAAAGGACCACTCGTTCTTTCTGCTTTCACTGATGCCGATTGGGCAGGTGATGCTCAAGACAGACGTTCAACAGGTGGGTATTGTGTTTTTCTGGGTTCTAATCTGATTTCTTGGTCTGCCAAGAAACAGGCTACTGTGGCTCGTTCATCCACAGAGGCCGCGTATAAGGCTTTGGCAAATGTAGCCTCAAAGGTTGTTTGGTTGCTGCAATTATTCAAAGATCTTCATGCTCCTGTGTTTTCAGTTTCCCCTATTATTTGGTGCGACAATAATTCCACTATTTCCTTAGCCACTAATCCCGTCTTCCACGCTCGCACTAAACACATTGAAGTTGACTTTCATTTTGTAAGGGAAAAGATTGCTCTCAAGCAGTTGCAGGTTCGTCATGTGCCCTCTGCTCTTCAGGTTGCTGATATCTTCACCAAGCCTCTCACGGTGGCTAGGTTTCTGAGCTTGCGAGACAAACTGCAGCTGTCTTTTCTCCCTGCTACAGTTTGCGGGGGAATGTTAAACAAGTGATGCACGTGCTTGGCACACAAGTTTGTTACAGAAAGTGGTGGCACACAAGTTTGTTACAGAAAGTGGTTATATTAGTTTAAGTGAGTTTAAGTCGGTTTAGTTGATTTTGTATTAAGTATAAATACTGTACTTTCCTCTTTTCTGTGCTAATGAAAAATGTTCTTCTTCTCCAATACTTAGAGAGAGAAAGTAGTTTAGGTTTACAGATCTCAAATGTTGTTATTTGGTTGTTGAAAATCTTAGGAAATGAAATTTTTTGAAAAATGTTTTACGCCTTTGTCCGTAAAATTACTTACCCTCAAAAACTAGGTAAGTTATTTTCCATAAGGAACACTGTACCACTCCTCCCTTTCCACGATACCCCTTGATCAAATTGGTTATTTTCCACAAGTATGTCCTCCCGCAGATAGCAAGACTCTCTCTCTGCCCACGTGCAAGCCATGACAGAAATTTCCTTCATCAAATTGGATGAGCTATTGGTTTGCAAAAATAAAATCGGAATTCACCATAACACTGGAAAATAATTGTAAAACTTATTTTTTCACGTAAAATGTTTCTCATGGAAAATATTTTCAGTTGTAAAATACTTTACATCCAAACAAACGGAGCTTAAATTATAATTATTCTACCCAACATTACACACACAAACACAAAAACATATCTATTATTATTATTTTTTTTTTTCGTTATAAAATCTTCACAGTCTGGTTCAGTCCACGGTTTCATAATGAAAATCCGTAAACTGAACCTCGAGTCATGGTTTTCTAATTTTAAATTTGTGTCCAACCATTATTAATCCACAAACCCAATCCAAAGCCTACTGTGATCTGTTCGGCTCAGTTCGAATTCATGGTTTACAGGTTTTTTTTTTTTTTTTTTTTTACAGCCTACTTTGAAACACCTTTGGACTTTGTTGTCACTTAATTTTGTTTTGGGTTAATTTCACTAACCTCCCCTGAGATTTGCATAAATGTCACTGCCCCCCCTCTGGTTTCTGAAATTCCACTGCCCTCCCTTGCTTTACAAAATAAATGTCAGATTCCCCCCTTGCCGTTAAAAACGCCTAACCGCGTTAACTTTGATGGCGCATTGACGTTAATGCCCTTAAACTTTACTTTATTCTTTCTTTTTTGAGTGCATATTACGTAAAAATTTTGAAAGGAGTGAAAAAATAACTTAATTATTTACTTTTTTCTTGGAACTTTTTTTTCTTTAACTCAAAACTAGTTTTTTTTTTTTTGTTTTTTAGTTTCCATAAGATATACTTCAACATTTTGATAATAAAAATAAAATTATCAATAATCACCTAAGCCCACTGCTTGCATTTTTTTTTTTTTACTTTTTTTCGGTTCCTTTTTCTTTTTTCAGATATAAAGCTAACTAGACTCTTTTTTCTTCTCTTCTTTTTTACATGATTTACTTAACCATGCTCTCTCTCTTTTTTCTTTTTCTTTTTTTATTAGAGTTAATAATGGTCTAAAATAAATATGCACACCCTTTTAGGAGAAACAAACATTTTGCACAAAAAAAAAACCTATCAAAGTAATGTATTTATGAGTCTTTTTTTGGGGGGAAAAATTACACTATTATTTTTCTCAACGGGATCCTTGAATTGGTGTAAAAAGAAAGAAAAAAAGATAAACAAATATGCACACCCTTTTAGGAGAAACAAATATTTCTCAAGGGTGTGCACACTCTTTTAGGAGTGTGCACAAATATTTTAGACCATTATTAACTCTAATAAAAAAAGAAAAAGAAAAAAGAGAGAGAGCATGGTTAAGTAAATCATGTAAAAAAGAAGAGAAGAAAAAAGAGTCTAGTTAGCTTTATATCTGAAAAAAGAAAAAGGAACCGAAAAAAAGTAAAAAAAAAAAAAATGCAGGCAGTGGGCTTAGGTGATTATTGATAATTTTATTTTTATTATCAAAATGTTGAAGTATATCTTATGGGAACTAAAAATCAAAAAAAAAAAAAACTAGTTTTGAGTTAAAGAAAAAAAAGTTCCAAGAAAAAAGTAAATAATTAAGTTATTTTTTCACTCCTTTCAAAATTTTTATGTAATATGCACTCAAAAAAGAAAGAATAAAGTAAAGTTTAAGGGCATTAACGTCAATGCGCCATCAAAGTTAACGCCGTTAGGCATTTTTAACGGCAAGGGGGGAATCTGACATTTATTTTGTAAAGTAAGGGAGTGCAATGGAATTTCAGAAACCAGAGAGGGGCAGTGACATTTATGCAAACCTCAGGGGAGGTTAGTGAAATTAACCCTTTTGTTTTACTCCTTGAATGTTTCATTGACCTTACTTGAAACAATGAAAATAAAACTTTTGACTTTGAAAAAATGGCTTCGGTGTCAACCCAAATCTTACATCTCAATTTTGAGGAGTGGAGCCAAGATTCAAGTTAGGAATTGGCAAAAATTGAAGAAAATCAACCCTAACAATGAATATTGTATCTGACATTCAAAAAGCTACACATGTTCTTGTATTAATCATCCATAGTAAAAGTAATTCACACATTCTAACATTAATCATACATCATGTGCAGGGGCGGATGTACACAGGGGCTGGGGTGGGCCCTGGCCCCCCGCACTTTTTTGTTAAAGAAAAAAAAAATTCCAACGAACAATTATAAATATTAAAGTAGGGACAATCTATTCCATCAGTGGGCTTTGGCTCAGTGGTACATGAGCTATGCTCTATCCTCACCATCTAGAGATCGAATCCCCAAGGGTGTAGAGTTTCTGGGTGGTTTTTCTTTTTAATTGCCAACTAGAATACTCCTCTCTCTCTCTCTCTCTCTCTCTCTCTCTCTCTCTCTCTCTCTCTAAGTTGTTTCTCAAAATTTAGCATTTTTACTTCATGTTTGAAATCACAAACATGTTGATTTAAATATTTGTATGAATAAATTAGCATCGTAATGTCTTGTATTTGAATACCATAAGAAAGTTGGAGGAAACTTTGATTTATTGTTTACAAAAAAACCTATAACAAAACCTAATTAAATGACTTCCTAGTATACTCCTCTCTCTCTCTCTCTCTCTCTCTCTCTCTCTCTCTCTCTCTCTCTCTAAGTTGTTTCTCAAAATTTAGCATTTTTACTTCATGTTTGAAATCACAAACATGTTGATTTAAATATTTGTATGAATAAATTAGCATCGTAATGTCTTGTATTTGAATACCATAAGAAAGTTGGAGGAAACTTTGATTTATTGTTTACAAAAAAACCTATAACAAAACCTAATTAAATGACTTCCTAGTAATTTTTTTTTTCTTCATATTTTTCTGTACAACATGTAACTAGCTTTTCATTGAATGGTTCCACCCCCGTGGCCGAATCCAAGCTCCGTCCCTCTCTGTAATGCCACCCATGAGTGGGCAATTCTGGCCTCGTCAAAGGCATCGGCGAGCCATCAAATGCCTATGGCTAATGGCCCCCCCGGTTTGGAAATTCTGGCTCCGCCACTGATCATGTGTTACAAAAACAGTTCATTCTTATCAAAATGAAACTCAGTGTTCTTTCGACGTGATCTTTTTCTTGAATTTCAGTTCTTTTGTTTCTTGGTGGTTTAAGACTTTAAGGTAGAGAGAATAAACAAGAAGATAAATAAACTATTATTTTAAAAATAGTTCACTGATTTATCAAAATGAAACTCGGTGTTCTTTCAACATGATCTTTTTCTTGAATTTCAGCTCTTTTGTTTCTTGGTGGTTTTAAGACTTTAAGGAACAGAGAAGAAATAAGAAGATAAATAAAGATGACCAAAAGAAGAAGATAGAGACACAAAAGAGAGCAGGGACGGAGCTAGGAATTTCACTACGCAAGGTATATATTCCAAATACTTTGCAGGGGCGAGCCTATATAATTCGAAGGAAATTGTTTGCCCCTATATTGTTGGAATTCATAGTGATCATAATGATTGGGGTAAGAAAGAACTTTTTTGAATTTTAAGTTCAATTAAATTAAATAAGTGAAATAGATAAAGTTGATATATTTCACTTATTCAGAGGTTTCTTTCCTTCTTGCAGGGGCATGACGCCCCTACTGGCTCATCCCTGGCTCCATTCCTGAAAGAGAATAGATTCAAGTAGTTAATTTATTTTTGTTATTTTTTATCTTTACCTCCGCCCCAATCTCTGTCTCTACATTTTTAATCACCATTTCAAAATTTTGTCACTTCTTTTCCAAACATTGCTTACTGCGTCTTAAATTCAATAGTTTTCCCTTCTTCATACTCTAGAATGTGGGATGGGAGAATATTAAGGGTATGTAGCTCAAACAGTCGTGAGTGGACACTTAGGTGCATGTCAGTGTGTGAGTTCTCAAGTTAAAGTCGATGGAACAACATTGGCCTATCGTAGTAATCTAACTTTACCAACATACTAATATCCCATCGTTTAGAGAAAAAAAAATCCCATTTTCTCAAACAGAGTAAGACAAAGAGTATGAAATGGAGTTTAGTATTCTACCAAAATGGAGAATAGAGTAGGAAACATGAGGAACTAAAGCGTAGGGTGGAGATACATAAGATCAACAACTATGATGAATTCTTTGCATAAATGACCTTTGGAGTTGTGGATCTTGAATTTGCGGAGGCTGGTGTTGAGAATGTTTTATAGAGTATCATGCCCTTTGCGCTTATTTATTAGTTTTATGGTATTTAGAGGGATGACAAACACTATTCCTTTGCACGTTTTTTAGGATAGCATGTGTATAATGAAGTAGTGGTTTTGAAAAACTGATTTTTAATCAATTGTTATTCTACCCATGTTATTTAATGGCACACTAAAAATAATTATAAAAAATTAATTTTTGGAGAGATTACCGTGGAAATTACTTTTCTATGATTGCTTCAAAAATTGTTCACACTAAGTAAGACTTCTCTCTTTATACATTAGAATAGATAATGTCATATAGTTGTTGATATACTCCTCATTCACAAAATAATTCGGCCATGTGCATATCAGTGAGCTTCTCATCCACACCCTAAAATGCAGAACTTCCATCCACACCCTACTTTTCCGATCAAATTTTCATGATCTGAACCGCTCGATGTGTTTAAAACGTGTTTTTAAAGGTTCCTGTGAGAAATTAGCAAAAGAAAAAAAAAAAGTACAGGGAAGGGCTTGATCCGAGTATTTTTTTCATAAAAACTATACATATTCGGATCGTCGAGATTTGGTTCGGAACTATAAGGTCCGGATATATATATATTATCGAAAACTGCTCGGATGAAACCCTTCCCATACAAAAAAATATATATACTGTATTTATTTAGTTACCATTATTTACTGGACTTCTAGGTATTTGATTTGATTTTCTCAATATTTTGGGACTTTTTTTTGGCTATTAGAATCCTCTGCCGTTTTAAAAGAGCGATTTTTTTTCCTCCAAGAGTGATAAGTCAGTAAACTACCCCTCAAAAAGCTAGCTTTGGCATGAGAGCATATAGTTTCTACCATTGAACTACCCCTTAACTTGCATCTTAAAAGAGTGATAAGTCAATAAACTACCCCTCAAAAAGCTGGCTTTGGCTTACTGACTTTTAAGTATTAAAGTCATTTTATCTCAAGTCAAGTGTTGCAGAACGGACCAGTCTTATTTTACGGAGCTCGTCAAATAGGAATATAGGATAAACACAAAATATTAGTTTGATAAAAAAATCGATAATTATATAAATAGAACGGATTTGTGCAAGGAAAAATAGGGAAACAAAAGTTTCAAGTCTGTTTTGCTCATATATAGCTATCGATGTACGTTCAATCTCATTGTTTACTTGTTACACATCCTACTCAAAAGTCAAAAGTTCTACAAAATAAATATCTCCGGTCAAATAGTCATCCTATCAATATCCACGTATCCAGAGATCCTGTAGTGCGGTGACCTTGTAGTGCAACACCAGTAATCAATGGCTCAAATTTCATTTATGCACTTATACGAGTCGCCTATTGCCAAGACGAAATCCGAACCGTTGATTTTACAATCAACGACTCAAATGCTACACTATAATCCTGTAGTGTGGTGCAACACGGCACCTGCACTACATGATCTCCAATTATATGTCATTCCCATAAAAATAAATAATAAATAAATAAATAAAAAACCTCCAATTGATAGAAAATAACAATTTAAAACATAAACGAGTTGAATCATAAAATTACTATCTCATTGACTTTTACACTTTAATAAAGATAAGCTTGACCGTAATGGGAAACATAGTACAAGAAAAAATCTGATTTTACATTTAAATCTTTCATTCGTATGTAACAAAACAACATGTAATGAATATTAGCTGACTCCTATCAAACAGTGCCACTCCCCATATCTGAATTGTGGCCTACCACTGAATCCTCGCAATCATGAAGAGCAGAGAATTCTGGCATGTTCTTCCTAAATTTTTGCTCAAATATTTTCTTTTTATTATTTACATTCTGTAATTGTTGGGTAAGCTTGTGTAGTTTCGGAGATTAATCATTTGTCTTGTCGAGAGAAACCATTTGTCTTGACGAGAGAAATTAAAAAGATATAAAAATTCAATTGTGTCAAAACTTTTTCCGTCTTTAGTGAACTTTTTTTTTTCTTTTGATCATAACTTTTTTTTAGACTCCTTTTTATTGAGATGAATGATTAATAAAAAATAATAATAATAATAATAAATGTAAAACAAATACTAGAAAAGACCAAAAAAATACCAAAACAAAAATTTATTACTCAACCTGCCAGCAGAGATTTCGAAGTCGTCTTTTTGTAGGATATCAAAGGTTATGTGCCAGAATATTTAGCGAGCTCATCTACTTGCTAAACATGCCCTGGAGAATTTCGTTCCTCACCCGAACACCGGTGATGGAAATTATCTCCTTGATGTTTAATGTCATTTCTTTCCATCTAAAATAAATAAATTATAAAATGGGCTAAAAGTTTGGTTGTCCCATTGACTTACTTCTATTGCTCTCAGAATTGACTGACCCAACTCAACGAAAGAAACAAATTGTGTTTGCCGTCCATTCATTTAACGGCCGCTGCCAAATTTTCCGATGATTCTTGTGAGCCCAACCCACAAAGGCCGAAGATAGTATTCTTAGGCCCAATTTTTAAAAAGATTTTAGCACCCAGGTGCTAAAATCATGATATTTCAAATCAAAAAATGAAGTGGTTCCGTTTATCGTTTTCTGATTTTTTTCGCACCAAATTAAAGTACACGAGGAGTACTTTAATTTGGTGGTAAAAAATCATGATATTTCAAATCAAAAAATGAAGTGGTTCCGTTTATCGTTTTCTGATTTTTTTCGCACCAAATTAAAGTACACGAGGAGTACTTTAATTTGGTGGTAAAAAAACCAAAAAATAATACACGGAACCACTTCATTTTTTGATTTGAAATATCATAATTTTAACACCTGGGTGCTGAAATCGTTTGAAAAACTGGGCCTTATTGTTGTTTGTGTACATATAAGGTGGTGCCTAAATAACTAGTTCTAAGGCAACAATCAGCATGCATCCAATATGTTTAAAAGCTTTTAGTAATTGCTAATCAAAACTTAGCTTTTGTTGGTTACACAATCTCACGTTTTGCAACCGTTTTAAAATAAACCGGTCGGTGCCATGCATAATGCTATAAAAGGTATACACGAAACCCTTCTTAACACAAATTCCTTTTAGAGTTAATTAAACAATCATCCAATTTGTAAACGTCACGTACGTTTTCATCCTGCTCACTTTATGGAGTTGTGTTTCCATCCTCTTTATATGTGACTTACCACTATTACCCTAGAGAGACTGAGAGAGAGAGAGAGAGAGAGAGAGATCTAAACAGGATGAAAAAGTTTTCAATTTGGATCCCAAATTTGTTTCAACGCTGCCCATCTTAAAGGAAGACATAAGGGTCATTAAATGCCAAAATAATTAGTTACTTATTTCGAAGTATTGCCTAAAATTCAAGCATGATATTATTACCTAAAATCAAGGATGTTTTTTCTTGAAATGATGGATGATTGAATTCGTAATTTTAGGCATTTTAAAAATGTGGGGGAAATGCAAAGTGGTTGGGATGATAGTTATCTAACATTTCGGAGGATATATTGCATAATTTTCTTTATGGTAAAAAAGTAGTACAATAATAGTTCTCATGCTAAATTATAAATAGTCATGTTATCTTCACACAATACATTCAATCATTATGGTAAAAAAAATTTGGAGAACAAAAAACATGGTAAGAAAGAGACCAAGTAAAATGAACATGGTAAAAATAAAAGTCTTGCAAAAATGAATCATGGTCAAATACATGTCCAAAAAATTATCTCAATGTTTATGGTAAATTGCCTCAACTGGTTAGTTTGGTTTAACAACTCCGATCATGGTGAAATTACTCGTCAACCTCTATCAATTATCATAGTAAAAAATCTTTCAGAGCCATGGTAAATTAATACTTGTTACATTTAATCATGGTAAAAAAACACACAAAATACGGGGAACAAGCCTTCTATAGGAGAGCTACTACAATTTAGAGTTAATTAAACTAGTATTCTATTTAGCATTAAACTAGATCTTTTAAGATGGGAACCTAATGTGATGTTCACAATGTAATAGATAAGAAGTATGTACGCGCTCTCCTTGTTAAGAACAAAAGAACTAATTAACAATGAAAAATTCAAGATAAAAGCATAAAACATTGTTAAGCGTGCATCAACGAGAGTTAATTACATACCGGGGAAACAAATTAAACATAGATAGCCTATAACGACCTTGGTTAACAAAAGGAGGGACTACAAAAGTGTGCGGCCATACACTAACTTAGGTCAATTACCCCTTGGCTGCCACCAAACCCTCAAATACCCAAGTTATGCTAAGTTCTAGCATCCAAACATGAAATAATATCTGAAGTTATCAACTACATGCCGAGAGTTCGAATTTAAACAAACTAATGAAACCAAAACAAGTTTGTTCCGACTCCACCGACCAATTTGGGACGACGAAAGGCGTCAAAATGGTCATCCATTTTGGGACGGAGGGAGTACTATACTACTACGATTTCGCCACACTATCACCATCTACCACCACTTGCCATCATCACTACCACCATCACCTCATTCATCATCGGAGTCAAGCTCCTCCTCCTCCTCGTCAGTCGACTCTCTCTCCACCTCGGGAGGGGGCACATATTTTGCGCCCGAAGACGCCTCCATCTGCTTGGTGATCCAGTCCACCTGCAACGCAATCCGCTTCAGATCCCTCCTTTCCTCCTCTTGGTTCTTAAGAATGACCACTAGGTTACGGAAGATCCGCTTAAGCATTGCTAATTTCACGCCCGCTGGGGAGGAGTGTATAAATTGGCGCAACTCCTCCTCCTCCTCGTCAGTCGACTCTATCTCCATCTCGGGAGGGGGCACATATTTTGCGCCCAAAGACGCCTCTATCTGCTTGGTGATCCAGTCCTCCTTCGGCGCAATCCGCTTCCGATCCCTCCTAGCCTTTTCTTGGTTCTTAAGAATGACCACTAGGATACGGAAGATGCGCTTAAGCCATGTTAATTTCGCGCCCGCTGGGGACGAGCATATAAATTGGCGCTTGAAGAAGGAGTGGCTGCCTTGGAAGAGGCGGGCGCGGCTGTGGAGGATGGAGCTTTGGCGGCGTTTGGAGGGTTTTTCAGCAACCCTTTGTTTCCCTTTTCCCTTTGCCATTTCAGACACAACAGAGATAGCACAACCCACCGATTCAACAGCACCCCACAACTTCAACAAAGCCCAGACGAACTAGTAGCAACAGACAATCAAATTCAGGTGGCACACAGAGCACAACCAGACAGAGAATCTCAAAATTCAACCCAGATGATGTGAGCCACAACAGATATAGTTTACCCAAATCTGAAACCCCAAATTCAGCTACAGGAAAAAATAGAGCACTCACACAGACCTCAGCAACTCGACCCAAGTGAAAACAACATCAACAGATCACAACCCACACAAATTCAAACTCGGATTTTTCAGTAGGCAGTGTGAACTAGTGCACAGCTTGAGCCAAGTGTTTGGTTTTTTAGGGTTTCGGCTGGGGGTGAAGGATGGGTGTTGAATTCAGCCATGGAGATGGGTGCTTTGATTTTCGGACTGTTTAGGAGTGGGAGGTCAGAAAGTATGTGAGGGGGCGTAAAAATTTTGTGGTATTGGAGGTCGAAAATGGGGGAAATCGCGTGAGAGAGATGATTTACCTCGTTTTTGGGTGAACCGGACCCTCGGAAAGTCACGCGAAAATCCTTGACAAAACAACGATTCCTTGCGAGATTTGAAGAAATTTCTGGTTTGGAGAGTTGATTTTGGAGTGGATTTGTGGGATTTGAGGGTAGAGTTAGGGTTTTAGAGTGGAGAAGAAGAGAGTAGCCTATCGATCGTGTAGAGGGAGAGAGCGCGAGAGATTATATGTGTTTCAAGAGTATATTGTTTGGTGGTTTGTCCGTTTTGCCGTTGGGTCACGTGAGTTGCACATGGAAGGCCATTCCATCCAAAAAACAAACGGTTGTTAATAGGGGTGTCAACGGTCCGGTTTGGTGTGGATTGATATGAATCTGAAGACCGAATCAAAAGTCTACGGTCCAATGTAAGGCAATTCGTGTCCAAACCAAAAGTCTATGGTCCGGTTCTGAAACAATCAAAAAAATTGCGGTTTGGTTCATGGTTTATCCACGGATTATAACATTTCACAAAATAAAAATATATATTCCACATTCACATTCTCAATGTAACTTTTGGAACAAATTCATCAGTAGCTTTTAAGTTTTAATAAGCAACACCAAGTCACCAACAACGACATTGCTTCAAAATGATTCAAAGATATTCACATTCAAGAGAGTAAACACTAGCAGTAGTAAAAAGATGTAGAGACAGCATAATATAAAGCGAGTAAACAAAAGTCTTCACCACAACCAATCCCGAGTCCGAGAGTAGCTAATATACGTGCAAGCAAAATTACAATTGTTAATTACAGTTTGCACCTTTACTTTTCGGTCATACCAAATTCATCTATTTAGGGTATAAAATTAAGAATAATATGTTTAATTATAATTCATATCCCAATATATATATATATATATATATATATATATATATATATATATATATATATATATTCATTATTGATTAAATTCTCACGGTTCGGTTTGGTTCGGTTTATCCACGGTTCTTTTATGAAAATCCGTGGACCGAACCGCGAAGCACGGTTTTCTAATTTTTCAATACATGTCCGGACCATTAATTCACGGACCCAATCCAAAACCTACGGTTCGGTTCGGTTCGGTCCGGTTCGGTTCACGGTTTGCGGGTTTTTTTTTACAGCCCTAGTTGTTAACTATTACAGTAGATAGACCTTTTATAGGTTGAAATTGGGTAAGGACAACACAAGGAATTTTGGTAGTTGGAGGATGAAGTGAGGAATTGGGTGATAGTTTGGGGATATAAGGAAAAAAAAACTCTTTTGAGAACCTCGTCTCCAACTTTTAATCTGGTCGGGATGCTCGCTATATCGATACCCTTAGACAATCTGTATCGATACAAGTTGTTCTCTTCGCTGAGACCCTATTTGTATCGATTCCTCCTGTTATCAGGTATCATCGATACCAAGCTGTTAAGGCCCAATTTTTTCCTTTAAGTCGTATCACGTGAGCACATCCAGAATTTCAATTTTTACCAAGATGTTAAGGCCCTATTGCATTACTCGATGATACCTCCTATTTCGTGTGCAAAACTGAAAATTTTGAGATACTATTTGTTATCTCAAATTTTAGGGAAAATTATTGAAATGGTCCCTGTAGTTTCACTTGAGTCTCGATTTAGTCCCTCTAGTTTCAATTGCACTCTAACGAACCCTGTAGCTTCAATTTTGGTCGAATTGAGTCCCTGCCGTTAACTTCCGTTAGCAAATTAGACGGAAAACCCAATTTAGGGATTTTTTTAGGGTCAAACTCGTCTTTTCACCCACCCTTCTTCTTCCCCAACATGTAACCCTAACCCTAACCCTAAAAAAAACCTTCACCGCCCATCCCCATCGTCATTTGAACCGCACCACCACCTGTTACCGCCATACCCACCGCCATTGGGTCACCGTCAGTCACTCCTGGTACTTCCACCACCGTCACAGGAGCTCCACCCACTCTCTCCGCCGTCGTCGGAGCCTCACCGCATTTTCCCGCTGCAGTTCGGTCAGCACCAACAAGTTCTGGCACCCCCTAAGCGCTGGATTTGCTCGTTTTCCATCACCACCCGACTGGTGGTGTTGCTCGGTGGCCCAACCAATCCGGCCGGACTATGGGTCTGAGTTTTTAACTCAAATTGGGGTTTTCCACCCCTATACCGCCGTCGTCCGCCTCCGTGGAGGCTGTTTGTGGCTCGGGTTGGCCTGAATCGGCCATGGGTTGAAGAAATTTTTGGGTTTTTAACTTAGATTAGGGTTAGGGTTAGGGTTACATGTTGGGGAAGAAGAAAGGTGGGTGAAAAGACGAGTTTGACCCTCAAAAAACCTCCAAATTGGGTTTTCCGTCTAATTTGCTAACGGAAGTTATTGGCAGGGACGCAATTCGACCAAAATTGAAACTACGGGGTTTGTTAGAGTGCAATTGAAACTAGAGGGACTAAATCGAGACTCGGGTGAAACTACAGGGACCATTTCAATAATTTTCCCCAAATTTTATGGTGTATCTCTTTGAGGGGGTAGATAAGGTATAAAAAGTGTATCGATATCAGGAAAAAAAAAAGTGTATGTTATCCACGAAAGCAGGGGCGGTACCAAGGGGGTGCTAGGGGGGTGCCCGGCCCCTGCACAACTTCAAGTATTCTCACGTGTCATACTAGTTTTTAAGGTTAATTAAGAAAAATTCTATGGGGTTGGCCCCTGCAAGTCCCTTGAGTGAAAGGAAAATCTTAAAATTTCTATTTGTGTAGGGTAAAAACTTTTAAAATTTCAAGTTATTAATCATTTTTTAGGTTGCTTCTATAAAATTTAATGGTGACTATGCACATGCACAAAAAATTGTCTCTTATTTGGACCTTGCAAGTAGCAATAAATACTTACAAAAAAATTTCCTTTTATGAATATAAAAATACACGTACTTCGGCCCCCGGTTAACTCAAATCTTGCGTCCGCCACTGCACGAAAGTATATAAATATCCGTGACACGTGTATTGAAATTCAAACGTATTTGACATTATATGCACTGTGATAAACAATTATATTAGTGAGACGCTTATGATAATCTTCGATCATTAGGGCAAATATATACCTCCATATGCATATATTTATTCACCTAACTGGTAAGATTGGTTAACACAATTTCGGATTCAATTGTGGCCTAAAACAACTATTTTAGGCAAATCAGACAAAGCAATATTGTTCATCCACCTTGTGTGTCACACAAAATACTTATATGTTCCATATATTCCCGCCTTCTGTTTACCGGTACAAATCCTAATGAACTGTTGTAAATCTTATTCCAATTCCCATTTATCCAACACAAAGGTACGTGTAGCGTCCGCATACAAATAAGGCATAATAAAACAGATTCGAAAACTTTTCAAACATAATAATATGTAGCTATAACACTTCGGGACATAATGCCGTTATTGTGTACCAAAGTTGTACCACTCAAAAAATGTGGGCGACAAACCAATGACTCCGGAACAAAAAATAACACACAGTGTCGCCTGGAGCATCGACAAGTGATATCAGATCCCATCATTGAGGCACGGATGCGAACCATAGGTGATAGGTATTATATAGCCTCTTCAAAAACGCGATACTTAAGGCTATATACTCTATTACCTCTTTCAGACCCTTCTGTAAATTACGATGCTACACGCCTTCACTGGCTACAAACCTTGATGCATGCATATATGAGCAGAGCTGTATATATCAGTTGGGTATGAGTTTGAAAGCAGGCTTGTTGAATGCCGGTGTTGGATCATAGGTTCCATAGTCTCTGGTGTTATCTATGAGAAGCCTTTCATGGACTGTAGTACAGGCTTCCTTGTGCTGCAGTTTCAGTTCAGTAGATAATTCCTACAAGAAGAAAGTCAAACGAAATTAGCAAAGGGGATAGATCAGAATAGCCAAAGCTTCAAGGGTGTTTGTACGAGACAGAGCGAGAGAGGTGTGATCAATTAAAAAATGTTAGGATACTGGAAAAATTTCCCCGAAAACATCCAGGAAAGAGAAATAAATAGTTTAGATTCTATAGATATTTTTGGAGAAACTCTTTCTGTACCTTCAGGTTACATACCTCATGAGTTTTACCCGATTCTTTCGCCAAGTTGTTCACCAGTTGTCTGCCTGAAGATGAAGTTGATAAACATGAGAGAGAAATGAGGAGAAAAAGGAGACCAATTTTTTTGAACATCATCAAATACCTATGCTTAAATCAACCTTTGTTTTTCTATTTTCAAAACAGACCTTTGTTTTTTGCTCTCTGAAGAGAAAAGAACAAATGAACATTAAATGGAGAGATAGAATCCAATCTTAGTGCTTTTTACATTTTTATTGCAAATAGAAAAGGTGAGGGAGATCACTTTTCTGCTATTGGGACACTAAGTCTAAGGAGTAACTGGATTAATTGGATCTAATCAAGCTAACAGTAAAGATTAGACCCTAATGAAGATTCTCCTAGAAACCCTTCATTTATGGTTGAGAAGTCTTCTAGGATTTGCAGTATTTACTTGCACAGTACTGCCCAAAAATCACTCATACAGTCATAACTTTCATGGGATCTGATACTTGATTAAAATTTGTACAAGTCGGATTAAATATGTCAAATGACTCAGATATATAATCTTACAAAGTGTAGAATGCCATCACTATTACAGTTCCACACGACTACATATCTTACGAGATTATGCATTTCTTCACTAATAGTCCAGTCCACAAATGGGCCCTAAATGTATTGACTTCCACCGGTTGCTTTGAGCTAGACTTTCTAGATCTTTGTATTGGTACACATGTTAGATTGACATACAAAAGTAGATACTTATTGTAAGCAATTATTTAAAAGGGCTAGAATTGGAATTGTTTGTAGGGAAAAGGGGGCTTGGACACTCAAAAGGGCTGCAGTGGACAATGCTTGGTGATCAAGGATTTGTTAATTTGTTGACAAATTAGGTAGGCAAAAAATAGCC
This sequence comes from Vaccinium darrowii, assembly GCA_020921065.1. Taxonomy (NCBI): domain Eukaryota; kingdom Viridiplantae; phylum Streptophyta; class Magnoliopsida; order Ericales; family Ericaceae; genus Vaccinium; species Vaccinium darrowii. Next base: position 31,166,166 of record CM037158.1, on the reverse strand, counting down.
TTTTATGGGTGACTAGTGCTTTTAGCTTTTAGCTGTCTATAAAGAGAAAGACAATGCACCAAATAACTTTCCACTGTGGAGAATAAAGAGAAGCACTAAGTTTTAAATATCTCCAATATGTTCTCTTTTATTGTTATTATTTTTTTGTAATAAAAAGAGGTGGGACATATCTTTGGATTCTATATCTCATCCGTCACGGCCGGCTCAGGCCCTAGGCCCAAAAGGCACTCCAAAAGTCCAAATTTTGGGGGCAATCCCATATTTTTCATAGTGGATTTGAGTAGGAGTCTTTTTTACCCAATAAAAAAAAAGATTTAGGCCCAATCTTACTTATAAAGAGGCCTAAACAATTGAGGAAATGGCAACGAGTGAATGGAGGCTGGGTCTTTATTATGACGTGTAAATGGCATGGGTCTTCCTAAGTACCCGATGTGGGATTAAGGGAATTAAGGAAGGCCTAAACAATTGAGAAAATGGCAACAAGTGAATGGAGGCTGGGTCTTTATTTATAACGCGTAAATGACATGAGTCTTCCTAGTAAACACCCAATGTGGGACTGAGGGAATTAAGGAAGTAATAGGAGTGGCAACGGTTGGAGCGGGGCCAGATTTTGCTTACCCCAGACCCAAACCTCGAATGGGTTATCTACCTCCAAACCAACTCCGATCCCCGACGAAGGATTTTTCAGGATCCCCAAACCCGCCCCTAACGGGTATCGGATTACCCGATTGGCTCCAAAAACCCGAAAACACAAACTACTGCTTATATCTATGTGGGTTTCTTTATCTAAAGCATTGTGGGTTTCCAAACCAGTGTAGGTTTCTAAAGCAAGAAAATTGGTTGACTAGTAAACAACTATTTCTAAGCAACGTGGGAAGTTGTACCAATTTCTAAAGCAACATGGGTTTCTATAACAATGTTCAGTGCAAGAAAAAATGAGATTCGAGAATAACAAGACAAATAAACAATAATAATAAGACAAATAAACAAATGGTTGATTTCAAAGTATGTGAGGGACCATAAAAGGCAAACAGTAAAACAATCTGTATATAATGGTCTATATACGCGCGCGTGTGTATTTATACACACACACACACACACAAGAAGTTTCTTTTGAGGGCTCCATCACAAAAAAAAAGTGCGAAAAAACAAATGTGGGCCGTTGGATTGCGTGAAGGGCATAGGATCCAACGGCCTACAACTGTTTTCTTGCACTTTTTTTTGTGAGGGAGCCCTCATAGGAAACTTCTTGTGTGTGTGTGTCTATATATATATATATATATATATATATATATATATATATATATATATATATATATAGGGGGAGAGAGAGAGAAAGAGAGAGAAACCAGTGAAAAGGGAGAGAAATTTACCTCCGATGGAAGAAAAATCGGTCGGTGACTCGTTCCTAAGTCTTGAGTCGATCGCCTGGAGTTGAGACTTGAAAGAGGCATGAAAAGTAAAGTGGTGGTGGGTGGGGTTTTGAGGCTTGAAAGAGGCGTGAAAAGTAAAGTGGTGGTGGGTGGGGTGAAGTGTAAATCCTATCTCTTTGTATATATGATGCAGTTAAGTGTAATTAGTGTATCTCTTGGGTGAAATTTTAAAAATGGTATAACTAAATATTTCGGGTTGGGTATGGGTCGGATGTTCACAAAATCGAATCCGAACCCAAATCCGAAAAAGAATTTTAATTTCTCCTCCGAATCCGACCCAAAATCTAAATTTTAGAACGGAGATCTGCTCCAATCGGATCAGGTGCAAGGTGGAGGCAGATCGGATCGGTCTTAAATGCCATCCCTAGGAAGTAATGGGTTTAACTTTTCACTCTTCAACTATGAGGCTAAAGTCCCATATCGAAAAAATTGGAGCAAGAAGCATTCCCTCCGCTCTATAAAACCAAGTCAGTGCCGTTATAGTGCACACCCCTTGTGCTACCCTTGCCTGAGCCGTGGCACATGTATAAGTACCTAAGGTGTATTAAATTACATGCCTAAGTATGATAGATGTACTAAAAATTCAGTCATTCTCTTTATTTTTCTCTTTAGATTGATGCAACTTACCTGGCTATACACACTCGTAGAGTCACACATACATTCGCAGCGATCAGAGGCTAACCAATTACCAAAGACCCTAAGTGATTACAAAGATAAAAGGGAACCTAAGCAAATTTGCTATAATTACAGAAAATTAAGGATAATCTGCTATAATTTCTCATTGGAAAAAATGATACACATAAAAATATTTTGTAGCTGTATTTTTTCGTAATTTGAATACTTCTGATAGAACAAAATTTTTGATCATTTTGAGCCAAAAACAAACCTGGACTTTGATTTGTTGATTGTTACTGGAAAATTATTTAAGTGTTGTACTCTTAGGGCACAAATTTTATTCTATGCCTAGGGCACTCCAAACTCTTGAGCGGGCCCTGATGGTGCATATCGTCGAAGGTTAGGTCTATCTACAATCATCCCCCACCCATACCCCTAATAATTGGGAACTGGATGGGTTCTGTTATTATTGTTGTGGTTGTTGTGCATATAAACTACATGTTCACTAAGACGTAGAGGATTGATAATCTTGCGGAAAATCCAATCACCAAAGCCACTATAATCACAGGGGATGTTTCTAAACTTGGGGCATTCTACTTGGTGCAAGTAAATTAACTTGGGAAATAATATCCTCAGTTCTTTCAAATCTATCTCCAATTCGCTCAAGTACTTTAAACGCAATATCTCTATGGTACACTGCTCCCCTTGATGTTTCCTAATTTGGCCTATATCACATAGTTGCCCTCCTCTAATGTAGAGTTTCTTTAGTTCCGTAAGTTTGCCCGGCATTAGGCAATTAGGTAGACTCGTTATGGGGAAACCTTGAAGGTCTAGTTTCTGCATTCTAGGAGGAAGTATAGCAAAGTGAAATGCTTCAGTTTGAGCTTTTAAAGAGCTTCCTCTGCATGATATTGTCAACTTTTGCAGGCCTACAAACCTTTCTAAATCCTCCAAGTCCCCGCAGTCTGAGTAGATTTTTCACACTTATGTAGATGTTAAGTTTTCTCAAATACCACAATCTTGACAAATCATAAAGAGTACACGATTGTTTGTTCTTGAAATCTCCAATCAAGAATCCCTTGACGACTTCGAGGTTTAAAAGTTAAGCAAGACTCTTGGGCATGTGTTCTAACAAGTAACACTCAGACACGTCCAAGTGTCTCAATTTCTTGAGCAAACCGATCTTGTCGGGAATCGCCTCAAGATTATGACAAGCTCGGACATCTAAGATCTTCAAATCATTGAGCTCTAAAATGACAGTGGGAAGCTCCGTAACCATCGTGCTGTGTCGTGCCACTTTTCTTCCTTGCCAAACGTGCCCGTGCCATGCCGTGCTCGTTTACTTAATTGTGTCATGCCTTGCCGTGCTTAATCGTGTCGTGCCATTTTTAGTCATGCGGTGCCGTGCCATTTTTCTTCATGTAGAACTTGAGCTGATAATGTCACTAATTTTGATGTATTTCCGCAGCTGCACATGAGTACCAATGGCGTTATTGTCCATCCACACCCCCCTATAATCACAGGGGATGTTTCTAAACTTGGGGCATTCTACTTGGTGAAAGTAAATTAACTTGGGAAATAGTATCCTCAGTTCTTTCAAATCTATCTCCAATTCCCTCAAGTATTTTAAACGCAATATCTCTACGGTACACTGCTCCCCTTGATGTTTCCTAATTTGGCCTATATCACATAGTTGCCCTCCTCTAATGTAGAGTTTCTTTAGTTCCGTAAGTTTGCCCGGCATTAGGCAATTGGGTAAACTCATTATGGGGAAACCTTGAAGGTCTAGTTTCAGCAGTCTAGGAGGAAGTATAGCAAAGTGAAATGCTTCAGTTTGAGCTTTTAAAGAGCATCATTTGCATGATATTGTCAACTTTTGCAGGCCTACAAACCTTTCTAAATCCTCCAAGTCCCGCACTCTGAGTAAATTTTTCACACTTATGTAGATGTTAAGTTTTCTCAAATACCGCAATCTTGACAAATCGTAAAGAGTACACGATTGTTTGTTCTTGAAATCTCCAATCAAGAATCCCTTGACGACTTCGAGGTTTGAAAGTTGAGCAAGACTCTTGGGCATGTGTTCTAACAAGTAACACTCGGACACGTCCAAGTGTCTCAATTACTTGAGCAAACCGATCTTGTCGGGAATCGCCTCAAGATTATGACAAGCTCGGACATCTAAGATCTTCAAATCATTGAGCTCTAAAATGACAGTGGGAAGCTCCGTAATCATCGTGCCATGTCGTGCCACTTTTCTTCTGTGCCAACCGTGCCCGTGCCGTGCCGTGCCCGTTTACTTAATTGTGTCATGCCTTGCCGTGTTTAATCGTGCCGTGCCATTTTTAGTCATGCGGTGCCGTGCCATTTTTCTTCATGCAGAACTTGAGCTGATAATGTCACTAATTCTGAGGTATTTCCGCAGCTACACATGAGTACCAATGGCGTTATTGTCCATCCACACCCCCCTATAATCACAGGCGATGTTTCTAAACTTGGGGCATTCTACTTGGTGCAAGTAAATTAACTTAGGAAATAGTATCCTCAGTTCTTTCAAATCTGTCTCCAATTCGCTCAAGTATTTTAAACGCAATATCTCTACGGTACACTGCTCCCCTTGATGTTTCCTAATTTGGCCTATATCACATAGTTTCTCTCCTCTAATGTAGAGTTTCTTTAGTTTCGTAAGTTTGCCCGGCATTAGGCAATTGGGTAGACTCGTTATGGGGAAACCTTGAAGGTCTAGTTTCTGCATTCTGGGAGGAAGTGTAGCAAAGTGAAATGCTTCAGTTTGAGCTTTTAAAGAGCATCCTCTGCATGATATTGTCAACTTTTGCAGGCCTACAAACCTTTCTAAATCCTCCAAGTCCCGCACTCTGAGTAGATTTTTCACACTTACGTAGATGTTAAGTTTTCTCAAATACCGCAATCTTGACAAATCGTAAAGAGTACACGATTGTTTGTTCTTGAAATCTCCAATCAAGAATCTCTTGAGGACTTCGAGGTTTGAAAGTTGAGCAAGACTCTTGGGCATGTGTTCTAACAAGTAACACTCAGGCACGTCCAAGTGTCTCAATTTCTTGAGCAAACCGATCTTGTCGGGAATCGCCTCAAGATTATGACAAGCTCGGACATCTAAGATCTTCAAATCATTGAGCTCTAAAATGATAGTGGGAAGCTCCGTAACCATCGTGCCGTGTCGTGCTACTTTTCTTCCGTGCCAACCGTGCCCGTGCCATGCCGTGCTCGTTTACTTAATTGTGTCATGCCTTGCCGTGCTTAATCGTGCCGCGCCATTTTTGGAGAATCAAAGACCTTATTGGCAGTATCCTCATCACTCTCATCATGCAGCAGAGGACTGGGATAAAATCTCTGCCCTATCCACAGCTAAATCATCGTGCTTCTCTTTCTAGTTGCCTTTGGTGGGAACTTGAAGAAGCTTAACAAACAACGCCGCAAATTTCCTTACACTGTTAAAATACAAAAACTTCTGCGCAACCTCTTTCTTCCTGTAGAAGAAGTGTGTCATTCTATCTTTGGCCCCGTTTATATTTGGCCACTTCCTATGACATGGATCCGAATTGGCAGAACGGATTTTACTAGGAGAAGGGATCTAAACTTTCAGCTTCGTGATGGCCTTTCATAGTTTGTCGAAGTCGGCCTTCTGTTTTTTCGGCAGATTCAGCCTTTCGTTTTTCGGCAGAGTCGGCCTTTTGTTTTTTGTTGGTCTTTCGTTTTTTGTCAAAGTCGGCCATTAGTAGCACGTCACAGTCTTCCTCTCGTAGGGTGGCAAGATAGAACTGTTGTAGCTCGTCAAAGTCTCTCTTCCTACTTGGTAACATTTATAGCTCCTTGAATTTCTCATGGGCCTGGTCGATTTTCTCACTCGTATGGTCCATGTACTCCTTCACCTTGGCAAAGGCCGAATCCAAAAGTAGGAGATCACTACACATCATTTGAGAAAAGGGGAGAAAGATCTCCTCCACCATGGTAGTCGTCTTTGTTGGTGGTTGAAATGATATTCACCTTCGCAGGGATCTGCAACTTGAGCTTCCCGATGGCCTTTCGGAGTTTGTCAAAGTTTTTTTCACTACTCCCGAGTTTTGTAGCTCCTCGAATTTCTTACAGGCCAGGTTGATTTGCACACTCATATGGTCCGTGTAATTCTTCAAGTCTGAATCCACGAGGTTGATATCATCAGGGATCTTTTCCAAAGAAGAGGGGGGAAGTGCTTCCCCATGCTGGTCATTTTTGTTGGTGGTTCCAGTACTGCTGAAAGCTGAATTATGGAGGTCATCTTTGTTTGGTGGTTGCACTGCTAGAAGCAACAATATTTCCATTGTGGATGATGTTCTCATCAAGCGGTTTGGGTTTCGAGACATGAAATTTGGCCTTGAAGTTTGGTACCAAAGATCAGATTGAGCTTTTGGTAGAATTGTTGAAGGTTGGAATCTCACTAGGTGATGAGGGAGGGGCTTCACTTCTAGAACTGGCCATGCTCTTTGGAGATACCATTCCTACCTGGCGGTGGTGGAGACGTGTGCTTTGGAATTTGGGCATGAATCATTGATGTTTTTGTCTTGTACATCAGTGGGATTGGTCTACACTAGATGTGTCAAATGTGCCCGCCGTGCTGTGCCGTGCCGTTTTTCTTCCGTGCCAACCTTGCATGTGTCGTGTCATTCCCGTTTACTTAATCTTGCCTTGTCGTACCAAGCTAAATTGTGTCATGCCCATTTTTAGTCGTGTCGTGCCGTGCCATTTTTCTTCATTCGTGCTGTCACGCCCTCATTTTTAATAATCAAAATTCATATAAAATCCACGTAGGATTGATCAAAGTCATACATTTATTAGTGCTATCAAAAGGATCATTTAAAGTAAATCCCCATCTTTCAGCTTCTCCGCGTAAAGTAGAATGAACAAAAAGGCTCATCGTGCAATTGTCTAGCCTCGAGAAGCAATTTTGGAAGATGGGCTCTATCAAGCCCTTCTCAATAAGCTCATCAAAGACCTTATTGGCAGCATCCTCATCATTTTCATCATGCAGCAGAGGACTGGGATAAAATCTCTGCCATATCCACAGGTAAATCATCGTGCTTCTCTTTATAGTTGCCTTTGGTGGGAACTTGAAGAAGCTTAACAAACAACACCGCAAATCTCAAGAGAGGCTACTGAAAGCTTTCCTTACGGTGTTAAAATACAAAAACTTCTGTGCAACCTCTTAGTTCCCGTAGAAGAAGTGTGTCATTCTATCTTTGGCCCCGTTTATATTTGGCCACTTTGTATGACATGTATCCGAATCGGCAGAACGGATTTTACTAGGAGAACGGATCTGGACTTTCAGCTTCGTAATGGCCTTTCGTAGTTTGTCAGAGTCGGCCTTCCATTTTTCTCGGCAGATTCGGCCTTTCATTTTTCGGCAAAGTCAGCCTTTTGTTTTTTGTTGGCCTTTTGTTTTTTCTCAAAGTTGGCCATTCGTAGCATGTCACAGTCTTCCTCTCGTAGGGTGGCAAGGTAGAACTGTTGTAGCTCATCAGAGTCTCTCTTCCTACTTGGTAACATTTGTAGCTCCTTGAATTTCTCATGGGTTTGGGCCTTGTTCTCCAATATATTCTAGGTACATAAAATTTGACATTTTATGACACTCCAATTTCAATACATAAAATGTAAAAGTGATTTTATGAGATTCTCATAAAATTCTCCTAAAATCTATAGGAAAACCACTACATTTTATCAATTGGGAAAACAACTTCATTTTATCACACCTCCATAAAATGTTCATTTTATGAGATTTTCATAAAATCCACCTAAAATCTATTGGAGAACAAGACCTTGGTCGATTTTCTCACTCGTATGGTCCATGTACTCCTTCACCTTGGCAAAGTCCGAATCTAAGATTAGGAGATCACTACACATCATTTGAGAAGAGGGGGAAAGATCTCTTCCACGATGGTAGTCGTCTTTGTTGGTGGTTGAAATGATATTCACCTTCGTAGGGATCTGCAACTTGAGCTTCCTGATGGCCTTTCGGAGTTTGTCAAAGTCTTTTTCACTGCTCCTTGAGTTTTGTAGCTCCTCGAATTTCTTTCGGGCCATGTTGATTTGCACATTCATATGGTCCGTGTAATTCTTCAAGGCAGAATCCACGAGGTTGATATCATCAGGGATCTTTTCCAAAGAAGAGGGGGGAAGTGCTTCCCCATGCTGGTCATTTTTGTTGGTGGTTCCAGTCTTGCTGGAAGCTGAATTGTGGAGGTCATCTTTGTTGGTGGTTACACTGCTGGAGGCAGCAATACTGCCATTATGGATGATGTTCTCATCAAGCAGTTTAGGTTTCGAGACATGAAATTTGGCCTTGAAGTTTGATACCAAAGATCGGATTGAGCTTTTGGTAGAATTGTTGAAGGTTGGAATCTCACGAGGTGATGAGGGAGGGGCTTCACTACTAGAACTGGCCATGCTCTTTGGAGGCACCACTCCTACTTGGCAATGGTGGAGACGTATGCTTTGGAATTTGGGCATGAATCATTGATGTTTTTGTCTTGTACATCAGTGGGATTGGTCTACACTAGAGGTGTCAAACGTGCCCGTCGTGCCGTGCTGTGATGCTTTTCTTCCATGCCAACCGTGCCTGGCCCTATTCGTTTCCCAGTTTAGTTTTAGTTTTAGTTTTGATGACATCATCATTCCCTAATTCTCTCTCTATCTCTCTCCACTCATTACACCTCATGACATCATCAAAACTAAACTAAACTATCTAACCAAACACAGCCACTGTAACTCTAAAATGAGACTAAAGATCAACATACTAACAAACACTTGGAAGATTAATAGTTTAAAATTTAGAAGGGATGATAAGTTTTGTAGAGAAATTGAGAGACAGAATAAGAGCATTTTAGTTGGATTGTGTATATAGTAAAGTACTCTACACGTGCTTCTTAAATATATATAAAAAAAAAAAAAAACGAATTTTTTTTTTCAGCCTGGAGACTTGGGTTGGAGGTACTGTAAAGAAAGAATTCCAAATTGCACTAAGACAATAAATGAGAAGCACAAATCGACTACGAATCCCGTATCGTATCATATTGAATCATGTTGTTGCCATACATTCGCAAATCCCAAAATATTTTTCTCATAATTCAGGTGTCCGGCCGTGTTTAAACGCACTAATCCGACCAATTCCATCGTACACTAGCCGACCAATTAAAGCCTGCAATTAGGCCTGTCAACGGATCAGATTTGATCCGGATCCGATCCGAAAAATCCGGATCCGATATTTCAAATCCGATAATCCGGAACCAAAAATTGTAATAAAATCCGGATCGGATCTGAATCCGGATCCAAGCTTATCAGATCCGGATCGGATCAAATCCGAACCGTAAGCAAACAAGCTAGCTGGAAAGGATAAAAAAATTAAGTTACCGGATCGGATTCGGATTTTCGGATCGGATATCCGAAATTCGGATCCGGATCCGGATTAACGTTTTTCGAATTTGTGAATATCGGATCCAGATTTGGATCCCATCTTATCGGATCTGGATCGGATTCGGATCCGACTCATTGATAGGCCTACCTGCAATAAATCTAAACAGAGATGGCAGACTCCAAAGAGTGGATAAGGTAAAACCTCGACATTGCGTTTGAAGACTTTGACGCCGAAGGACTCAAAAGCGGCTCTGCTGGAGGATCCGAGGTGAGCGGTTCGGATCCTGGAGGCGAGTAAGACGCCCAACTTGCCGACGCCTTTGGCGATGCTCTCCGCCATTTTATCGGCTCCGATGAACCCTAGTTTGTACGTGTCGTTCGGAATCGGAACTGAAACAACCCCCACTGCCATTGGCCGCTCTCTCTCTCTCTCTCTCTCTCTCTCTCTCTCTCTCTCTCTCTCTGCGCAGTTAATTTCTGGGTGTCTGTTTTGGTTAGGAATGGAGTTGTGGGCGGTTAGGTCTTTTGAAGGGAAACGAATTCTGAGTTCGCCTTACCTCTTACCTCTTATGGGGTTTGGTGTAATCAAGGCTCATATTGTATTTCAGGGATAAACGGTTCGGATCATTTAAGTGTCGAAATAAAATCTAAACTGTTAATTACAGGATCAATAGTTCGGATGCTACACTACAACCTTATAATGCAATACCGCACTACATGATCTTCATTCCGTGATGGTGGAATCTTCATTATGTGATGGTGGTATAATTGGGAGTAGTATTTTTTTTCCCTTTCTTATTGTAGGATGGAAGACCTATTGCTATCATTGTAGTGAGGGTTGTAAATGAATTGAGCTATTGGTAAGTACCACGAGGCTAGACTCGATAAGGCAAATCTCAACTCGGCTAGACTTGTTAGTAACCGAGCCGAGCTTAAGTTTTAGACTCATTAAAAAAAATGAGTCTACTATTCGTTTATCTCTGGACAAACATACGAGCCCCAGTAGAATAACGAAAGGAGCATGTTCATTACCATGCACACGAGAAAATGAAATGAAACCTTGAAGTACTTTCGCCATACCTTGATAGAGAACTTGTCCGCTGAAACAGATTTCCCCTCAATGTCTTCAATATAAAGTATAGATTTTAAGAAAGATTAATGCTGTTGGTTTTGTTTTTTTGTTTTGTTTTTTTTTTTAGGGTAAGTAAAGATTTTATAGACAACGATAACAATACAGCATCAAATGGGTTGGAATTTATCCCTGTTGCAGACTTCTTCTTTTTGTCAATCTTGTTGCAATAATTGTGTTCAAGTGGTTGCAATCCGCGACACTTGTTTTTCTACAATCTTGTGTCTTTTGAAAACATATAAAATGTACCCAATCAACAAGATTTTTGACGCGGTATACATTCTTAATGAGCTCTAAAAGGTGGAGGTTCGGATCATTGTTATGCTCCCGAGAAGGAAATACATGTACCTAATTCTTTTGAATACACGAAACAAATTACGGGACATTTTTTGGGATAGAAGAATCACCTATTTGGGCTAATATAAGTGGGCCTATGACCGTTATTGGTAGGCCCAAAAAACTGCCCAAACTTGTCTTCAACCCTATATTCGCAGAAAAACTATGTGGGTTTTCATAATAAATTCACAGCTTATTCAAAGACATTTGCACCGCTTTATTCCTACAGAAATTAACGTAAACCACTGCAAATTTGTAAAGATAAAAAAATTCGCAGAAAACACTCTGTGGCTTCTCCAAAAACACCTGTTTCTGTACCGGACAGTAAAAAACTATTCAAATAACCAAATTTATAGACTGAGAAAAACCCTTCATTTTTTTTTTTTTTTGGGGGCAGTAAAAAACTATTCAAATAACCAAATCCAATTTTGACTTTCACTCTTTCCTAGGCCCTGCCGTGTGTGAGATGGTGTTATACAATAAATAGTATTGACGGGTAATGATGACACGCGTTAGCGGAGGGAGAAAAAAAATTGATGTGCCCATGGAAAGGGCTTTAATGAATAGAGATTGACATGTTGTGGGTTTGGATGGGAGAAGACCCACAAAAGTGGACCGGCCAGTAAGAAGCCCATATCAAAATAATCTCAATCCAACCCACTGGACCAAGAATTTTTAGGGGCCCAGAAAAGAAACCGGAGAGGGTAGTATCTATGGGAGGAAAGCAAGACTTCTGCATAAAACGAAGATTAGGGTAGCAATTTCTTCAACAAATCGTTCATCTCATAAAACTTCAAAAAGTAGGCCTTGTTCGTTTTGGTTTTCAAGAATCGATTTTTTTAATTATTATCTTTATTTTTAAATATTATTTTTATTTTTCTCTCTATCTCTCTCCAATCATTAATACCTATTTTTTAATTATTATTCCTATTTCTCCCTCTAATCATTACAAAAACCAAAACTCAAAACCCAAACCAAACACAACCGTAGTGTCTCAGTTAAATAATTCAATTTGATCGGATATCGGTAGCTATATTAACGATGGGCACTTTTGCGAAAAATTGGACAGTTGATCTATGTTTCAAATCACTTTTTCTTACAAAATGTAAATCGTTAACTTACGTAATTACTGATATCCAATCAAAATTGATTTTTTCTTGAAGATATATTTTTGTTTGGAAGAGTTCTACTGGAATTGTTTGAATCAACTTTATGGGTCTGAGATAAAACTCAAGTCCTGAAAACTGGACTGAAGGATAGGTGACCGAAGGCCGAATCGGAGCTCCATACCTGGACTTGAACCAGCTCAACTCACAAGTCACAACTATGCCCAAGTCAAACCCATGCTTCTTAAATAATGATCAAAAGGGAAGGAAAAAAAATTGCTTCTTTTTTCCTCCTTTCATGACTATAAATTTGGCGTACTTGAACATTAATTATTTTCCTTTGAACTTCTCTGTCCCTCTTTTCCTTTTAGGTGGGGAGGTGATCAAAGCATAAATATTTGTAGAATCAACAAGGGAAGATCTCACAACAAAATCTCTCCCCATTCCAAAAGCAAATTTTTTTTCTCTCTAGAAGATGATTGATCTCTCTCTCTCTATCCCGAATTTTTTGTTCACTTTTACTATTCACAACACCTCAAAAAAAAATTAAATCTATAATGTTACATATATGTCATATGGATCTCGTTTGATAGTTTTCGATGAGTTTTATCAAACAAAGTTTTCAAAATTATAAAAATATTATAGATAAAAAGATATAGACAATTAAAAAATGGCACAAATGCACAGAAATGGACAAGAAATTCGGGATGGAAATGGAAGGAGTAAATGTTTTGAATTTTCCTCCACCCCCAACAATTTTCACCTAATAAGACAACACTCGCAAATATTGTATACAAGACTTTTCCAGCTTTTCATTTATTTTATAATTTTTTGAGGTCTCAAAAAATTGTCCTCCTTTATCTTGGTTAAACTCCAAAAAATAAATCTTCCTCTCTCTAAAACCTACTTAAAAAAGCAGGGTTGTCCCTGACATTTTTGAGGGCCAAGGCAAACTTTGCAGTCGGGAACCCTTACATACCATACGAGGACACAAAATAAACTGTAAATTAATCGAAAAATGAGATAAACATATAACAGGATAGGTAGATTAAATATCCGAAAATAGTAATAGTTACAAAAACGAAAAAATATCACTTAAATGTCACGCTTCTTGTTTCTTTAGTGATAAAAGTAGTAATTACGCTAACATAATCAATCTTTCATGTACATGATGGGCTTTTTTTTTTTTAAATCTTGCATAACATCCTACAAAAAATTGAGGAGCCCTAATTTTAAAAAAAGGAGGCGCAAGCCTTCCTTGTCTTCTCTGAGGGACCGACCTGTAAAAAAGAAGCTCTCTTTGCCAAATACGCAGAAAAATATAGTGGAATATCAATTTCCAAAAGCCTATAAAATAAAAACTTCTCCAGGCCCTTTTTTTTTTTTTTTCCTTCTTCTTTTGGTTCTCATAGACGTAGACCTGACCAAAATAAAAAAATTCATATTTATCTAGAAACCCAATTTAACGAACTCCAGCCCAGTTTTTATCCTGGCCAAGCAACCAAAGCCGGGAACGGGAATAATGAAAGAAAGAGAAGGGGAAGAAGCGGGGTAGAGGAATTGGTCAAGTCATCAAGTCCATGACCTAAAGGCTGCAAGTTCGAATGTTGTCCCCGCTTAATCACTTTGTTCCTGCAAGTGGTGGCTAGCTCATGCGGTAAAGTTCTTGAATGCCCCACACTGCATCTCGGGATCGAATCCCCCTCCCCCATGTAATAAATTAGGATTGACGAATGGCCAAAAAAAAAACCACTTTGTTCCTGCAATCCTGCTAATGGGCAAGGAGCCAACTGGTTGTTGGACCAACCTATGGTGTGCTCCGACGAAGAGCTGGCTAATTGGTATTGGAAATGTCAAAATAAATAATAAAAATTTAATTAATTAAATAGTTCTTATTTGTCTGGGAGTAGGGCTGTAAACGAGCCCAATCGAGCCGAACCCTATGAGGTTTGGGACCAGTTCGTTAAGGCATGAGTCAGGCTCAAGTTCGGCTCGGGTTCGATTCGAGCCTAGACAAGTGGGCTCGAGTTTGGCTCGTGAAAAAATTTCAAAGCTCGGGCTCGGCTCGGTAGGGCTCTTTAAACTCAAACGACCCGAACCAAGCCGAATTTAGGCTCGAATTAAGGCTCAAATCAAGCTCGGTAGGTCTCGTTAGCAATTTAGAACACAAACTGAGAGGGGAAAGAGATATGTTTCAAAACATTAATGTTATATGTAGATCTATCACAATAATCAAGAAATTAAACAAAAATAAACAAATCTACCACAATAATCAAGAAATCAAAAGAGAAAGAAAACAAGAAAAAAATATTGAGAACTAAATAGAGTACTCTAGTTAGGGATAAAACACATTTGTTCGTTGTAGAATACTCTAGTTAGAGATAAAAGAATAACAAATTACATATAAAGTTTCATACCTATAAAATATTTACATGTAGACCCCTAAAGTATTATTAATTACATTTTGACCTTAGGTTCGGGAGCCTAACCGAGCCGAATCCACTTAGGTTCAGGTTCGGCTCATTTATGGAACGAGCCTAATATTGAGATTCAAGTTCAATTCGTTTAGTAGACGAATCGAACTCGAACGAGCTCTTACCGAATCGAGTCTCGAATAGTTCGCGAGCAGCCCAGTTTATTTACAGCCATATCTGGGAGTCTCAAAAGTATCGGAACAATATATTAACTAAGTATTTGCATGGTTAGCATCCAAGAACTCTACTTTTTTCAAGATTTTTAAATAAAACCAACCTTTTTCAGAGTTCATTTGAACCATTCAATAGCATGGGCTGGCCAACAATAGGGGTGTTATTAAATACAATATCCTTTTGTTTCCTAAAAATAAAAAATTCTTTTTTCAAATAAGTAATGAAAAAATCCAAAAGGAAAAGATTTGCGGGACAGATGGCACAATTTTAGAAGTTCCTCCACTTTTGTACCATCTATCACTCTCAATTGCTTACTTTTCCCACTACCTTCTTGTCATACATTTGGGAGAAAAGAAAAGAAAAGAAAAGAAAGAGACGTGAGACAGGTATGCTAAGGCAAAGCTTTCCAAAAGATTTTAGTAATTCAATTGCTAAAATTATCACGATTTTAGTAAATGAGTTCAGAAGGTGTTAAAATTATGATATTTTAAATCAAAAAATTAAGTGTTTTCGTGTATTATTTTTTGAATTTTTCACACCGAAAGAAAAGAAAGAGACGTGAGACAGGTATGCTAAGGCATAGCTTTCCAAAAGATTTTAGTAAATCAGTTGCTAAAATTATCATTATTTTAGCAAATGAGTTCAGAAGGTGCTAAAATTATGGTATTTTAAATCAAAAAAATAAGTGTTTTTGTGTATTATTTTTTGAATTTTTCACACCAAATTAAAGTATAAGAGGAGTACTTTAATTTGGTGCGAAAAAAATCGAAAAAACGATAAACGGAACCACTTCATTTTTTGATTTCAAAAAATTGATTTTAGCACATGTTGAACTCATTTGCTAAAATCATGGTTGATTTTGATTTTAGCAACTGGGTTACTAAAATCTTTTGGAAAACTATGCAAAATGGATCATACAAAAATAATACACATGCTACAAGGAAATAATTGATTGCTTAAGAACATTGAAAGTCATAGAAATTAAAAGAACAATTTTTTTTCCACCCTCTAAAAAAAACCAAAAACAAAAAATTAAAGTCTTCGGAGGTAATTCCTGCAACTTTGTCTATACAAAACCAAATCAAACCAAATCGATGTGGGTCTTGTTCTCGAATGGATTTTATGAGATAAAATCTAGTTTTGTTTGGAGGTGTGATAAAATCACATTGTTTTTCCAATGGATAAAATGTAGGTTTGATAAAGATGTTTTGTAAATGATTTTGTGAGATAAAATCTAGTTTTGCTAAAATCCGTTGAGGATGTTAAATTTTATCGAAACTAGATTTTATGAGATAAAATCCACTGGAAAACTCTCCCGCGGTCAATTAAATGAATTCATTTTTCCATTAAAGTAGTTCAAGGGCATCGTGATTTCTAATATTCAACAAACTCCCATTATTTGTACCACACCAGTATAACTTGTTGTCGTATCTGGTCACGAATACACACATAATTTTATTTATCATAATAGTTGTATATTATTTGTATGGTACCTTTTGGAAAAATAGATTGAGAAAGCGTGCAAGGTTTTACAAAAGTTCAAATTGCAACCTAGCAAGCATTATGATAAAACAACAGTTCAATATGTGCTGTGCTGTTTCTTAAAAAGTACTCCGTTGCATGACATCACACAGCCAAATCCCAATTCTTGGAGATTTTTTATTTGGGAGAATCAAAATGATATATTTAACTTAGAAAGTGATTTTGAAGAATATAATTATTTTACATCAACTCTAATCAACATTCTTCATTTTTTCAAAATTTAATCTATTTCTCTTCAAACCTCAAATTTTCCTCCAAAATATAAAGTTATCAATTTTTAAAAGAATTGTTAAATATATTGATGGGTAGTTTATTTTAAAAGAAATCAAATGAAAGGTTCTTCATATTTTGAACGATCCTTCAAATATGAAGTATCGAAAATGGTTCTTTATTTGAAGAATTCAAATGAAGCAGAGTTGGAGGAGGGAGGTCCTTCAAAATGAAGATTTGAAACATGGTTGGAGTCGCTCGAAAAATTCGAAAGATTTGAAGGGTTTATAAACAAAATTGGATCTTATTGTTTTCCAAATTAATGGATGGTGGTATTGTCAAATTTGATCAACCACGATGCAGGTATTATGATTCTAAATTATCAAAATAAGGTTAAGCACGTCACCTTTTTCTAACTCTTCTTCCTTTTTTAAAATCTCGGTAATGATTTTCGTAGTTCATTTTTTGATATCTATAGTCTTTCATGTGAACTTACAACATTATCTTTTAATTTTGCTAACTTCTCCACACAAAAATATAATATTGTAAGTTCATATACGTGTGTGTATGTCATAGAGATCTAACGGGTTTTTTACGTGTTGGCTGTCAGGTACCTAACACACAACCCTCTTTCTTTATTTAGGCTTGGGACCGACTGTAAACAGTGTAAGACTCTAAGCACATCACAAGTGGAGTTTGTGTGAAAAACAAAAAACAAATACGTACGTGCAATAAAAAGGGAGTGTGAAATCAATCACAAGAAAATTTAAGAATATGACATGAGATGGGACTCATCCTAACTTTTCCTTAATTTATTTGATGTTCAACAAATTAACATAGCTTCCTTACCAAAGACGATAAATTACTTAGATGACCTCACAAATGCAGTGGAATATTCGGTTCTTTGATCTTTTTGTACCCAGATAAAAGGATTAATTACAAAGTTAAATCGATGTTGCTTTTACTTTACATAGAAAAATAGGTGGCAAGTTGATGACTCAAGGTAAACATTATTCAAAAAAATTGAAAGCCACAGGTTGTTGTGAAACTACATTTGTGATCAATAGCATTAACCTTCTAGAGTTTCCTCCTAGTTTCAGGGGTTGTTCCGGATCAGGTGGCTTTTCAATTTTTTGGTTTTGTCTTTATTCAAATTTTGTTTAGTAATTAGTTTTGCATCAAACTTTTCATATGTTTGATTCATCTTAATGTGAGGAGTCATAAAAAGTAAAAAATTGTGAGAATTATCCAATTTTTGGGGAAATATCCAGCCAAACTTAAGATATTTTCCAAAAAAAATGGATAATTCTCATAATTTTTTACTTTTACAATTGCTCACGCCGAATAAAAAGACGGGAAAATTTTTATGCAAAACTAACAAACACGGAAAAAAAAATTAAATAAAGACCATCAAAAAATTCTTAAGCCAATGCTTGTGGAACTACGTACCCTTATTAATATCTTTATCCCCTTCCCTTTTTCCTAATTCAATCAATTGTGCACTATCAATTAGTTTTTGTTTTTAGCTTTTCAATAGCTCACTTCTTGCCAAGTTTTGATAATATATGCTATTTCTCGAGTTACATTTGACAACATGTTCGGCAGCGATTCTTTTGAACTAATACTTAGGGGTAATTCCACTAACAAAAATGTAGTTTCTTCTGAAATTAAGACAAGTCATTTTTTCACAATACATCACATAAAAAATCATAAAAACCCTGTTTATTTAAAAAAAACTCCTGCGAAGTTATACCATAAATAGTATCTATTTGATTTGATTTTTTTTTTTTTTGCGCTTCGGAAGATTAAAGTAGGTACATCACCATTTGTCTCAATTGTACACCATCAAATAGTATCGAATCGATATTTTTTGTTGCTTCGGAAGATTAAAGTAGCGAAAACACCATGGGTACACCACCATGTGTATCCCAATTGTACACCATCAAATCCCGACCGTCAAAAAGCATTTTTCAACATTTTGGATTTGAAATGCTCTATTACCGGTCAAAGTGCTCTATCGCCGGTAATATTGCATTTCAAATCCGGAACGTCGAAAAATGCTTTTAGACAATCGAGATTTGATGTGTACATTTGGAGTACACACAGTTGGTGTACCCATAGACGCGTTATTAAAGTAGTATTGAATTGATGGAGCAACATTACAAGACAACGGAAAATAACACCCGATCAATAGAATTTGGACAACAAACATCCATGTTCTTCTATATATGGTACTCTATGAAAAAAGTTTCAAGGATAGGCGGTGACATCATTTCTTACAAAACCTTCATTTCAAACATTTTGAGTGTCACAAAAACATGAATGTCTTTGTCTCATTGAAGTGTTTGGTTTACCAAGAAACATCACCAAAAAAAAGTCGGTTGATTGAGAGGTTCACAATAATTTAGTAAGTATTCTGTATTCCCTATATATATTTCCTCCGTCCCTTTTTTAATAGTTGAGTATTTCATTTTAAACTGTCCTTTAACAAGTGCATATTTTGAAAAATTAATAGGTAAAAGTTTGTACAATTATTGTTTTGCCTTTTTCAAAAGTTAAAAAGTAAAGACTTAATGGGTAAAAGTGGAGGATAATTTTGAAAAGTAGAGGTAAAAATTGATGTGAAAAGAATTATGATAATGTTTCTTTAATAAGTTGGATTTACGAAGTAACACACTTAAAAAGAAACGGAGTAAGCATATTTTTCGGTGAAAATGGAAATACAAAACATTACAAATACATAGTTCAGGGATAAGTATACCCCTCTTTAGGGGTGGGCATGCTTGACACAAAAAATAAAATTAATCTATATGATTGAGCTAAAAATAAATATTTTTATGAGTAATTTTATACATTAGACATTAGTTTAATGAATTGTCAAGTTAAAACTAAAAATTTAGTTAAAATTAGAACTTTTTGACATGACATGACAACACGAACTGGACACGACCTAAAAGTTGACACAAAAATTTGGTGAGTTAGAAAAATAGTATGGAAATTTATAAATAAGATTCTGATACATAACAAGAAAGTGACATGAAATTACTTGTTGAACACCCCTATGCCTTTTCTCCTCTAACAAGTGATACTCGAGGGCAAGTAAGTCCGCACACTTTGCATGTGGTTTTTTAACCTAAGAAACAGGTCCAAATTAAAGTTTAGTGGAATAAAAAGGAAAACCAAAAATTTCTACCCACTTTACCATATCTTCTTCTTTTGCAACTTTCTTTGCACGAGAAAGTGTAACAGACTGCATTTTCTTTTACCTTTGTTTGGGCCAATTCCAGTTGGTGTTACTTTATTTGCCCTTTTAGGTTGTGTTTGGAGTTTGGTTATGATACAAAATATTATTATTCCCTCAATTTTGGAAAATTGTGGATTTTTTCAGAAATCCCACTACCTAAAGGTTGACCCAGTACAAGGTATTGTTAAATCAAACTAAACCATTGTTTGCTTGCTGAGGCATCCACTGTTCTTTTCCAATTTTTTTTTTATTTTTATCATACATCAGCAGGGCATAGAGGAAAATTAATGAGTTAAGAAAGGGAGTTCAATCAACGCGTCTCTCCATAGACTTTATATGGTGCTTTTATTGAGTTTATTCCCTTTTTTTTTTAAACAGCAAAAAAATATTTTCATTAATCTTGAAATTGTTACAAGACTAATTATAGGAGTAAGGAAACAATATCATGCTCAAGAAGTAATCATCCGTCCTATCTGAGACCCAACCCAACAATTGGCAGGAGTTCAATCGAGGACATCCTTCGGGACAAAGCCTAGCTAAAAAGGCCGAAGCCTGACAACCCTATGGGTCTAAAAAAAACCGAGAATATACATTCAACTAATGAAAACACCAAAAGGTCTATCAAAGCCTAGATTTATTGAGTTTATTCCTGATTGACATATATATAATTTCATGTTTTTAGTGCATCCCACTAAACAAATACTCCCTCTGTCTGCCTCTCTGTTGGTTCATTTTTTAAATTTGTGCCATTTTTGAATATTTATATCTAGGAAATTTATAATGACTATCATAATTTTGCAAATTAGAACTAATTAAGATCTATCAAACAAAATCTATATTGCATATTTTTTGCGATATATATTGAAAGATATAAGTCTTGCATGTTTGTTATTTTCAATATTTCTTTAACTCTTACCATTGTAGCTTTTTATAGGATGTGCACTTCATGACCGGCCACCTGCAAAATCAAACTTGGCACGTTGCACCTTGGATATGTGACTTGCTTAATTGATCAATATCGTGCAGCCCAAAGCTGAATTACCATATTGGAATGATACCATAGTCGACATATGCATTAGATTAAAGGAATATTTCGAGTCGGGTGGGTTGATTAGAGGTCGCTACGTTAATTCAATCCGTTTTTCTTTTTTAATGCCAGACGATAGGATGTTAGAGGTTAGTAGTTAAAGGATACAACAGAAGTCGAGCACTTCCTCCATGAAAACACGAATATAGGAAATCTCTCTTCAAAGAGAGTAACAAATCAACCACACTAGGTGCGATGCTCGACACTGGTTCAACCTAGCCTACCATTTTTTTATTAGCAAAAAGCAAAAAGATTTGCAGGAACAAGAGTTTTGATAAGTTTGGGGTGCAGTATGTCAATTTTTTATTTATTGTACTTGGGAGTAATGCAAAATCCCTTTTTTTTTGTTGGAGAGAGAGTTTCGATGAAGTTTCTTAAACATCATCATTAAACATTACTTGATTTAAGATGAGCTCCTCCCCAGACCCCATCGCTTCATACTCTCAATTTTCATCCAAAAATTATAATTTGAACCATTCACATTGTAGAACACGCAAAGAATTACATCCTTCATCCCCAATTTTTGGTCTCTTTTAGCACATTTTGTTGTCTCCCAAAAATGTTCTCATTAAAAAGTAATAGGAAAAAGTGATTGAGTTTAGTCTTTTACCTTTTACTATTCGGCAATAATGGTTCTTGAAAACATAAATTAAGGGTAAAAGGAGAAAGTAATAAAATGGCAACTACAATAATTGAGTCCCGTAATAAGTTTGAATTCCTAAAAGAGACCAATAAATAGACGAAGGGAGTATAAGTGTGAAAAATCCTAGTATAAGGCAATAATGGTTCTTGAAAACATAAAGGGTAAAAGAAGAAAGTAATAATATGACAACTGCAATAATTGAGTCCCGTAATAAGTTAGAATCTCTAAAAGAAACCAATAAATAAGGACGAAGGGAGTATAAGTGTAAAAAATCTTAGTAAGACCAGAAATCGATAGATATGCAAATAAGTTACACGTCATTATGTAAATTGTTGTGTGAAACTGTAGAATGTATTTACCATTCATTTTGCATAACAATTTGTAGCATGTTCACTTATCTATCAACATCCGAACGGATATTTTGTTGATTTATCTTTCTGTGGTTGATTTACGAGGTGGACAATTCATATCATATTTCTTGGTCTGAGATGTGGACAAAAATTAAAAGTACAAAGGAGTTACGCTATTATTCAATTCCCATAATTAGGAGTAGAAATTACTCTATACTCATAACGAATCCCTATCCACTCCCTTGCTGGTTCATTGGTTTGATTGATAATACATACAAACATTTTGGACGGAAGATTTATGTGTGAGTATTCGATGCTTTAGCAACCCCATTAATCATTTTTCAACTGGAGGGCGTCTATAGGCTTCACAAATAGAAACCCTCACTCTCTCCCCCTCCCTCTTAGGGATGGCCATTTTGTCTTACCCGTCCGTGACCGATCCGATCTCCGCCCCGAACGGATAGGTGATTCAGAGACTTGTTTGAGGATTGGGTAGGATAAGGAGATTTTAAAATAAAATAAAAATTCAGAGATTGGGTAGGAGGTGGTGACAAAAGTATCTCTGCCCCGAATCCATTCCTTATTCGATCCCTAGAAGCCCCTCCCCTGTCCCCGAATCCCCGATACATATATTTATGTACATCTATGACCATTGTAACTTACATGTTTTTTAGGGTTATCTCTTCTCACTCCCATATACATATATATCTATACATACATATATGTGTGTGTGTGTGTGGACACCGGGGAATATTTTGAAAAATAGTCGTTTGCTTGGAGTTGCCACTTGAGTTTGAGGACCGACCCAAGAAACCGTTTTGAAAAATGACTCTTTGGTGCCATATTTTGGAGAAGGATTTATTACCGGTCTATATAACTAAAAGATTTTGAGTTCATTGCCAAGGTACGAGAGGGGAAGGGTTTTACGGCACTCCTCCCACCCGACACGAGAATCGGTCTCTACTTTAATGTTCGTAGGATTTTACAAAAATATTATGTTATTAAACTTTGTTCATGTATACGAGAAAAAAGCATGTAAAGACTTGAAATTGTAAATACACATGCTGAATATTTATATGACGAAATGCGAGTGTCATGAATAAATGAAGAGTATACAAAATTACGTAACATGACCCGTGATCAATCAAAACTGCCCATATCATAAGGGAACTTGGGCGCCCCAGTTGAACCGGGGCGCCCCAGTTCCAATCAATCCAAATTTGTGATTTTAACCGAAAAATGCATTTTTGAATGGAATCTTTGAAGATATCTTTCTAAATTTATTTGGATGAAATGGGCAGCAATGATCCAAGCACAATAGTTGAAGAAAACCAGTTTTAAACCGTGAATTTTGCTAAAACAAGAGTTTTGACCAAAATGTCCAGAATAGAACGGGGGTGCCCAAGTTGAACTGAGACGCCCTAATTCCCTTCGGTTTTTAAACTTTTGAAAATTCTGGTTTTGTTTGAAATGTTCCCCGTTTATAACATCACCAATATTGGCGGCTGGGATGGTTTATTGGGTGCCCTTCAGAGGACCAGTTTATCTGGCTTTGAGTGATACTTTACATTTGATAATTCTCGGAAAATGCCCTTTTGAACTTGAATTTGCAAGCAAGTGGTAGTTAGCTCATGCGATAGAGCTCTTGGATGCCCCGCATTGCATTCTGAGATCGAGTTCCTTTTCCCCCTCCCCATGTAATAGATTAGGAATGACGGATGACAAAAAAAAAAAAACTTGAATTTGCAAATAGTGGGCTCCTGAGGTGATATGTGAATATGGAATAACTGAAAGGATGGATGGTTTTAGATTTGACAAGATCCCTTAGAATTTAGGATGGATTTTTGGGCTTTTTGGATTTTCTAAGTGGTGTGTCTTTAGGATTTTTAGTAGCAGAAAGGGGAGTGAGAGAGAATAGCAGCTGGGGAGGAGAGTGCGAAAGTATGTAAGCAAGTGATCACGTTTTGGGGAATGAGGGGGTATATATAGGCTTAAAAAGGGTTCAAAGGGGTCAAGGGTAAAAAAGGTGAGCTGCCAACATCCTTCAAGAATTCCTGGAGTGATTCCCGGTATCAGGGAATACTCATCATCACATTCTCCTGCCCAAATCCCTGCAAAATCTGGTAGGTTGTCAGAAGAATGTGGGCGCCCAGGTTGTTTGGTGGCTTGACAATTTTTTTGGTTATTTGAATCGTGGTACTAGGATTTAAGCTTGAAAGTCTTCGAGAGCACCTTTCGAATTTTATCAAAGTATTTTACTAGCTCATTCCATGATCGAGAGCGCGAACGAGCCAAGATTCAGGAATTACTGCGTGTCTGAACTATGACCTATCGGCAGCAATTTCAAAGGATATAACTTAAGGTAATGGGTGTGTATAACGCAAGGTTCTTGTATTGTGAAAAAGAAAATGGTGTGGATACAAAGAGTGGAACAACGTACATTTGAAAGACCGTACTAACTCTTGTTTCAAGAAGAAAATGAAATGCCATTGGCTCATTCACTCTTTTTTTTCTTTTTTTTGGGAAAAAAAGGAACTATAGAACTAAGAATTTCTGATATTTTTTTTCTTTTGTATATATAAGACTATGGAATTATGAAATGTCATTGGCCCATCTGCTCTTGATGGATTGTAGGATTATATTTACTTTAATTGCTATTCTGCCCAATAAAAAACTTGATCCGCTTTTTGTTTTGGTTGGAGAGCTTTCGCTCCTAGTTTATGCAGTATTTCTTTTGTTCATCTTTTTTTTCTTTATGTGATCGTAAGAACATATATTGAAAAAAAGATTGGAAAAAAAAAGAATAGCATTGAATTTCTTTTATTTTTAGTTTGGATCCCCAAATCCCTGCAGGAATTCTTGTTTCCCATCTGGGGCGATAGAGGATAAAAACAAAGAGCCTCGTTGGAGATTGGGGCGGGGAAAAGGTCCGAGGATCAGGAATAGAGATAGTACTATCCAGCTCCGATCCGCCTCCATGGCCAACACTGCTCCCTCCCCCCTATTTCTCATCAATAATGCAACATCACTGCAAGGCCATAATGGTTTGGTTCAATACAAATAATGCCATGAGTTATCAAGAAACCCATCTACACTCTACTTAGAAAGGAATAGCGAGTTAGCAAATAGAGTTCAACGTCTCTCTGTAAACTTTATACGGTACTTTTATTGAGTTTATTCACAATTGACTTGTATATGTGATCTCATGGTTTTAGTACCCTCTAGGCCTCCACTAAACAAATAATTTTTTTATAGTATTTCCTAAAACTCTTAACCGTTGTAGCTTTCTAACATGTTTTGGTTTAGGGTTATTGCCATACTAGCAACTTAGACACTCAAAGTTTTATCTAGTATCTACACATCACCACCTGTAAAATTAATCAAACTCAGCACATTGCACTTTGGATATGTCGAAGTTGTTGCAATTTTTCTTAATCTCAACTGTAAATTGCTTCATTGATCAATACTAAACAAAAACAGTAAAATAATTGTAGAATATTGCACTAACTTAGGCAGCTTAAAGCTGAATTACCATGTTGTACGGCATATTATAGGCAAGCTTTTTCAAACAAATTGGATTACAAGAACATTGCAAGAGTCTTGATATGTTTGGGGTGCAATGTGTTTGTAAGAGGGATTTGATCTCCGCCCTTTTGTATCCTATTCGTTCATTGGCGCGCGCAGAGATCAGATCTGGGTTGTCCATTGGGGCATCGGAAGGCCCATAGTGCATAGCACCCACCCCCGCTTCCCTATAAGAGAGGTTCTTGGTTTAGTTAATATTCAAGAAGAATAATGAGCTGGAGAGGTATAGATAGTCAATGATTGAAAAATGGGGAATGAAGTGATCTGGAAGGGTGAAGAAGAGAACAATAGTGTACAAAAAGAGACTAAGGTAGTGGAGTTTTAGACTACTGTGTGTGAGTACTCAAGGTATCTAGAGAGAATAGTACAATATTATTGGAAGAACCAATATTCTCCTTCCAAACTTAGTGACTAGCCACTTTCTCTCTCTAGAACGACACACTCTGTCAAATCAATCACCTCTGCAAATTACGAGAAAAATGTCTCATATTTATAGGCATCCTAGGCAAGTACTCAGGCGCCAGGTGTTCTCAATAATAAAAGGACATGTGTCCTTTTCGCACATCCATATATACTACATGGGTGACATCACCCACCATGCATGAGGGTCTCGCAGTGACCCTTGCGACGTTCGGGCGTGCTACTCCACCCAATCGCGGTGAACCTCTCTTTTTTTTTTTTTGAAGCCATCGAGCTACTAAATCCCCTTCCATCTCCGTTCAAAAGTCCTCCTAATAATCCTTTATTGGGCAGAGAAAGTGTCTCACTATCTAAAAGTCTTTAACTTTTGTACTACTTCCTATTATCGAAAAACTATTTAGTGACACCGCCACTTGGTGTCCCACCAACCTTTTCTACCCCATATTTTATAAGGTATATGAAACCCCATAGAAATATGTGGTGAAAAAAGATATTAGAGCATCATGTGGTGACGTTTTAAGACAACTGAATAATTACTTCTAATAC
This sequence comes from Vaccinium darrowii, assembly GCA_020921065.1. NCBI lineage: Eukaryota > Viridiplantae > Streptophyta > Magnoliopsida > Ericales > Ericaceae > Vaccinium > Vaccinium darrowii. The sequence goes on along the minus strand of CM037158.1, from coordinate 31,139,850 downwards.
GTATTGAGTGCCAAGTTCATTAACCGCAGACAATTAAGGTTAAGTTTCTTAAAGGTCATCATTAACCATTATTCGATTCCCTTCTTTCAATTCATATGATTTCAGCCAACCTCAACCTTAAACACCACAAAAGCCAAGTCGATATTATTCAATTTACATAAGTTGGACTAGAAATTACACTAAACTCATAAGGAACCCCCACCAATTTAATCTCCAACCAAAATAACCCCCAATCCACTCCCTTACTTTTTTCTTGGTCCTCCACCCAAAAGTGCTTGTATTGTTCCCGTATCAAATACCCCCACCAATTTGAACTATAAAAAAAAAAAAGGAATTGGGGATCCTGCAGTGCGGGTTTGTAGTGCGGCATTCAAGCCGTTGATCGAAGCAATCAACAGTTTGGATTTTTATCAGCACTTGCACGATCTCGCAATTAATGGTTCGAATTTTATCTCGACACTTGCATGATATCAACGACTCGTGTTCCACACTACAAGATTGTAGTGCAGCACCGCAATACAAAATCTCCATATCCACAAAAATGGAAATTCCCCAATCCACTCTCGTACTTTTTCCTTGGTCCTCCACCCAAAAGCGCTTCTATTGTTTTGGTGTTTTGATAATTTTTTTTTTTTTTGAAAATGTCAAGTCAATTCCATTACGGAAAATGCCCGAGGGCAGTACAGATTTCATCAGAAACATACAGGAATGAACCAAAACTATCAAAATCTAGATGGTGGCACCCCTGCTCGAGGCAGACCAACAACTAGGCTGGGCTAGGAACCTGTCCACGATCTGCTAGTAGAGATCCCAAGGGAAAACAGCTCAAACCCTAACACTAATCACGAGATGAAATCGAAGTAACAAGCACCCGAAAAGGGGCTAATAAACCACCTATCAAAGGGGTAACCAGCTAAACCAAAACAGAAAAATAAACTGAAAATAAAATAAAAAACAAAAAAATCCTCCGGTGGAGTAACCTGCCGACAGATCCACCGCACTGGAACACCATCGGCTTATTAGCGGAGGGCCCAATCCAGAAACCCCTTCAGCAACTCGACCCCAGATCTGACCCAGTCCACAAGGAAGGCGGAGCAGCGACGGCAGCGGGAGGAGGAGAAGTGGAGCAACGGCGGCAGCGGGAAGATGAGAAGCGAAGAGGTAGAGGTTGGGAGAGGAGAGGTAAGAGATGGAGGCTGGGGGGAGAGGAGTGGTTCAAGAAAAGGGGGGAGAGGAGAGAAGGCCGGTTGGAAGAAGAAGGGCGGGAGGGGGAAGAGGGAGAGGCGGCGGCCTCAACCCCTCCCCAGCAAAACCTAAAACTTACTCTCTCCCTCTCTCTCTAGGTTTTCGGATAGACGCCCAAAGGGGAGAGGTGTTCTGATAATTTATTACCATTAAATTTGCCAAAATTAATACATCTCTCAAGATTTCTAGTTGATTTAACAATTGATAATAACCAGAACACCGATACAATAATTTTGATTGAAATATTAGAAGATTGATTCTCGATGCTTCAGAAACAATTAATAATAATAATAATTAAAACATACCAAAATTTACTCATCTCTTGAGACTCGCAATTGATTCATTGATCAATAATGCGTCGGAACATCAATACAAATATTTTGCATGAAAGATTAAAGAGTACTAATTTTCAGTTCTCCAAGAGCAATTAATAGTAAAATCATGCCAAATTTATGCATCTATTGATAATACATGAAAACACAGGTACATACATTTTGGATGAAAAACTAGAAAAGCGATTATTTAGTGCTCTAGCAGCAATTAATAATTTTTCAATTAGAGGGGCCTTCTATATTACAAATAGAGATTCCCCCCTCCCTCTCTCTCTCCACCTCCCTACATCCTCTCTCTCATCAATAATGCAACATCTCTGCAGAGGCCATAATAGGCTGCTGGTTCCAATACAAGTAATTCCATGTGTTATCAACAAACCCATCTAAGCTCTCCTCAGCACCAAAACCACCACTCCCAACACTCAAACAACCAATGATCTGATCCAGAGACTCCAGCCTATTGCTCAGCTCAATCACTTGAGCTCTCAAGACACAGTTTTCGCCCTCAATTTTCGAACAGACCCGAGTGGCCAAATCAACGGCTGTGATCAACCGATTGTTCTCTCCCGTCAGCCGGTCGGCCTCCGCGGTGAGTTCGGCCAGGTGTTTCTGTTTCTTCATCCGAGACCTCCTCGCCGATTCCCGATTCGACTCGGTTCTTTTCCTCTTCCTCTGTTCTATCAGTTTCTGAAGATCTTCGTCGGGAACAGAGGTCTGAAGCAGAGATGATGATCCTGATGATGTTCCACTTGATGAACCCATTTATAATTAAACCACAAATAGCCCAAATTATTGGTTTTTTCTATTAATTTAAGAGAGATTTACTCGAAATTAAGCAGGACCCAGATTTTTAACGACAGTAATATGGCTATATACGGGTATATATATATATAATTAGTATTTGATACGGGTTCTGTAATTATGAAATGTAATAGAACCAGTAGAGGAAGACAACTGAGAAGGATTGAACGAGATGGGTCCTGCGTCTGTATGTGGAATTTATCATACAACCGGAAAGGAAGAGCTCACTGATGATTGGAGACATGAAATTCAAACATCAAGAACAGGGTATTGAGCATGAAGCTTAAATTGAAGAAAGAAACGAATAATTTTGTAGCAAAGGATATTGAGAGTTCTGCGTGGGGAAAAAAGCCAAACCCAGATCAGAAAGTTGGATTTTTTGGGCGATTTTCCGAGAAAACAGGGGAATCAAGGGAAAATTGAAATGGGGTTGCTGGTTTTGAGGCCAAAATTTTGATCTTTGGCAGTGGAGAAGTGGGATTGGAATTGTGTTGTTGATTTTGGTTCGAAAAAGAAGAGAGGAGCTTCAGTTTCAGTGGTGAGAAATCTCAGTCACTGGAAACTAGAATGATGAGAGAGAGGGAGAGAGGAAGGGGGAAGAAGTTCGTGAGGCAATTGGATTGGATTTATAGAACAAAAATGGTGACGAACGGTTCTCTTTTAGAAATTATTATTTAGAAAAATAGAAAAAGGAAAAAGTAGGGAAAGAGAAAAGAGATTCTGCCAAGAAAGTACTCGACTAGTATTTATTTGTTATTATTAATTTTTTTTTACGGTTAGAGGGTTTAAGCCAGCTTACCGTTTATGTACACCTTGACTATTCTTCTATCCATCCAGTGAAAAAAGCCATTGACGGTAGAACTAGAAGATTCTCAAGATAAACCTTAAGAATTGAACTTTGGTCAATTGCACGTAAGAATTGAACCTTAGTCAATTGTATGATGAACAAATTTATTAATCAATTGAACTAACCTTGACGGGTGAAAGCATTGTCTACGAAAATAAAAAACTAAATCTAAATATTATCTAGTATTTTGCGAAAACAAACTAAAACAAGAATAAACTAAGAATATTCTTGGTCGTGAATCGATTTACCATAGAATATTAATTAATTTCTAGGTGAAAAGTTGCAAAAAGAAGGAACAAAAGGCAGAACAAAACTTTAGAGAATTGAAGGGTTAAAACCAACGTTACATAGCTTTAATTGGATGGAGTATAGGACGCATAGGGGTTGTCATGGTATGCATTATTTAGATTTTCTTTTGGGTTAATTTCACTACGTACCCTCCCTTAAAGTTTTTGCGAATGCCGGGGATCTCCCTTGAGGTTTTTGAATTTTCACTATCCTCCCTTTCTTTCGAATTATTGTTAGAATTCCCCCTTCCGCTGACTTGACTCACTAAGAGCATGTACAATAGACTCCACAAATCTGCTCACATCTTCATTTTACCCAGCCAAGCATCAAAGAGGGTCTACAATAGCCTCCACAAATAGGTTGGCAAAATACACACGTGAACAGTGCCTCCCTATATCACCCCCTTTTTAGGGAGTCATTATTCACTCCCAAACCCTTTTTTTAATCCTTTTTTTTATTTTTCTCTCTCCTCTTATGTGTGTGTATATATATTATATGCATAGTTTATATTATTTAATTGGTATAGAAAGAGTAATAGAGACGATTGTTGGAGTGTTGAAAGTGATGTGAGTAGGTAAAATACTATTCATCAATCTTTTTAGGGAGGATTTGTCTTCTCATTGTTGGGGAAGCTCTAATGGTGTTAACTTTAGAAGTTAAATAACAAACTAACTTCTAACAATCTTCTCTTTCTTTCTTTGTTGAAGCCCTACTTCGAAGTTAAAAATATTTGCAACTCACTTTTTTTTTTGCCAATAAACTATTATCCAATTTTGAGAAGTATTGGCAAAAGAAATATGGTAGATACCAAAATTTAATTCATGAAACCATGTAATTACAGAGAGTCAAATTTCAAAGAAGTAGGTGTTTTCCATTTATTTTGTTTCTTCAGTAATTTTTTGGCTAAAACTGGACGATACCGAGAAAAGATAAGAAAATTATTGTTTTTGTAAGAAAAATTCACAGCCGGTCTTTGTCCCATTCTAGAAAACTAGAGGTAAGGGTACACCTGATGCATACAAAACTTATTTTTATCTATGCAGTTATGTTTTTTTAATTATGTGAATTACGTTGCAAATCTCTCTAACTTTTTCCTTACAACTAAGATTATAAATTAGCAAAATAATGAACACACTAAAGAAGAAAAAATTAGAATCCCAGAATGTATTATTGGTATCCAAATAATTTATACACCAACAATACCAAAATAATAATTTAGAAATAAATGGTTCGGATCATAAAAATAATGGGATGCATGAGAAAATTGGGGTCTACAAGAATTCATTTGGGTTTAAATAGAATGACTCAATTATAATTGATATGGAATTGGGTGTGGCGGTTTTTGTTGGGTGATTCCACGTTTTGTTTTTTACTTTTGGTCCACAACAGTCATATTAAAGGCAAATAATTGAAGGGATAAATCCAGGGGTACCGACACCTCAGGTACCGACGGCATACTGACGGTGCTGGAGACCCCCTTGTGGGTCCCTAACGGTTGATCTGATCCGTCCATTCATTCAATAATTGAATTCCGAGTGATAACTTTCCGATTGAGGTGATTCTCACGTGAGCCCCTCGGAATTCGATTCTGGAATGAATGAATGGATGGATCGGATAGATCATTTGGGACCCACAATGGGGTCTCCAGTGCCGTCGGTACCCCATCGGTACTGTTTAGTCTGTTCCGGTAGAAGGGTTATGATTGCAGTTCAATTTTAAGGACCGTTAGGATTGGAACAATGATTATATCAATAATGACTTGTAAGCAAATTATAATTATGCATACATATACAATAATCGGAAACGTCCATTACGTAGAGCTCGTCGAATACTACAAGTGTGCCAAAAATCAAATCTATCGGATATCGTTAAGTGTGTCATCGGAAAAAAAACAACTTGAAAAAAATGGGTTTTATAGTTTTCATATAGTGTTTCAAGTCATATGTGTTCTAATTTTTTTCAAGTTTTATGTGTTCCGATTACACATTTAATGATATCCGAACGAGTTGATTTTTGGTACACTTGTAGTATTCGACGAGCTCTACGCGATGAACGTCTCCGATCATCAAACCGACACCGGCGCGGCCGCGCCGAGTGCCGCACAGCACGCTGCACAGCACATGGCTGTGCAGCACCCCCCGCTGTCCGTATATTTGGATGAATAAAAAAGTTGATGGCAGAAAAGACTCAGAGAGTATTGATGATGATTTCTGAATCTATTGATGATCATTTCACTTGGATTCAGGGCATGTTGTGAACAACAACGGTCATCTGTTTGGCAATCAACGGCTATGGTCTAGATTATTGGTAAAAGAATATTCTTACCGGTCAAAGAACTTTTAAAAGAATACGCTTACCAGTCAAAGAACTTTCTTATTCGGACCGTTGACTGCCGAACGAACAACCGTGATTACAAACTATAGAAGTGAGCTTGCTCACAACAGACCCCGGAGTCGCATTTTATTGTCAAATAATGTTTGAAGGAAAGTTATCTCAAATGGAAATCCTAACAATAATTTTAGAAGTATGGGATGACAGTACATTGTCGGGGGTGTTTCGCTGTGCTTAAAGGAGCGAAACTAATTCGATCCTTTTATTCAATGCGGAGTACTCTTAATTAAGGGGGTGTTTCGCCTTCCGGATTATATGGCCTAATTTGGCCTAAAAGTGGTTTTTGGATTATTGGTTTTCAATAATCCACCTATTTTGGCTTTATTCAAAAAATTTTGAGTTTTGACCATAATTTTATACTCGTTAGATTCGTCTCGCCGAGAGGAATCCAGAAACCACAAAATCTTGACGCGAAACTAACAAATGCAAAAAAAATTTGAATAAAGACAAATCGAAAAAACCAATAATCCAAAAACCACTTTTAGGCCAAATTAGGCCTATGTACCATAAAGTTTCGTCAAAACACGATTATTCTCTTTTAAAAAATTCACTATTTAATATATTAATAAATGAAATTTTTTTTAAAAAAAATCACTTCCAGAGCAATGTGTTTAGTTTTCAGCACAAATGTTGTCTCTTCTCTAGAAATCTACTCCATTATGCACATATTATTCTACACATATTCTCAGATCAGATAAGGTCGGTTATCCTCCAATATATAATTGATGGTTCATAATTTGTATCTTGAAAATAATTGACTGCCAATCTAAGCAGAAAAGGTAGGTAAAAAAATGATTATGTTGTGGCTGAAAACCAAAATCAATTTACTCCTACCTTTCAAATTTTGAGTATCATTCATCATTTGGTAGCTGAAATTCTGGTTTTTTCTCTTGGAATTTTGTTGAGGTAACTGTTTGGTTTCCATTTTGATGGAGTTTGGTTGATCCCTTGTCATCTATCCTACTTTTAAGCTCATGTACACGGCATATGACTGTGGGAAGTAATGAGTGTCAACTTAGTTGAGATGTTTTACTTTTGTTGTGATGCCGCTTTATATGAGCTCTTGGGATTTGTTTGTATTGGAACTCTATTTCTGTTTATTGAACGAATAAAATTCTCTTTGCCTTTCAAAAAAAAATTTTGAATATAAAGGGGCTGTTTGGTTGCCTATATTTTACATTTTGATTTTTCTATTTTCTACTTCTAGCTGTCTGACCAAAGACACAACACATTTAAAGAAAATGAGTTTTTGGGTTTTGGGTTTAGAAAAAAGAATTCAAAAGTAGGGGGAGGGGAGTTTTTTGACTTCTCATTTTGGTTAACAACAAAACTATAGAATGTATTCTGAGCATATCTTTCAAACTCTACACATGTTGTAAAATAAATTTTGCACCTATATCACACACAATCTTCAAATTCATAATAAATTTTAGCCACGCATAATCTAAAAAGTAAAAAAATATAAAAAATAAAATAAAATTCAAAAAATAAAAATATAAGGCTCCCAAACACTCCAAGTTATTTACAAATGTACCAAAATTGGAATCTGCAACCCCTGCGAAATTTCACGAGAGGAAAAGTATATTGTTGGATGAAAAAGAAAGATGATTGGGACATTTGCGGTGGGGGACAGAAACCTTTCCCACCGTCCAATCTAACTTTGGTCACAACAATCAATCATTCCAACTGGAAAAAAAATCATTGACAGGAGATTGATCTGTTTTTTTTTTAATTGCAAAGGAGATTGGATTCTTTTCTGTCATTTTTAGAGTTCATTCCAATCCTGTATTTTTAGGCTAAGTTTTTCGTTTGATTTTAGAAATTAAATTGTTAAAATTGTGATTAATTTTAATAAATAAGTTCACCAGGTGCTAAAATCATGGTCTCTTTTAGCTAAAATCAACAATGATTTTAGCACCTAGTGAACTCATTTGCTAAAATCATGGTTAATTTTAGCAAAAACAAAAAACTCAGCCTTAGGGCTTTTTCTTCGACTCATTTTAATTGGGACTTTTTTTTTTATACTTCGTCGATAACTTCATGTTACATCAAAAGTTTTTTTTTTTGATTGGATACAAAGTGTCAAAAATCATACTATTAGGCATAGTTTTTCAAAAGATTTTAGCAACCCAGTTGCTAAAATCACCATGATTTTAGCAAATGAGTTCAGCATATGCTAAAATCATGGTTTTAAAATCAAAAAATGAAGTGGTTCCGTGTATCGTTTTTCAATTTTTTCGCACCAAATTAAAGTACTCGTGTACTTTAATTTGGTGTGAAAAATTCAAAAAATAATACACGGAAACACTTAATTTTTTATTTGAAATACCATGATTTTAGCACCTGCTGAACTCATTTGCTAAAATCGTGGTGATTTTAGCAACTGGGTTGCTAAAATCTTCTGGAAAACTATGCCTATTGATTTGAAACCTTTTCTTTCATTATTGAAATATATTTACCTTGAAAAAGTAAATTCTAATCCATGGTGGCAATTTTGGGAGAAAATTTTGGGTGCAGATTAATTGGGTAGGGACACGAGGTGCCCGACACCCAATCCGAGCCGTTCAAACACATTTTGGACGGCTCAGATCTGACGGTGGCATTTTTGTAATTTTCGGGTGCAAATTTACCCCATCAGATCTGAGCTGTCCAAAACGTGTTTGGATGGCTCGAATTAGATTTCGGGCACCACGTGTTCCTACCCAATCCACACCCAACATTTGGTGTGATATCCTTTACGTTAGGGGTGTACACGGTCTGGATCGGATCGGATTGGCAGGAATCCAATCCTAATTCGCGAGTCACAGTTTTTAGAAAATACAATCCGTGTCCGGACCAAAAGTCTCACGGTTCAGTTCCAATCCGATCTGCGAGTCACGGATCAGTTCCGGTTTTATCCACGGATTACATATTATATATAAATAAGTAACAAAGTTACAAATGGTTTAATAAGACATTCTTGTTTGCGATAGTCGTAATCTGATATAAAAATAAAATCAAGAAGCATCCCAAAGCACATTATTCAAATTCTATAAATACTAAGAACACCAAAAGTCCACAAACACAGAAGTTCGTACCATACAAGCATGGAGATATGCTATATAACAGTTTGGTCTCTGATCAAAGTAGAACTTAGTGTAACAATTTAACTCCTAAGTTTTGAAAGAGATCACAGTTTACCCCCTAGTCTATGTAGTAGAAGTTTGTGTAAAATTATGTGTGTGTGTATATACATACATACATATACATATATATATATATATATAATAAAAATCTCATGGTCTGGATCGGTTAATCCACGGTTTCGAAATCAAAATCCGTGTCCGGACCGCGAGTCACGGTTTACTATTTTTTCAATCCGTGTCCGGACCATTAATCTACGGTTAAAATCCAAAACGCACGAATCGGTTCGGTCCGGACCGGATTCACGGTTCACCGATTTTTTTTATGCAGCCCTACTTTACGTTTTATTGATGCGTAACCAAGATGCACTAAACAATATCCGATAAACAAAACTTTGGTGTGATATTTATGTTCCCAACGAATTTTAACAAATAAACAACCCCGACATCAAAAGGGCCTAGGACTGTTAATCTTTGAGAGCCCGTTGATAGGCTATCAAACATAGTATTTATCCTACCAGCAAGTGATTGGTTCAAATTCTATGGGTAGTTACAAGTCTATATAGATGTTTGACAGGGCTAAACATACTCTTTAGCGCTCGTAGCATAATTCGAAATATCAATTTCGGGTTCCATATAAGTTCGGCAAGATTCCTTGCAGATGACTACGTGATTTTGAAGACAATACTTCCCTAATACATATATAAAGTAACTTGTCTGCATATTCATTTTTGTACCAAATAAATATTGTGGGTCGAGTAACGGTGAAAGTAATAGGGAAAATGCTCCGCCAATTTTTTATTTGTTTTTGCAATATAGAAACTTCAAATTTAACGTAATGAAGAAACAAAAAACATTTGATATCTTTCTTTGTTAAGGTTCAAGTTTCTCTCTTGTTATTTCGTGGAATATCGCATTGCAGAGTGTAAGAAGGCCAAACACAAGTATGGAACGTACTAACAAGGCCATCAGGCCATGTTTGGGCCCCTAATTATATTGAATTAATTTTGTAAGTCACTTCTATGATTCTTTATGTCAAAATACATTACCTCTCATGATCTGGAGAAATATATATGCATAATTCAAAAAACTCATCACTTCTACAATACATTATGCCAAAATACGTTACCGCATATGAACCAGAGAAATTAGAATGCAGAATTCAAAAAACATTTCTAGAATAGATTTATGAATTCTTATTATACTTTCATTGGCAAAATCTTTTCGCAAAATCTGTACCGCAAATATCAACGAAACACTTAAGTACATTAAAAAAGGAAAAAGAAAAAAAAAAAAAAAAAGAGGCTCTGAAACTCCCAAACAGCCAAAGGCCTAGCCATGAAAGGAAACAGTCATTTATGATCATTGGTTATCAGTACAAATTTGCATCTCTCTTGATATCGACTTGGACAAAGGCAAGCAAGGTTGAGTTTTCACTAAAAATGAAGGTTGAGTTTTCACTAAAAATGCTTTCGAACTTTTCGGTATTTTTGAACTCACATTCAAACTGGCGAAAATACCAAAAAATACCGTCGTGGAAACACAGTACCCTAAGAGGCCCCCCTAGAAAGTTATATAGTATTCATTTTTTTGATCGGCAACAAAATCTTATCAAAATTTGACAGAGAGTACATCGAGGGTAGAAGGCCACAACCAAACACAAGTGTAAGGTATATGCAAAAAAGTTTCCAGCAAAGTGCTGAAAATGAAAAGAGAAAGGGAAAAGAAAAGGGAAAGGATAAAGCAGATCCACAATGTTTGGCTTAGCAGGGATAAATGAGTCGAGCTAGCTAGCTAATACATCAAAACATCCCTGTTATTGTTGCCCTTCATCTCCTCACCAGCCCTAAATCCAGAGACAGCATCGCCAAATGAGATACACAAACATCACAAAAAAAATGGCAGCACCAAGTCTCGTTCTTTCATAATCCAGCAGCCTCAAAAGAATTAGGTACATCTATTGGCTTCACTGCTTCAGTAGTAAAAGCATCAGCAATACCGCAGCTAGGGGTGCAACTGCAAACGTGCCAAGTCTAGCTGAGTTTTATAGTGTTCGACCTCGGCTCGTTAAGTAAACCAGCCGAAAAATCGAGCTCGAGCTTGGCTCGGTCATAAACGAGTTGAACTAGCCAGGGTAATTTACTTAACGAGCCTCCTTAAACGAGCTGAGCTGAGCCTTAGCAAGTTCGTTAACTAAACCAGCCAGAAAATCGAGCTCAAGCTTGGCTAGATTACTCAGTGACCCGAGCCACGAGCTGCTCGCGAGCAACTCGATTCGTTTGCAGCCCTACCCGCAGCAAAGGAATGAGATTCCGAATCAGAAATCATCAGCAAACAAACTACTCCAGGATAAATGAAACCTCAGTAGCATCACCACCAATCATACTCCAAAATTCATCAGCTATATAGTATTCATTAGATATAGGTTCTACAAAATTATTTACATCTAAAATGAGCATGTAAAATTAGTGGAAAATTGGTTATATGAGCATGGCGACTAAAAATACAAGAAGATTGATCTATAAGTGATTTTATTTTACTAGTTCTTTTTAAATATGTATACATAATTTCAAAATTAATCTTGCCATGTCTCAAGTCACCAACTTAATTATTACCTTCCTTGTGAAGTAAAACGTGCGCTAACAAAAAAGTGTTGATTTGACAATCACTAGATGTAAGAAAGTACTTCTTTCCTTTACCATTGCATTCTTTATCTGGTCGCTTCTTTTTCTTTACTGTCTCATGAAAGTCTGCCAATCCCAAAAACATTGCAAAATATTTTCGCTAAGAACTTTAATTTGTAGGAGTATTTTTTTTTTTTCTTTTCAATATCAGAATCTGCCCCAAGGGCTACAAACCACCACTTGGAGCTCCAGTTGGAAACAAGAGTCCACAACTTTCGGGTTATCTGTTTGGATTGGGAAGAATCCTCTCAAGTGAAGGAAAGCATTATCCATAACAGGAAGAAAAAGTTCGACGGAGGGCACTGATGGAGCCAGTAAGGTACAAGACGGATCACTTAACCCCTCTCATTTTAATTTCTCACAATAATTTTTGATAGTTTGGAGCTAAATTTTGCTATTTTGACCCCGCAAATTTTTTATAAATTGTCCTAACTTGAATTAAAAATGCAAAGAAAATTCTCAAATTTTTCTTCTTTTCAAGAGTTGATAGTATTACAAATGAGGTTATGTTACATTATTTTCAAAATATAACAAGTCATTAGGACCAAGTATAGTGCAAAAATACATGCATCACTGTATATTTACGTTGCAGTTAACCTCTCAAATTAGTTATTTCTTTGCATGAGTAAATAGAAAAAATAACTCGCATATAAATATAATTTTTGACCCTGCTAACCTAAAATCCTAGCTCCGCCCCTGATAGAGGGAACAACAATTTCCATATGAACGAAGACTATCAACATACAACAACAAACAAATAAACTAAAAATAAAGATAAAGATAATTTTCCACACCATCACATCCAATCGCCTCTAGTACCACCATCTGCGGGGGTGGGGCCTTTCGGGGAGCATGCATGTTGGGCCAATCACGGACGACCATGGACGGCTCAGATTTGTTCGGCAATGGACGGTTCAGACTTGTTTGAACAAAATGTGATCTAAGTCGTCCATGGTTGACCACGAATGGTCGTGATCGGCCCAACATGCATGTTGTCCCAGAAGGGACAACACACCCCTCGGATCCGGATTTTGGGTTAGCAAGGTAAAAAATTAGATCTATATGCAAGTTATTTTTTCTATTAGTTCATGCAAGGAAATAACTAAATTAAGAAGTTAAATATAATTTAGATTTACAGTGATTCAGGTAATTTTGCTATATTTTTTGAAAATAATGTACAATAACTTCATTTGTAATACTATCAACTCTTTAAAAGAAGAAAAAAAAACTTGAGAGTTCTATATATTTTAAGCAAGTTGGGGGCAATTTATGAAATTTTTGTGGGTCAAAATTGTCAATGTCAAATTTAATTCCAAACTATCAAAAATGCTTGTGAGAAACTAAAGTAAAAGGGGTCACTTGACCCCTCTTGTCTCTTAGCCCCTTCGTCCATGACCATCGGCAACCACGCTCTTCGGGCCACAACTACGCCTCACAATCCACCATCGACCACCACTACGTACCACCTAATTTTGATCAGATCTCAACCGGATAATGTACGGCGACCATGACCAACGATGGATAATGAACGGTGATAGTAAATTAAAGCTGGTAACAAGTGGTTAGGGAGGAAGATGGATAGTGACGAAGAGAAGACGATAGCTCCGAGATCTCGAATCATGAGAGAAAAGCCGATAAATGGGGAAGGCCTCCCCTTCCCGGCTCTTTGAATTTTTGGAGGCTACAACCCTGTAGCACTTTGGGGAAGTTAGAAATACGAGTATTTCAGTACAATGGTACAATACAACAGTCATTGCCAAATTAACCTTTTTCTTGTTACCCCACGGTTACTTCAAAACGAAGGTAAGTCGTTGATTGAGACATGGCAAGAACGCCATTTATGCATTGTACCTAACCCAAGATAGAACAGGGCCCGGCCCTAACATTTGGGGCCAAGTCTAAGAATGTGGGGGCCTTTTATGCGTTGTACAATTGGGAACCAGGGGCTCTATAATGAGGGCACTCTCTTATATTTAAGAGTTTATTTTAAATCTGAACCATTGATTGCGGAATCCAATGACCACCGTTGCTCACTATACCCTGTAGTGAATGCCCTCACTACAAGGCTCCTGATTCCGCACAATCGAAACGACAAAAAGATAAGTAACTTCAACAAAAAAAAGTTATTCGTGTTTAACAAGATTAAAATTTGAAATTATGCACATCATTTAAAAAAACTGAGAAAATTAATGAAAGATCAATCGTCTTGCGTTTTGAGTCGAAATACTCGTATAACCAATTGGACGGCAAGTGAGGCATGTTTTTTTTTTTTTTTGATCGACAAGTGAGGCATGTTTAAAAGTAAAAAATCTAGATCATTGATTGCCAAGTTGGACGGCTATGATGCGCGTTACAACCGTGTAGTGCTTTCAGGCATTACAGGGTATTACGAGACGATAACCAGTGCACATCTCAACCATCCAAAAATATGTTGAACGGTCCAAATTTTAAATAAAGTACTCTTGCAGGAAAGAGTCAAACTCTTCCTTGAAAGAGTTTACTAAAAAATTGGACTATTGATTTCTGAAATGGATAGTTGTGATGGGGTGCTACGGGTACCATGTTAGACATCACGTGGTACTTGCTCAGCACTGAAAAATTTTCTCCCATCCCAAAGTGCTCGATTTTTTGGGGGTGATTGGGCATTTTGTAAACAAAAGATAATATATATGAGATTTTATATGAAAAGAATTTGTACCAATTTTCTTTTCTCAATGGGATGTAAAGAATTTTCAAATAATTAAAAATTCATACTGATAGTCTGATACTTTATTTTTTACGTGTAAAATGCACGATTATCCAAAAAGATCCGACTATACAGGACGGATGGAATAGATCTTGACTTGGTTTGTCACAACCAGGGTTGGCCTTGAGTACCCGGATTGTCTTGGATTGCCAAAACGCAGGAATAACCATTAGTATACCATTTTGGTTTGCTACAACTAGGGATGGGCATGGGAGGGTAGGGGGTGGATACCACTACCTCTATCTCCGATCCCCGAACTTATATCAATCACCATCCCCTCCCCGATTCCCACCAGAAATTTTATTTTAACCTCCATCCCCGCCCCGATGCAGGGAACGGAGATCCCCACGGGGAATTCGGGGATCCAAAAATCCATGCACTTGTCATATACTCTTATGTATGAAAAAGGTACATATTTTTTTAACTGAAACATATTCGTAACATTGACTTACAAAATAAAAACCACATTTCTAAGAACATTGCAAACACTTACCTTCAACATTTCTTAAACCAATTTTGTTATCAATTTGGAGCCCAAATCAGAGAGAGGAGGGAGTGAGGAAAGTAGTTAGCTTGGCAAGGGTTGAGTGAGGGAGTGATCAATAAACTCATTTCGAAAGTATAGAAAACAATTTCGAAGATGAAATAATGAAAGCTTGGCAAGGGTTGAGTGACTTTACCCGTGAAATCCTTGTTAATGGGTTTCACTTTGGTAACCCCTGCACCCAACCCCGGAATAATAGTAGTTAGCTTCAACATTTCTAAGACAATGTCGAGAGATAAAACGAAGCATGACCATAGATATCATATATATATATATATGAATGAGGATGCGGGGAGGGGAGGGGAACGGGTAGGGGCGGGGATTGGGGAGGGGAGGGGATCGGGTAGGGGACTGACAATACCATCCCCTACCCGATCCCCGAATTTTTTTAAAAATAATTCTCATCCCCTACCAGATCCCCGAAAAAATCCCGAATCCCCTACCCATTCAAGGAAGGGACGGGTTGGATCGAGGCGGGTCGGCCGAGATGACCATCCCAAGCTACAACTAGGGTTGGCCTTGACTTTTCGAGAGTTTGAAATGAAGATTAAAGACGAAACCCTTTTTTGTTAGACTATTATAAGGATTACAAAGTAGGAGAGGTTTATGAAATACGTAAATTTTTTGGGACCTCAAACGACCGCATCTCGAGGGCCAGCTTCGGTCACAACTGGTTAATAGTAAATATCGTTATTCAGTGAATGTTACACAAGACGAATAATGATCACGAATTAAATTACATTTAACCTGTCGTCCTCGTCATTGTCTTGATTTTTGCCCCAATTCCTAAAGGTCAATGTTACGTGCAAATATTTCTTTCCATGGATCTGGACACAAAATTTTATATTGCACGTGAGCCTTACAATAATGGAACATGACTACTTGAGCGGTAGTAATTAAGTTTGCAGGGAGCCCATACACTATCTATGGGTACAACACTTTTGCGTACAATTCGTGTGAGACTTATTTTGAGGCTACATACAAATATTCGATCGGAGCCTGTGAATTTGTTTAGAATTTTTTTTGAAGGGTCCTTGTTAAAAATTAGTTTTTTTGGATATCGGTAAGTGTTTGATCCATACGTTCTTTTTTTTGTTCCGTACGATAAGAGACTGAAAAAAGAATGTATGGATCAAATATTTACTGATATACGGCTGAACTGATTTTTTACAAGGGCCCTTCAAATTTTTTTGAACAAAATTGAACGACTCAAATCATTTGTGTGAGACCTCGAAATGGTCCCACACAAATGTTGTACAAGTGTTATGTGTAAAAGTAGATGTGGCAATTTTGAACTTAACCCATGAACCCACCCAAATTCACCCACCTAAAACCCAACCCAACCTACCCATATTATAATATGGGTTGTAAATGGGTGAACCCATATTTGCCCATATTTAGATGGGTTTGCCTGGGTTCAAAATGGGTCCAAAATGGGTTGGTCCCAAAAATTAAAACTAGTTTTCCACACTCCCACTCACGGTACTCTCTCTCTCTCTCTCTCTCTCTCTCTAGTCCCTACAATGGACTATTACGGTATTACTGTTACCCATTAATCTTTGCTCAATAATTCAAATTAAGATGCCAAATTATGTGGAAAAATCTTTTCGATTCTCTAATTCCTGGTCATCATCGCGCCAATATTTGCTCAATAATTCATAGATGACAAATTCTGTGGAAAAATCATTTTGATTCTCTACTTGCTCGTCATCATAAAAAATAAAAAATAAAAAAACTTTCGTATTCTCTAAATTTTAATCTGAGTCTGAAAATCTAATTGTCCAATAATTAAAAGATGACAAATTTTGCTCATCCTGTTTTCTTGTTGATCTTTTCATTATCGGTATTTGCCAATGTGGATACAATCTTTTAAGGACAGTCAGTCGCTAAAGTACTTTATTTTTCAATCCGAATGATATTGCAAAACAACTTAACAAACTAATAATGTAAAACATTAACGTATATAGTTTTTCAAATTTTTTGTATCGGATTAAAGGTCTCTTTTAGTAGTTTAATGTGGTGGAAAAAAAATTATGCAAGGAAGTACTTTATGCTTTGAGCCGAAAGATATTGCAAAAAAACTCAACAAGCCAAAAATGTAGAATACTAAAGTATATAATTTTTTAAATATTTTTTTTGGTATTGAATTAAGGATCTCTATTGGTAATTTAATTTGATGAAAAAAGAAATTATGCACATAATTAATTTATTTTTTGATCCAAAAGAAATTACAAAGAGGTAGATGAGTGATATGCCTTTCATTGGGGATAAAGTAAAATTAGTAAATAAAAAAAAAATTATTTCAGTACTTCCTTGCCCGAAATTTTTTACTGGAGGATCAAGAAGTGTCTGATTTGCAAACTTTTTGGTTGTGAAAAAAGAACTCATTTCAATACTAACCCGAAATTTTAAGAATTTTTTTATTAGAGGATCAATTCGTGTCAGATTTGCTTTATTGATATAAGCCCTTTTCCAGTGGAGTATATTTTGATCTTATAAAACGCATTATCTTTAAAAGAAAAAATGGATTGGGTTGGGTTGGGTTGAATTTTGCTTGATCCATATTCAACTTGCTCATACTCAACCCATTAACTTTCAACCCATATTCAACCCATAACACATACCAACCCACTCAAACCCAACCCAACCCACCTATTTGCCACCTCTATGTAAAAGTTTTGTACCCATAGCAGGGTTCCCCATACATATTTAAGAATCAAATTTCCAAAATGGTTTGGGGTAAATTGAAAAAACTGATTTTTTGGTTTTTTTTGGTTTTGTCCTTATTAAAAAAAATTTGCATTTGTTAGTTTTCGGTCAATTTTTTTGTGGTTTTTTGGCTTGTCTCGACGAGAGGAATCTAAAAAGTATAAAATTATTAGCCATACTTAAAGTTTTGTGAATAAAGACAAATGTGACATCCGAAAAATAATCCAAAAAACCGGTTTTTTGGATGTCACCTTCGTCTTTATTCACAATACTTTAAGTTTGGCTAATAATTTTATACTTTTTAGATTCCTCTCGTCGAGACAAGCCAAGAAACCACAAATAATCGACCCAAAACTAACAAATGCAAAAAAAAAAATTGAATAAGGACAAAACCAAAAAAACTAAAAAACCAGTTTTTTTTTTCAATTTACCCAAATGAAATGCTTGATTTTAGTAAATTTTCCAAATAATTGATTCATGAAAAAAGTTACTGAATTAATTCAAACGTGGAAAAAGAATTATTCCGAGTATTGAATTGCTAAGAGTTTAAGTCTCGGTAATCAAGTTCCTATTCCTATTGTTGATTATGCGCACATTCAAATTGAGCCATGTTAGATGCCATAGGGATTTCCTTGTTATAAATAAATAAATTCCCTTACAATACTGAAGGGCTTATGTGACCATTTCGGGCGTGTCTTTGTTTGAATATATGCATGGAAGTCTGTGCACACAAACTGATTCCAAAATGATTGCAATCGTAAATTCCTTAAGCCAGGAAATGCTAATTTGGGTCTGAACCGACCAATTGTTTGGCCCAACCATCAAAACAAAGCTAATCATCAAGTGCCTTAGCGGGTTGGCCCAAAGAGCCCAATTAAAAATTGGGTCGGCCTGGCCCAATTCAAGTTCATCGGGCTCCCACCAAAAAATTGGGTTGGGGGCACCCATTGTTAAAAAATCTAGGCCCAGGTCCAACGCCCTCACATATCTAGGGCTACAGGCTCAGGCCCGGGCTACTTAGGGCCTTCTTCTTAGAACTTTTATTTCTAAGAGTACAATTTAAGTTTTGAAAGTAATTATTATTTGTAAGGAAAAGACTACAATATACACCCCTTATTTGTGTGTGTGATACACACCCTAGAAAAGTTATGATTTTTTTTTTTTTTTATAAAAGTTACGACTCTTATGAGACACAAAAAATGTTACGAATCATATTGCTGAAAAGTTACAAAAAACTAAAAAATGTTACGATTTCCAATGAGGTGACACAATCTGGACCATACAATTGGAGCATATGGTACACACTTTTAATGGGTGTGTAGCCATTTCCTATTTTTAATCACCTCAAACAGTAGAAGATGCCCTTTTTTTGGATGATGATGCTAATGCAACAGTAGCTAGAAGGAGAATTAAATGACTCATGCAAATATTCTTTCTCTTCATCTACATTAATAAAATGATCAACAATATTTGTTACTACCAAGTAACTAGAATTAATAATAAATGTTGCCGACGACGTGGAACGAAAGTTGGCTCTCGCACTGTTGCATTTCGCTTTTGTGAGCGGAACTTGAAGTTTTGGAGAGCTTGAACTTGATAGCTTCAGGAACATTTTTTTTTTTGGAAATTGAAAAGCTCTACGAACTTTTTTTTTTTAACAGAAGCTTAAAGAACTTCACTGGAGAGCTTTAAAGATGGAGATAATTAAAAATGGAGAGTTTAAGAAGGTAGAGAAAGTATTTACAGGCTCATGAACTAATTGGAAAAAAAGGAAGAAAAGAAAAAAGAGCTGTTGAATATCAATTAGAGAAAGTAGCCGTTGGAAACGAAGGAAACTACAGGAAGCCAACCATAAAAGAAACTAGCCGTTAGTGCCCAAAAAAAAAAAAAAAAAGATAGCACCAAAAATAAAAAAAAGCCAGCCAAAAGAAAAAAGGAAAACAAAAAATTAGATTATCAAAAAAAAAAAAAAAATACAGAAAACCATTCCATAAGTCATGGGATCAGTCCACATAACCACATAAAGATTTTTGAAGAAGATTTTTGTAGTGTACCTTGTATTAAAAAAAATTCTGTGTATTTAAACACGAAATACAAAAATTAATGGCCTTGGATCGGGCTAAAATCTTCGGGCTCAGGGCCGGGCTCAAAACCTTTAGTCCAAGGCTCCAAGCCCTACCCATTGGGATTGGATGGGCATAGGGCCAAACTAAAATTGAGCTTGGGGCCGGGCTAAATTTCGATGGGCTTGGGCAAGTTTCAGGGCAGTGGGCCGAAATTTATACCCCCAGTCAAGATCATCAATCCATTTAAAAATCATGCTCTCAACAAGATCTAAACAATGAACAATTACGATCATTTAAGATTTCCCGTTCTTTGGAAAAACCCGACGGCATGGAACTTCAAAAAAATATACAAAATCGTTCAGTGATTCAAAGCAGGCCCGAAAAAAGGGCTACGAAAACAGTCATGCATTGCACTCATTCTTTTAAGACCGAAAGTGAATGGATAGTTCAGTGGTAGACAATAGACGCTATATAAAAATTAAAGTCCAAAGAGCGTTTTTGCTTCAGCTCGCCTCAAGGCAACCCCCAAAATCAACTTCAACAAGAATAAAGCAGAACGAAGAGCAAAATGGTACCTGTCCATGGAAAGGTCGCTAAGTTTGTCATGGCAGAACCTGGAAGCAAATAACTTGCTAGCAAGCAGCGCGAAGTTTGCTGTTTCGTTTGAGACCATTAAAATTTTCTCTTTCCTTAGAGAAACTTGAACTAAATAGCATGGAACTCCAAAAACATAAAATTGTTTAGTGCTTCAGAGCCGGCCGATAAAAGGGGTTTGAGCAGAACTGCGCAATGCAATAGCTCTTTTAAGATTGGATTCTGATTGGCCAAACAAACATAAATAAATAAATAAAATAAAAATCCAATAAAATTAAGGAAATCAAATGTCCTAAATTCCAATAAATAATGGTAACCAACTAAATAAAAAAATAAATAACGCAAAATCACAAAATAGTGCAATAACACTCTGGTTGCATCTCCTTAGCAAAAGGGTTCTTCCTCTTCTTCTTCTTATTAGCCTCTTCATGACTCCGACGGGGAGAATCGTTAATGAGCTCTTCGTGTCTCTTACTCCGTAGAGTCTTTTCGTCCTCTTCAATGTTCTCTCTCATTTGCTCCCTTTCTTCTGTGATCTCTTCGGAATGATCCATTGTTAATGTTTTTGAAGGGTTTAGTTTCTTCCAGTTAAATTGCTACCATATATATATAGTTTTTTTTTTTTTTTTTTTGACAAAATGGAGAATATTATATTAATAAACTCCCAATGGCACTATATATAATATAGTTTTAATTTATACATAATTTTCCATCTTTTCAAGGTATTATTATTCTGTTTCTGTTTAGTCTATGGATTTTTTATTCATGTTTCTTTAGTTAGTCTTGGTTTCCTAATTATGCAAGTTTTCCTGAATTTGTTTATATATTTCTTAATCACCAAATCTTAACACGTTTTCGACACATCAATGACACTTAATTGGCAAATTACTTTTCTAACAATTGGCGTGGGTTGATATTAAAGCCTTAATTCCTTTTCAAATATCCGGTAATAATGTGCTTTTATTTTTCGTGATTTCGTAATTCATAACTAGGAAAATATAACATGCATGCTTCAACCACAGTGCCATTGGCAACTGGCAAGCACTAATGAGGATTTGAGATTTGCAAAAGAAACCAAAAAAAAAATTAATTAAGCTGATTAAAAGATTCTACAATTTCCCCTCTTTTGGTTTTCAAATCTCTAAAAAAAAAAGACAATGAGTCCTTCCAAAAAGTATTAAAAATTGTAAAACAGATGGGATAAATTATAAATTTCCCCTCAATATGTCATGTCTGGTCTTTAACATATAGAGATTTTTTTTTTTTTTTTGGTGCAACGGAAATTTCTCTAACATAGAGATATAGAGATGCATTGAAGATGCTCTTAAAGTGCGGCCCTACTGCCCTTCAGTCTCTTCGGGGACACAAGATTTTGCTAATAGTGCCACTACAACGATGTGGATCCATTTAATTAGAGTGAAAACGAGAGAAAATGCAAGAAAGTGGGAAAAAAATGACACCTTTGTGGCTCTATTTGATTAGCATAGAAAGTAGATTTTCTCGTACAATTCATTTAAGCATGGTTATCTAGCTTTCATTTTCTTTCTAAAAACACAAGATTTTTATTTTCTATTTTTGTTTGCAAAAGTTACTTTCTTGAAACTTCCTACTACGCCCAAAAGTTTTCCTTTCCTATTTTGATCCATATCAAATGTTGAACGTAAGTTGGTAACAAAATTTTCATTTTAATCAAATGCATAGAGAAAAATAAATTTTCTTTTCACTTTCTTTTCTTTTACTTCAACTTTCTCTCATTTTCAATTTTTTGGCATAAGTTTCTTTATAATCAAATGGACCCGTCGTTGCTTCTGTCCAACTAATTAACCAAAAATACCTAGCGGCATGGCCTCGGTTTTTTTTTTTTTTGGAAGCATGAATTTAACCCTAAAATGCCCCTAGGGTTGCAAATTAATCAAGCTGCTCCTGAAAAATCTCGAAGTTCAGCTCACTCATTTTCACTTGTAGTAAACGAAGCTCCTGAAAAACACACACCCCTAGGGTTGCAAATTATGCCTGGTCAGTACCTCCAGGACCTCGGAATTAGTCAAGGTGCGCACAAGCTGGTTTGGATATCCAATTATCAAAAAAAAAAAAAAAAACTGTACTGGTAAGCTACATTTCATACGCAAGTCTAGGCCCTAGCATGAGCCCACCGTTTTCAATTAAAATCTATTTAGCTATCTCCAATTGACTAGTTCATTATTAGTCTAAGAAACTTTAGAACTTCAAGTTATAAAAGCAAAGCCAACTTCCAGGTAACAAGCTACCATGTGTTGCAGCATTAAAACCTTGGCAGATTACCTGAAACCTTCAAACCTTGATTAGGAGACGCCTCGAGAGCAAGTTGGATACGAAGTTAGCTATAAAAAAAAATGGCGTTTCGTAGAAGAGAACTCCTACAGGCATTCCGGACAAAGGATCTGAAGCTTTGTATGAGATACCAAAGCAACTTCTGTTATCTGCAACTGCACCGCCAAAACTTCCAAATCCAGCCGAGCCCAAGTTTCATAGCGCGAGCCAAGCCCAAGTTTCATAGCGCGAGCCAAGCCCTCAAAATTTTGGTGAACTGAGCCTGGGCTATAAAAAAGTATGGGTCAGCTGTACATGGCAGATGTAACTGTGATGGTTTGCACATGCTGACCAGATTCAAATCGAAACTTGAACGTTGCAATTTGACCTTTTTTGGGCTAAAAACAAGAAGAACACGTGTCATACTTTAAAATTTCTTAGTCCAGGCGCGAGTAAGCAAAGGGTTGAACTTTAGGCAGCAAAGTGTCGCATATGATGGAAGAGTACGCGGTGAAGTCCTAGTTTATTTCAATTTCAAGTCCTAGAGCTTCGTAAAAAGGGATGCCAATTAGTACCAATTAATAGGTGTTCGGGACTAGACAGGGTACAGAACTACAGATGGATCTAACCGTTGACATTAAATGCACAAAGTGGCTGTTTGAACTCTCAATCTAGAGGTTGACAAGCAGCTTCGTCCATTTCGAGACCAAGATTTGTCTCGTTTAAATTATATGATAACACTTGATAGCATAGCGTAAGCTGCCAAAAAGATCAAAAGGATAACATAACTAACTGAGGGCGACTAGTGTCACAAGTTACATATATACACTCTTACCAACTATGTGCTAGCGGGAGCCTCGTGTACTAGGTTGGGTACAAATAGTCACAGAACAGCAAAAACAAAACATTGTTCTCTTCCGATTGATTACCAAACACGGGAGGATTTCAGCAGTTACTTGAACCCAATAGCCCCATCACAGAGCCCCAGCACTCTCCGCTACTCCACACTACATCCCACATAAACAGAAAAGCAAGCAAATAAGCACCATGAAATTGGAATGGAACAAGACTAGCTTTAGCTTGGAGTAGTATTCAACCTTTAGATGAATCTTCAATCCACGGACCGTTCATAACGGTCAGGATGCTGCATGCCTCACTGTATTCCAGATTCGGTAACAGCTTTGGTGTAAGCAAGAAACACCTGTGCAATAGTGCAACCGTTTCCAAGTCATCTGATCAGCTTAATAAGGAAAGCTGAGTTTTGAATGCTTTTAAACATCATCGCTACAAAATTTTGGGTTATGCTCATATTTGTAATTGTAGATGCTCTAATTGCTTGCTGTGACATTGATTATGGACGTCAAGGACACATATTATATCAGCCAAATAAAACACCATATCTGTTCTATCACTGTTCTTACTGTGGTGTATTTGATTGGCTGGCAGCTCTGACCAATTGCTGAAACATCTTTCTTTCATTTATGGGGTCCATTCCTGAGCAAATATAGAAAATGAGTCATATACCATGTATATATACTATATCAAGGAGCTCTAACAATGTAAACACTGACCGACCTTGATTTATCTCATCCACCACCCTAAATGGGCAGTTTGTTAGGTCTTGCAGAGAAACAAGATAAAGAATGGTTGAAACTGAACGCTCCTAGGGAAAGGGAAAACAACTTGTGGTAATATATAGGAGTCACAATGCAAAAACAGTCAAAAAAGCAAATGAACGCGGTATGATAGTATACCCCTCCAGACTGATGGTGGGCACTGAGTACTTGAAGTTGTCCTACTTGCCTGATGATCAGAGTGAAACCAAACAAAAATCATAAACCAAGCTTGGTAGAATCGTCTTGACCACAATTTGACAGTGCAAAGGAGATTGCAGATTAAAATATGCGCCTTCATAAACAAATAAGATTTACTCACGCGGAAAATCTGGCCAGTTACAAATGTAATTATCTCAAATCATGTTAACAACACAAAACAGAACACTTACCCAATAAGGTAGAGGGTTCAGGATTGGGTAGTAACCCTTAAAACTTTTTTCCTACACTAATTCCCTCATGTGCAACCTGTATGTGTACAAGTAACACGACTTTCGCTTTCTCCTCTTCTCAAGGGACCCTTTCCAATACCGCTAAACTAATGAGAAATTAAAGTAGCAATCCAAATATAACTTTTTAAAGCTTGATACCTTCTATATTGTATTGCGAAACAAACAGTTCTGCTAGAGGTAAATTGTACCAAATAGAAGAGAAGCTATGGAAGTCCTGGTTAGTTTTGAAGCAAAGTAAATGAAATGTACATTAGCAAAAGAGGATTAAAAACAAAGTGTATGAAAATATAATACCGGAACACATTCCTTTGTTGTATAGGCATAAACTGACCCATTTTGCTACTATAATCAGCGAATGAACCATAGAATGGAAGGATAAAGTTTCACAAAAGCCACCATAGACTAGACATATAAATGTTCTCTCTCCCCTAAATCCCATCCTATACCCTGTTACTAGTGTCACTTCCAAAATCCAAATCCATGTGTGAACATATATGCACCATGTTCGGTTATGGCTTTGAAAACTGGTTCCCACTTTTTCAGTGGGGGCCCCACATGGCTGCCATTACTTTTTATCTCTCATCCCCATTTTTTAGAAACACTACTCTAGTGCATAACTTGTGTGAGATGGGTCCGTGAGACCCACTATGAAGACCCACATAAATGATCCGTGCCGTTCATTTATTTTTTAAAATTTGTTTTGCTCACTCCTAAAAAATTAGCTCATTCGAAAAATTATAAGTGGTTTATCGGTCTTCCTAATTATTCATTCCCAATTTAGGATCCTGAATTCTGGTAGAAGTTTGAAAAAAAGTTACACAACTGGATCAAGTACTTAAAATTATACGATTGACATGATTTTTTTCTGGATGACTCAAAGAATAATTGCAGAACTAATGGACGGCTTGGATCATTTGTGTGGGTCTTCAAAGTGGGCCCCACGGACTTATCTCACACAAGTTAGTCACTAGAGTAGTGTTTCTAAAAAATGGGGATGAGAGAGAAAAAGTAATGGCAGCCATGTGGGGCCCCCACTGAAAAAGTGGGAACCGGTTTTCAAAACCATAATCGAACATGGCCATGCCTTTCCGTATAAACAGAGTGAACTAATTTTCACAGATGCGTAAGGATTGCTGATCTATGGTTGCCTCTCCTCCAGAAAAAAAAGAAAGAAAAACAGGAAGAGCTCGTCTTTCTGTTGCTCCTTTCTTTCTTTCTTTCTTTTTTTTTTTTTTTTTGTTGCTTGGTAAAATAACTTCTCGACAACAAAATGATGACTTTATCCTTCAGTTGCTTTGTGATTATAATTCCCATTGTGTGACGTTCAGCCTTGCATTATTTCATTAGCAATTAAAACGGCTCTTTCATTTTTGATTGATTCACCTATTTGTGTTTGCAACATGGGACGATGAACACTTCAACCTTATAAGTGCAGGATAAACAAAGTGTCCTATATCTTCTTCTCCTAAGCATTTCCATCCTAATGGTTCCTAGAATAATCTAAGGTCTGCTTTGCTGCACCACTGAATTTAAACTAAATGGGAAGAGTCAGTTCCAATCAAGCTGGTTTGTCCTCATTTATTTCACTTCTGGGGAGCATCAGATCAGATGTATGCAGCCCTATCCCTGTATGAGGAAAGGTTGCTTCTGTGTTAACACTACAGTGAAGCCCAGGCTGCAATGGAGCAACTCCACCTTGGCCCACCATAATATTAAGGTGAAAGGCATAGTTCTCAAGTAATCAAACATGCTTCAGACACAAAAATCAATTCATTCAAACAGAAACTAAAATTAGTTTCAAAAACTGCAGTTACCTGAACTTTACTTTTATATGTACCCCATATTTATCGAAGTCCATGACTCCATGTCATGCTCATCTGCGAACAAACTGCTAATTAAATAGGAAGTGATAAAAAGAAACATCGAGGAAGCAATGTCTTCCTTGAAAATACTCCCTCCGTCCCCATTTATTTGTCCCTTTTGGGAAGTCGTGCCACTTTTCAATTGATTATATCTCGTAATATACATTGTTTTACATGATTTCGAAAACATTGTTTTATAGAATTAATTGAGATCTATCAAACAAGATCCATATTGAATATAAAATTCATTACCGATTAAAAGTTATAGCTTGTTTTTTATCCGGTTAGAATTGGACGAGGGACCAAAATTTGGGGACGGAGGGAGTATTATTTTAAGTACCTAACAAAACTTCTCCAGCAACGGCCATCTCTTGAAAATTATGGCTGAATGTCTCATTTATCTGAGAAACAAGGCTTCTCAATGTTGGAAGCCAACTTTTCTGCAGAAATGCCAAATCAGATATTCTTGAGCTAGTTGATTGGCAGGTATCATTGAATGAAAGTTCAAAAAACAGTTGAAGCATCAATGCTAAGAAAGCCACCAAACCTCCCTCACCTTTAATTCATTTATCTCATCTAATTGCGCACTAAATTCCTTCTCATCCATTTCGTGTTTCCTTGAAAGTTCTTCTATCTGCAGTGAAACAAATATGAATGAAGCAAAATTCAGATAACTGAGGTAAGAACTTAAATAAAATAATAATAAAATAATAAAAAAGAAAAAGAAAAAGAAAAAAGAGAGAGGTAGAATTTACCTTTTTCCTGCGGCTTTCATATTCTTCCAGAATGTTGTGGTTTAGAAAAAATATAGAATTAGCTTGAGCAATAGTATCTTCAATCGCAACCTCCAACTCCTCAATAGTAGCAGGCATCTGAATGTAGACAAGGAAGACAGATACAAAATTATGAAAGGTTATAAAACAAAGAGCTAAGCGACTTGACCACCTATGTTACATGGACATGATTA
Source organism: Vaccinium darrowii (assembly GCA_020921065.1). Classification (NCBI taxonomy): domain Eukaryota; kingdom Viridiplantae; phylum Streptophyta; class Magnoliopsida; order Ericales; family Ericaceae; genus Vaccinium; species Vaccinium darrowii. The sequence continues at coordinate 31,112,298 of CM037158.1, read as the reverse complement.
TTATGGATGTTGACTGCGGGTATGTGTCCAAGCGTCGATTTCATCAAATTCTTATGCCTAACAACACATGGATGAATCATCACTATATTCATATTTCATGATATGTCTGCTGCATTTTCTAGGGTAAGATGATTTTTTGAGGGTATTGTTTATGTGAGGGTGGAAGTGAGCCTTCTAGGAATATGGCGGGCACTACTATGATTCTTAAGACCACCAACGGTTGAGAAGGAGAGAGCTCGGGGAAGCCTTAGAGAGGGAAAGAGAGAGGGAGGTATGGCAGTGGGGCATCAACCAGAGATTAATGCTTGCTCAATGTGCCTTCAAGTGGTGTACTAAATGCTTTTTCTACTTAGTGTCAACTCTTCATTATATACGAGCCTTGGGGGAGGAGAGAACCAGCTGTCAGGCTCATCCCCATTGGTGGCCAGAGTGGAGGTTGACATGCTCGGAGTCAAGGTATAGGCAATTTGGGGATTGTACCTGTGAAAGTATACAAAGTATAAAACCCTATACTTTATATACTTTCACAGTACCATGGAACCAAGTGATTCATAGAGGCCCATATCATATGACAGAGTCAGGTGGTAAGTAATATAAGATCTCCAAGGTGTCATATGGTAGGCATGACACATCTTCCAAGGTGTTGGATGTCGGTCAACAACCCCCAACTTAGATCTCGTTGAGGGCAGGCTCATCCTTTCTAACAAATCGCTTGCTCTAGCCTCCAAACCACATGCCTCCTTAGGTCCCAATCGAGGCAACTATGCCATGCTCCCAGCTTAGGGTGTTGTTGGAGTTGCCTTTAATTATTTGTGGACGACTCATGGATCACGGAGAGCACCATAGTGAAGGCTCTCTAGATCAAAGGCAAGGGCTATTGCAGAGGATATCCTTATAGTTGAGGTGAGGTGCCTGGTCGCACCTCGGGAGGACATCCTGGGAGGATGCTATTTGCCCAGATGGGCCCTTCCACTGGGGAGGGCGTGTCTTTGCCCGGATGACTCCTTCCTTCCGGAGAGGGTGTATCCTTGCCCGGATGTCTCTACCTCTGTGGGAGGAGATATCATTAGCCTAATGCTTGCTTATAGGAAAGGTAACCATAGGCAACCTTGCTCCTTCGGGCGCAGACCACCCAGAGGTGAGACGGGCAAAGGCAATCTCACTCATCTAGAGGCGGCCATGCTCATCAAGGAGTGAGTTTCCTGAAGGTGTTAGAATGTAGAGAGAAAGAGAGATCAAAGGTTTTCTCATTATCTTGGTAAAATGGGTCTATACACCAACATATACAAGACCAATACTATACATGACCAAACTATCCCTAGGAATAGAAAACATAACAAAGTGAACCCTAATTTAACATAACTTAACACTCCACCTCAAGTTGGTGCAAAGATATCTATCAAGCCCAACTTGAATACAATGGGGTGAAAACTTTTACTACTAAGACCCTTAGTAAATACATCGGCCAATTGGTCTTCGGATCTCACGAAGGGCATGCATATCAAACCGTTGCTTAGCTTCTCCTTGATGAAATGCCTATCAATCTCAACATGCTTTGTTCGATCATGTTGAACAGGATTGTGAGCAATATTTATGGCTGCTTTGTTATCACAGTAGAGCTTCATAGGACCACGATCAGGAAATCCCAAATCACGCAAGAAGGTTTGGAGCCATAAAAGCTCACAAACACCATGAGCCATGGCTCTGTACTCAGCCTCTGCACTAGATCTAGCTACCACAGATTGCTTCTTACTCCTCCATGTAATCAAATTCCCTCCAAGGAAGGTGCAATAGCCAGAAGTAGATCGCCTATCATCAATAGAACCTGCCCAGTCTGCATCAGTGAAAGCTTCCAATCTCAAGTGACCATGATTGGAGAACAAAACTCCTTTACCTGGGGCAGATTTAAGATACCTCAAGATACGATAAACTGCATCAAGGTGACTAGTACGAGGTTCATGCATGAACTGGCTCACAACCCCCACAGCATAGGAAATATCTGGTCTAGTGTGAGATAAGTATATCAGGCGACCCACAAGTCTCTGATATCTCTCCTTTTCTGTAAGCTCCCCCACATTGCTACAAAGATGATGGTTGGCCTCAATGGGAGAATCGGCTGGCTTACATCCCAACATACCAGTTTCTTCCAGGAGATCAAGGATGTACTTCCTTTGAGAGATAAAAATGCCTTTGTCAGATCTAGCCACTTCCATTCCAAGGAAGTACTTCATAGACCCCAAATCTTTAATCTCAAACTCTTGAGCAAGAAGAGCTTTAAGGCTAACAATCTCATTCACATCATCACCTGTCATGATTATGTCATCCACATAAACAATAAGAATGGCAATCTTACCATTACTCCGCTTGATGAACATAGTATGGTCAGCATGACTCTGTTTGTATCCAAATCTCAGCATGGCTTTGAGAAACCTGTCAAACCATGCTCTAGGAGATTGCTTCAATCCATAGAGTGCCTTCCTAAATCGACACACTTTTCCCTCGGTCTGAGATAAAGAAAAACCCGGTGGAATGGCCATGTACACCTCCTCCTCTAATTCGCCATGGAGGAATGCATTCTTCACATCAAACTAGTGAAGAGGCCAATTTAAATTTGCAGCACAAGAGAGTAAAACTCGCACAGAGTTCATCTTCGCTACAGGGGCAAACGTCTCCTCGTAGTCAATACCATAGGTTTGTGTAAAGCCCCTGGCAACAAGTCTTGCCTTGTATCTCTCAACTGTCCCATCAGCTTTGTGTTTCACAGTGAACACCCATTTGCATCCCACAGGTTTCTTTCCTCTTGGAAGAGATACTAACTCCCAAGTGCCATTCTTTTTTAAAGCCGTCATCTCCTCTACCATAGCTTCTTTCCACTTAGGTATCATGAATGCGTCCTGCCAATTCTGTGGAATAGATATAGAAGAAAGAGACGAAATAAAAGCATAATGCGAAGGAGATAAACGGTCATAAGAAACAAACTGGGAGATAGGATGTTGGGTGCATGACCGAACTCCCTTTCTAAGAGCAATAGGAGCATTAAGATCATCAACAGCAGTAGGGAAAGAATCATTACCAGATGAATCAGCGGGAGAGTCCGAAACTGGAGTAGGTGATGGAAATTGGCAAAGTGGCACTGCACATGTAGACTTGTCTTTATTCCTTCGAGAGAAGGTCTGCAAATTTGGCCTATCCAGCCTTTCCCGAACATCATGCTCTGCTCGTTCTGCAGGTAAAGGTGCTTTCTCCCCCTCACCATGACAAGGTAAAGGGTAAGACCACGACTCAGGAGTATGAAATGTCAACATCTCTTCCTGTCTCTCATTCTCCCCCTGAAGAGATGAAGTGGATAGAGGATAAAGGGGTTCTGTTTCCCAAAAAGTGACATCCATGGAGACATACATTTTGCGAGAGTGTGGGTCATAGCATTTATAACCCTTCTGAGTGGAAGAATAGCCAAGGAAAACACACTTGCGGGCTTTGGGATCCAGCTTACCACCTGTATGCTTAGGAGCATGAACAAAACACACACAACCAAAGACTTTGGGTGGGAGAGATGAGACCCGAGAACAACCTAAGAGAACCTTAATCGGAGTTTGGAACTGAAGAACACTAGACGGCATGCGATTGATAAGAAAAGCCGCAGTAAGGACAGCTTCGCCCCAAAAGTGTTTAGGAACATTCATGGTGAACAATAGAGAGCGGGCAACCTCAGCAAGATGGCGATTCTTGCGTTCGGCAACTCCATTTTGTTGTGGAGTGCCAACATAAGAAGTCTGAAAAAGAATGTCATAGTCATTAAGATACGCCCGAAAAGTCCCATCTATATACTCAGTCCCATTATCACTACGGAGTACTTTAACATTGGCATCAAATTGAGTACGCACCATTTGGTGAAAAGATTTAAAGCACGAAAAAACCTCATTTTTTGCCTTTAGTAAATACACCCAAGTGACACGAGAATAACAATCAATAAATGTCACAAACCAACAATAACCAGACAGAGATGTGACTGGAGAAGGACCCCAAACATCGGAATGAATGACCATAAATGGCGAATCACTTCTTTGATTTACCGGAGCATAAAAGGAGCGTTTATGTTTCGCAAGCTCACAAGCTTCACAAAGGAACTGACTCCGAGAACATTGCTGAGCCAAACTAGGGAACAATTTTTCTAAAATTCCAAAGGATGGATGACCCAATCTACGATGCCACTGATGTAGCAAGGAAAGAGCAGAACCTGTATCTGCAGCAAGAGCTTGACTACATGACAAAGGTGGACTAACTGGATTAGGTGCAGACTCCAAAAAATAAAGGCCCTCATGTGCTTTACCACTGCCAATCATCCTTCCCGTATCCAGTTCCTGAAAGACACAATGTGTAGGAAAAAATGTTACGGAACAATTTAAGGATTGGGTAAGACTACTAACGGATAAAAGGTTAGTAGAAAAATTGGGAACATGGAGAACTGAGGAAAGAGAAATGGTTGGAGAATAATGAATAGAACCTTTCCCGGAAATAGCAGATAAAGAACCATCGGCTACTCTAACTTTATCCTTACCAGAACAAGTAGAGTAGGAATCAAAATATGATGAACAACCCGTCATATGATCCGTAGCACCCGAATCTATAATCCAAGGACGGGAGCTAGAAGCACTGAAAGCACTAGCATGAACAGAAGCAAAGAAATCAGAGGCAGTGGATGTAGCGGAAGTGGAAGTAGAAGCAGTGGTAGATGGAGCGTCAAGCCTAGCCAATAGGCGCCGAAGAGTTTGTAACTCCCCCTCAGAAAAAAGGGCGCCAACTTGAGTAGTTGTGAAAGCCTCCATGTGTACCAACAATTTCCGTTTCAAATCACCGTAAACCGACCCTACGAATGAATCCGGAACGTCGAAAGTAGTCTAGAACACGTCTCGGTCCTCCAAAAATGGTCCGGAGCAGTCAAAACACGTCCGGAGCAGTCAAAACACGCCCGTAACAGTCAAATTACCTGAAGTGGACCCCGCGAATGAATCCGGAACGTCGAAATTAGTCAGGAACAAGTCTTGGAGCTCCCAAAAGTGGTCAAAATTGGTCAAAATGGCTGCTTGAACCTTTCTGGACCCTCCAGAGAGGTTTTAGAACCTTTTGACAGCCGCTGAACCCTCTGGACCCTCCGTTTGACCTCTCTGACACGCGGAATGAGCCCCCTGACAGCACCCTGACCCTTTTGACCAGGGGCGTGAACCGTTGACTGACCCCTTGACCTCCTTCAACCTCTGACTGGCGCGTGTAAAACACGCCTGCGAGTGGATCTCACTCGACGCCACGCGCCGCCTTTCTCCGGCGCGTGACGCCACCTCCGACGTCGTCCGGCGACCTTCCACCTACCACGGTGATCGTCTCTCGAAGGTCTACAAAACCCTATGCTCCAAACTCGATTTCGATCAACCTACGTGAGTCCGATAGCCATGAAACATGCCGATTGCCTTCCGCCTGCTTTCGTCGAGCTTCAAAGTGATCGTGAGCACTATTCCGGCGACCAACGACGACGAGGTTACCACCAGCTGAGGCTATCAGAGGTCGTACGACGTTCGTACGATGGATGGAAGGGAACCCAGTGGGTTTCGATCGTATAAAAGGGTGACTGGAAGTAACGATGGTTGAACAGTGGCAACAAACGACTGACAAACACAGTCAACTGAGGAAAACGATCTCTAAGCTCTACAAATCACCATCAATGAAGGATGGGTGCTCTGATACCATGTTAGAATGTAGAGAGAAAGAGAGATCAAAGGTTTTCTCATTATCTTGGTAAAATGGGTCTATACACCAACATATACAAGACCAATACTATACATGACCAAACTATCCCTAGGAATAGAAAACATAACAAAGTGAACCCTAATTTAACATAACTTAACAGAAGGTATTGGGCCCAGAGGTGGGGCGGCCAAGGGCACTCCTCGAGATGGCATGCCCACAGGTGGGGCACCCAGAGGAGTAATGACCAGAGGCACTCTTGGAGATTGCACCCTCAGAGGTGGAACGCCAGAAGGCATGCTCAATTAGTGGTGGGAGTCCGCTGGGTTAGGACAAGGGTTGCTTAGGGACATTCCACGAGGTGGAGTCCCACCTCATACCCGCAAGTATAAGAGTTCCACGAATGGTTACCTGATAATCTCAAGTACCAAAAATATACTACCTCTCCGGATGGATCTCTTCTAGTTCTCCCATTCTCAATCACTCCTCTTTGATCACATTACAAACTCAAAAGTGCAGAAATGATCAGTATAGTAATCACAGTGGGTGGTAGCAGTTGTAAGGCTCTAGGAAATTTTAATTAGTTTTTTCCTAAAAACTTTGTCATCATCTAACATGGTTGAAACTTGAAATGGTTTAAGTATTTTGGTAGAAACATAAACACCTCATGAGGATCTTGATTCATTATCTTCTCTTTGAAAAACAGAGGGTCTATGTGGCATGAGGGTGACATCTAGCAGGATCTTTGATGACTTTTTAACCAGTTATAAACCTATTGGCTATTAGGAATACAGGAAGATACTGGGGTAATTTTGGTGATTTGGATGGGAACCTACACCCATAAAAAGGGGACTTCTATTTACACACACATTTAGCTTAGTACACCCCAAACCACAGTCTAGGATATTTCCCAGTAATTACTAATGAAATTACCAGAAGTATCAAAAATCCTTATTTCAGTGGACACTCCAATTCATAGTACACCCACCAGCCGCCTCCCAAATGTCCACTCATGTGTCCCAACCCTCCCCACCTTCCTTGTCAAGGACACCTATTCCCCACCCTCGTCCAAACACCACAGGCCTACAGCCCATCCCCAAGAACCCCGACTCTCCAACATCATGTATGAGTTTGTCGTATTTAGGGCTTCAATCTATCATTTTCCCGTGTGATCATCCTTTTGTGATACCACCTCATATATGCTTTTGTTTTACCACCACACACTGTATTTGTTTTGCTATCAACTTGCACTAGTTGATGGCAAATTTTATCCTCGCACAATTAAGTTCATTGTACTAAACTTGCACTAGTTGATGGCGAATTTTATCCTCGCACAATTAAGTTCATTGTGCTAGGCTAGCATTACTTTATTTTGAGTTTTTTCCTTGATGCTCTAAGTCCAAATTCATGACCAGTTTTCCTTACTTTGCTGGTCATCAATCATGCCATAGGATAAAATTTACTCATCGACATGATGCAAAGATGAACCTAACCTTAAGTGCTTCACAAATTGTTCACTTTTCCCCAAATCCCTGTTAATTGTGTCTTGGTGATTTGGATCTTCTCTAACCAATTTGCCGTGAGTAGAGAGGCGGCCCAGACTCATCTACTAGTTTTACAGAAAATAATTGATCAACTTGGGACAAACTCCAAGAAACCACGCTAACTTGCAAAATAGGGCTCATAACAAAACAAAGCGTATTTAAGGTAAAAATAAAGGGGCGAGAATCTATAGTCTTGTGAGACTACAATAGCCTAGCTTTGATACCATATTAAAGCATCCCACTCGACACGAATTGGCCATGAGTTTAGAGCCGACCCAGCCTCATATATGTTTGTGTTTACTGGTAATAATAATTTAGTGTGGGACAAATTCTAACAATTGCTATATATAACTTACCCTTCCTTTTTCTCGTTTTCTGTGATATTTTCTTCACTTCATTCTAAATCTGTCACACAATACCATGGACGAATAAAGGCTTGGCGTGAGATGAATTGAAATTGAGGCTTGGCGAGAGGTGAATTGAAATTGCAGCTTAGCGCCTCTCCTCTTGGAAAATCAATTGTAGTATGTGCATGTAGACAGTTATGGTTAGTCCCTATGTAGCATAGATATGGACACGGACATGGCCGGAGACATGGATATGGATACAAGACACTGCAATTTGCAAAGAATGGAGACATGGACACATATGTTGTATAACACACTTTTACCCCAAAACTTTTGATGTTATCAATATTTATAAAAACACCCAGCTGTGTCCCTCAACATGTCTGCGGCATGTCCCACCATATTATTTAATGGACCCCGAATGTCTTCAACGTGTTTTTTGTAACGCCCCATGTAGACCACTGGCCCAGTACCCTGATTTGATCCACTAGCCACACCACATAGCCCAAAATGCTTAAGCCCAAGGTATTAGTAGTAGCCCACATGATTTGTTATATGCCAAAGATCACTCATGTAAAAAGCCAATGTGGGACTAAACACCATCTACCCTTAACCGAGGGTATTACAATCTTCCCTCCTTAGGGATGCAACGTCGTCGTTGCATAGTCCCAGCAACCTCCCCTGGTGTCCGTGGTGGCAGAGTGTATCCTACCCACCACTTGGACCAAGGCAGGGCTCTGATACCATTTGTAACGCCCCATGTAGACCACTAGCCCAGTACCCTGATTTGATCCACTAGCCACACCACATGGCCCAAAATGCTTTAGCCCAAGGTATTAGTAGTAGCCCACATGGTTTGTTATATGCCAAAGATCACTCATGTAAACAACCAATGTGGACTAAACACCATCTACCCTTAACCTAGGGTATTACATTTTGTGTTCCCAGACTGTCCTACACGGTGTAGCGATCTCTAGGAGTGTAGAGGTTAATCCTGATGGCACTATTGACATAATTAAATTATATCTAAGCTAATGCGTTCAAGTGACAATAGTGATTAAAAGCTAATGCACCTAATATGGACAAAAAAGTTGACAAAACAAACACATAATCATGTACTATTTTTCACCATGATTTGAAGTTTAAATCACGGCCGGGCATAGGTCGACCAAGCAGCCGCCTAGGGCCCCCGGTTTTTGGTCCAATAATAGGGCCCCCAAATGAAGGGATATACTAAATATAATGTATGTCAAACATTCTAACAGCCGGCTGTTGTAGCGTGGTGGTAACATATCTGTGTCCTGGGCTAGAGTTCATAGGTTCAATCCTTGAACCCTTCGACGATTTTTTGAAGTTTTACAAAAATAAGCTTCAATTTGTATGCGCTGAGGTTTGAAATTGCGACCTTCAATGAGGAACCCAGTCATCTTACCACTGAAGTGCAAGGTAAATTTACTGGTCCACGAACAAATAATTTATATATAGTGAAATTAAAGGCCCCATTTTCAAACCCCGCTTAGGGCCCTGAAAATCTCGGGGCCAGGCCTGGTTTAAATGGACATCAAACTTCAAAATAGAAAACAAACCTCAATAAATGTAAGTTCAAGTTCTGTAGTGCGAATCGCAACAGACTCTGCATGTCTTTCCGCAGCTGACAATTGCTGTTTAAAGTCCTCCACTTCCTTCTCACCTAATCAAACAAATTAGAAGCAAATCATAAGGCATTGAGTTAGCATGGACTACTTGTGACGATAAAGCCCTGAAAAAACTGCAATAAGATACTAGAAAGTCGGGGTTGGAGAGCTGATATGGTGCAACCGGAATATTCCATTAGATAATGTAGAGAGAGAGACTCCCAAAATGGGATACAAAGAGATAAACTCTTGATAATTATACTCTTAAAATGACAAAAGCTGGCCAAAATGAAAGACTCTTACACTATTTATACTACCCCTTATACTAAGGACACAAAAAGGCATTAAGACCCTTAATAGCTACTACATCATGAAAGCATGAATCAATAGTACCGATGCTTCGAGACAAAACTGAACGGAAATATATTAGGTTTCAATTAGAAGACACAACTGTTCTCAGGCAAAAACCTGAGATAATTCCTTAGAGTGAGAAAACTAGCAATTGAAACCAGTACAAACACAAGAGCAAACGTACTTATCGCCTGTTTGGATGGCGTATTGGTTTTGGGAGATTAAATAGTAAGGGGGGTAAAATAGTTGGAGGGATTAAATAGGAAGTGTGGACCCACATTGATGTGAAAGTTAAGAAGGGGATTAAATAGTTCATGGTTTGGATGAGGGATAAAAACTTAATGGTACTGGAACATGATGGATTCAGAGAGACACGAAGATATAAAATGAGATTCAATATTCAAAAAATAGAAACCTTCTGAAATGGATTAAGCTCAAATCTATTGAATGCAATAACTTACAATATTTTAAATGTAAAGACGCTTGCTGGACAAAATTCTCTTGTTGTTTGACGTTGACCTCCATCTCCCGAATCTGAGCCACAAAGAAAAAAAAGAATTTCAGACTGACATTTACCTAAATTAATTGCTCCACAGTAATGACCTTTCAAATAAAAGAACCTAAAAGGTATATGCATGATAGCACATAAGGGAACATACACTTTCTAATTGTTATATATATAAAAGACCACTTGGATTCTAATCGGCTTGGAAGTTCCAGCCAACATTTTCAAAGTTTTTAATATGTAGCTTTTTTCGGATATCCATGTTAGCACATAGCAATGCTATGGTTTTCTTTTTGTAAGCAACGCATGCAAAAATACTACGGCACTTCGGATTTGCTGATCGTGATTATCATCTTGGTCTTGGAGAAGTCCCATTCAAAGTTTATATTGAAATCCATGAAGTGTATTCCACGGGTATTAACATCTACTCAGAAAAATCCCAGTCTGATGACCATATACAAGTACAACTCATTCAATCAGTATACAAAGAAGACAGATTATACATGACATGATCAAATACCACAAGGTAACATAGCTATGAAGCAAAACTTAGATTTAAATCTGGCCAGTAACCCCGTGTTGGGAAAAGTTTGAACGTCAGTGTTTGGGAAAATAGAGTAACCATCATTTGATGCGACTCTCAACCAAGACAAACAGAAAAGAAGCCTCAAAGTCCTCCAGATGAGCATTTTACTGCTTTTCCTAAAAAGGTCAATGACAAGGGACATCCATAAGCAAAGTGACCATCCATTGAAGCTCTACATAGAAATAGAAACCCACAATCACCACATCTCTTCTCGAGACCAGATGCCCACAGCCTAGACACCTCCTACCTCTTGCTAGGAGAAACGGAATGCCTCTATCCATGCATGGCGGAAGGAGGAGCGAGCAGCTTTCAGCTCATAACTACCTAGATAAAAGAAGAGGGAAGCCCGAGGCACTCAATTTAGGGGTGCTTTGGCTTAAGGCACAAAATCCAGGACCTTCATGGAAGGTGATAGCAAGCCCAATGCAACTCAGAATCCTCCCCCTGTTCATGGGAGTGCCAACAATGCAGGTCCATCAACCAATTGGATCAACAACAGATCCGTCCCACTTAATTTCTCCATCTGGAACTAGGGTCTGTTTGGTCTTCGGAAATGAGAATGATGCCATGTAAGATCTTCTGCTAATGCCCTTACATTCAATCCAATATTCCTAACAAGTGTTTGTAGTTTACCAATGGAATATGTTGGGGTTTCTGAGTAGCACCACTCTTTCTTAAAGAACTTCTGCTAATGCCATCCTATTCAATCCAATATTTTTTTATTAAGTGCACCTAAGTACATGTAGTTTACCAACTCAAGTAAGCTGGGGTTTCTGAGTAGCGTCACGCATTGGACACTTTATAATTGTCCAAAGCCTAAAAAGAAAAAGAAAAAAGAAAACGAGCAACTGACCAGCAGTTAAAAAAAACACATTCAGTATTGGTTAGTTTATGCTGAAAGGGCCAAACAACCTGAACAGCATCAAGGAAACGGTTATATTCACATGATGGGATCCCTATTTCTACAACTGTAAGTGTTTATTTCTAAAACACCAGGTAGTAAAGATCTTCCTAACTATGGCAAATATGATACATGTATCCTGCACATTACCCTGAACACAATAAATAAATTATGTGGGGCCAAGTGTCAAGAGAAGGACAACTGTCATAATTATAACCAGCTAGCACGATAACATAGATTAGTGAACCACCTTTGCTTCAAGTTCAATTGAGGCTATCTTTCTTTCAGCAAAACTTCGTCTGTCAGCAACCGCTTCAATGATTAAATTCTGGGAAGAGAGAACAGAAAAGTGACAATTAAAACAGCAGATGAACAAACAAATATTATGCCAATTTCCAACTACCAGAATATTGATGATGGGCAAAACTATATCTCCCATCATAAAGAGTATCTATAAACTAAGGCACGGGAATGTCAAAACTGAAGCCAAACAGATTACAACCTTAATTTCAATTGCACATCCAAACCGTCGAGCATTTAACCTTCCCGCAGTGTCAACCAGCTTTGCCAGGACAGTGTCCAGGTCACCCTCCTGTTCCATCGATTTAAGTTTTTTCTTTCTTTGATCTACAAACACCAAGACAGGGTAATATGAAAACCCTAAACCGTGTGCAACATTTTTATTCAAAAAAGAAGAATCTCAAAGATTCTTACCGATACGGTTTTCCAGTTCACATTGTTTCCTCTTCTCAAGTCGTGCTGAGCTCATAATATCCTCCTACAAAAAAGCATACATTTTTTATTCATAATCACAAGCACACAGAGGCATAGGGATATTAGGAAAACTGTAGAGAACACTTTTACAATAATAAGATGTTTAAATTTCTTTTGGAGAAGCGCGGCAAAAGATCTTGTACCTTACATGTAAGAGTTGGATCTCTCTGAGCGCATGTAAGTTCACACAAAAAGACACAAAGTTTTCAGGAAAACCCATTGCAGGTCCAGCAAAATAAGCACCACGTATGCCTAAAAACCATATCGGCTACGAAGTGATTTTTTTTTTTGGGGGGACGTAATGTAGGTACATCGGGATTCTTTGGGGAAGTTTTTTTTTCCAGATTCTATAAGATCACGTATCTTATTTTGCGCTTGAATAGTTCTCAATATTTAGAAGCAAAACTGGGGAATGAAACAAAGGACGTTGATTAAAAAAAAATTCAACCATTACATATCTTTCTTGATGCAATAACAATATGCACACTAAAGATTACAAAAATAAAAATTTTACTGACTCATTGACATACCCTTGTCGTATATTTCGTTTGGAACGTGGTACCTCATCCCATGATTCATAAGCTAACACTTGTAATAAAATGGAAATAAATTTTGGAGGTTGATATCAACTACAAATCTTTTTTTTTTTTTTTTTGGTTCGCAAAAAAAAGGAAACTAATGCAAATGAAAGAGTTACTTTAAGTTTGAGTAAACTTCTTTCTTATAAACTAAAGGTGACGAAAAATTGACTCTTTGTACTGTTCAGTTTGTGTTGCTTTGCCATTGTATGTTTGAAGTTCTAGCCCAGTTACGAACGGGGTCTTTCTCAAGGGGTAGAAGTTCTCACTGGATTCCCATGCTTTGAATTGGGTTTCAAGATTTAGGGAGAATTTGTTACCCATAGGAGGTTCCACAAGTAAATCCCCTTGACTACACCTCTAGAAGCCCTAAATCCCCTTCTACAAATCTTTCACACACAACGGAAACGAAAAATCAGCATAACACTAATCCGTAAGTGAACCTACAACATTGTGTCTTGCGTTAGTTTTGGAGCTAAATCTGGTACAAGTGCACTCAACAAAACCTCAGTAAGACGACGTTCACTTGGAGCTGAGGTTTTCAGAATTACGGGTGGCAGAGGTTCTGAACACTTGCAATGAGGACAAGAGACCAGGACCAGATGGTTTCACGATGGTTATCTTACAAACAGCTTGGAACACATTTAGGGTAGTGTTGCTCTATTCTAACATCTTTTAGAAAGGCTCTTCTGAAAGAAGTCACAACGCTGCCTTCATCACCTAAACTCCAAACGAGAGGTTGGAGTTGATTAAGAGATTAGCCAATAGGTCTTGTGGGTTTCATTTTGTAACTCCTAGTGGAAATCCTAGCATTGTGGTTCTGTGAGACAAAATTCTCCTGTAGGGGGAGGGCAAATTCTAGATGCAATCTTAATAGAAAAAATGGCCAATAATAGAATCAAGTAGAGACGACGGTAATTATTGGAATTCCAGACACAAAGGCTTTAGGTTTCAGTGCAAAATGCATAACATATTTCTGCTGGTTCTTTTCCACATCTAGGTTTTCCGCTTTGGGGAAGCCTTCCCCTCTAGCTTCTTTTTCAGTTGCAGGCAAGAGACATGAAGGTCCTCTTTTCCATATTGTGCTTGTGGAAACTCTCCGTAGCATCCTGAAGAAAGCAAAGTAGAGCGAAGCGATCAGATGGTTTAAGGTGAGTGGTATGCATGGACAAGACAGTACCACCTCCTTTTTGTGGACGATAGTAGAGTTTTCTGAGAGCCTAGTGAGGAGCAATGTTGCACTGGATATAGGTTTTGATCCGTTACTGTTGTTTTTAGGTTGTGGTAAATGTTGGGAAAAGTTAGGTCATTGCACTTTGAGAAGTGAATGCTGACACAAGATCGAATTGTACAAAAAACCAAAATTGCGGATAATTCGATTTTGACTAATATTTCTGATCAGTAATCAGGAAGCCTCAATGGTACTTAGAGAGGGCATCCTTCCCTTGTGTATTCAGGTTTCCCTCTTGGATATACCTACTGTCTGTTCTACTGTGGTCTAGGATGATGCAGAGAGATTCAAGAATGATTGGCTGGATGGAAAAGACAACACCTTTCTACAGGCAATAAGGTCACCTTGACAAACAATACCTTGGCTAGCTTGCCAACCTACTACATGTCTCTTTTCAACGTTCCAGCTTCAGTTGAAAAGAGACTTGGTTAGTTCTTGTTAATAAGTAATGATCATCGCATCAATAAATCAACCAAGGGAATGCCACCAAGATTGAACCCTTCATCACTAGAAATGTGCCAAAAATATGAAGGCTCACTTTACCTGCGAATAGAGACAATCTACAAAATCTGCAAAAAGAATCTAGACTAGCAATCACAACCGCCAAAACCTGACTATAAAAAATAGTCATAAAACCACTCTTTAAAAATGAAAATACTCCTCACTCGAAAAGATCTTCTATTACATTTCCGCTAAAGCATCCCTAAGACGCAACAGATCTGCCAACCAAGATTTCTTCTTTTGTTTCCCAATTCTTGCACCTCTCCGGCTCTGCATCATCCCAGCCACGTGTCATCATGAAGCACTCACTCAATCCAATCAAAGTGAAAAAAATATTGGAAAGCTCTATTGCAACATAGCGTTGGATTAGCAAATAAAAAACTGATCCTTCCACAAAAACAACACCAGTTTATGAGGAATCTCTTTCGCTTTATGACATAAGGATGTCAATGGTCAAGTATTCTTCGTGAGTCGTCCTCCACGCAAATTCCCACCTTGGAAGTCACCCCCAACTTCCATACGTCAGGTCACAGGAACCAAACACCTAACTCCTTAAAAAAACAAAGAAACCCATCAAATCCTCCGCTCGCACTCCCCTCCGCCAAATGCTTTCCTCCTCCTCACAATCCCTTTGAAAGCAGTTAAAATGAGCAGCCCACACATGTGCTTTATTTCTGAATCATGCAGAGGTCTGGGTTGTGAGTCTTTTGGTGTCAACGGATATAGGAAATATGAAACAATATCCCCAAACACTACCAAAGTCGTAAGCCAACAAATGATCAAAGAGACTTCTCAATCGGTTTGTTCCCACCACATAAGTGTCTCAAAACTTCACATGGTTTCAACTCCTGTCTCCTCTGACACATGTCAAACACCCTTCCATAACACCTTCCAATTAGGACAAGACGCTCCTATTGGTGTCTATTTAGCCGAGTGCTCGTCATACTTAGAAACCACCATCCTCCACTGAAATTTATCCCTCTTGCAAGCAAAACTTCACAACTGTTTTCTGTAAAGCCTTGGTAATGGCTTTCATTGCACTTCTTAAGTGATTGTAATCTGTATTAGGATTAAGTACAAATGTGGATTATTTTGTAGGTCTGCCTTCACTTGCTGTATGAATGTAGGTCTGCCTGGGCTTGCCGTATTTAGTGGTTCTTGACAGATGACCTTTTTGTGACACTTTGAATGTCCATTCAGAATGAAACAGAGCTCAACAGAAATGAAATGTCCCTATTAGTTTTGTTCATGAAAAGTGCACTTAACTTGCAAGTTTACTCAAATGAAACAGATTTAAGTGCACTTTGAGTGATATACAGTCTCTATTAGTAACATGTTCTGTTTTATTGAAAAACTACTTGGATGAAGCCCTTCCCGGTTGTTTTATTTTATTTTTTTTTATGAATCCTCGCGTAGACCCTTGAAAACAAGTTTTAAACTAGGGTTGCAAATGAACCGAGTCGTTCGCGAGCAGCTCGAGGCTCGACTCGGCTCGGTTCGGGACATAAACGAACGAGCTCGAGCCAATATTATTAGCTTGTTTTGTAAACGAGCCGAGCTCGAGTTTGCCAATACTCGGCTCAAGCTATATATATATATATGGACTCCAACTTTCGAGCCCAGACGAGCCAAACTTGAACCCAACTAATATTGGGCGAGCCGAGCTTCGAGCCCAAGTTTCTCAGCTCATTTCGAGCTCGAGCCGAGCTCAAGCCAGTCCAGAATCTGGCGAGCCAAGCTTGAACATGCTGAAGCTCGGCTCGCCTTGATTACAGCCCTATTTTAAACACATTGAATGGTTTGGATCGTTGAAATTTGATCGGGAAATAGGAGTCTCGCATGGAAGCCGTGTGCAGGATCCCTTATAGGATCCTATAGACTTTCTGAACCAAATTTTGACGATCTGAACCGCTCAATGTGTTTAAAACGTGATTTCCAAGGCCACCACGAGGAATCACCCAAAAAAAATAAAGGGAAGGGCTTCATCCGAGCAATTTTTCATATACAGTTTATCAAAAAATGCTCGGATGAAGCCCTTCCAGGTATTTTTTTTTTTTGGCGATTCCTCATCTTGGCCCTTAAAAACACGTTTTAAACACATTGAGCGATTCGGATCATCGAGATTCGACCCCGATCCATGGGGTCTGCACAAAGTTCTTATATTAAGGTCTTCATTGGATCACACACACACACACACACACACAAGATCTCATCCACAACCCTTCCGTCTGGGACTCACCTGATCAAATTTTCACGATCCAAACCGTCCAATGTGTTTATAGCGTGCTTTTAAGGGTCTACATGAGAAATCATAAAAAAAATGAATGGGAAGGGCTCCATCTGATCAGTTTTTCATAAAACTACATTTATACAGTTTTTTTCATAAAACTACATGTATAACAGTTTTTTTCATAAAACTACCTTATACATGTAGTTTTATGAAAAACTGCTTGGATCAACAATGAAAAACTTCTTGGATCAACAACATTTGGATCCTAACAAAACATGGTGCACTTATGGCACAAACAACAGGGCAATAATCAAGAGTCTTGTCCAAAATCCTCCGAAAGCCTAGCTCCGATACCATGTTAAAACATCCAACTCAAAACCAATTGACAATGAGGGGAGAGGCTGCCCAAACTCATATGCCAGTTTTAGAGGTACTAATTAACCAATGTGGGACGAGCTCTAACATGCTTGATCCAAAGAGTTTTTCGAAAAGCTTGATAGGAACTGGTGTTCTGAGAATTGTTTGGATTGAGCACTTACCGATATTCGAATAAGTTAATTTTTTACAGGTATCCATAAGAACATGTTTTAAACAAGTTGAATGCGTCAGATTATTAGCGTGGGGCTCTGATACAAACTGTGTTTTTTTATGTGGTTTTTATGTATTCCTAGAACCGGCCCCTATATATATATATATTTGGAGAGAGAGAGAGAAAGAGCATTGCATCTTTTTGTAATGGTCTCCTTTTACCGTCTTTTCTTCTACTAGGACTTGTCAATTCAAAAAGAATGTGCTCTATGTTTATCTTCCAACATATAGACAAGGACGTATAACATAATTTGCTCTATCACCAAAATGAAGAAGCTTACACGCTGCCTTTGAAGTTTGGCCGCCTCATCCTCTGCATGTCTTAGCTCTGCGTGAAGATACTTCGAACTTTCATTGATACGCATGATAGTTTCTTCAAGTTCCTTTTTCCTGGATGTAAGCCTCTCAAGTTCACCAACATCTTGATCTGTAAAGAAAACGGCAGTTTTGAAACAAACAGAAAATTATGCATGAGACTGATGTAGTTCAAGCAAAGGTTTACAGAAACATACTGCACAAAAGGAGACGAGAATGATCCACAGGTTCCACAAGGGCTGATACATGACCACCGTATCTAGATTTAGACCATCTATAATGATTTTCTGGAGTCCAAAAATCAAAAATTCCCAATCTTTGGATCTCATCAGCTCTCTGATCAGTTTCCTTCGAACCAATGTACTGAGCAAAATACAAATACTTTAGAAACCCAACTGAAAATTAATCACATAATAAGTTTATTTCCAAAAGTACGCCCAAAAACTATAAGAAATAATGTGAACTTAGTGCGTAGTAAGTTTACAGAATTTTTTAGGCCAAACTGCCCAATCAAGACGTCTTTGACAGCAACAGGAGCATCAAAAACCTGGTCCAGCCTAGAAGAGATCCCAAGGGCACGCATCTGCATAAATTCATATATTTGTAACTGTGGTTAGAATAGACACAAGCCTAATCGGGAATATCACTTAAGCCATATTAAAACATGCCTCCGCAGACACATGAAAGGGCTCTTCATCGCGGTTTCCATCTCCCACGTGATTTATGACTGGAAAATCTAATGATCCGAGGTTTTTTACCAATGTATCGCGATCCCCAGAATCTTGTGTTATGAAAGACTGCAATTAACAAAATTGAATGACAAAAACTATAGAAGAAATAATAACCTACAATAACCAACATATTCATATCTGTTCAAATGGAAGGCTATCACCAACCCTAATATAAATGTGAAGGACTTTTTGCCGCATAAACCATGCAACGTTGTATGAATAAGGAACCAACTTAAGCATAGAAATTAATGAAAACCAGAACATCTTGATAAAAAAAAAAAACAAAAAAATAGGAAGTAGGCCAAAAAGCTGCAGATTCCCAATTTCAATTCGAAAGTACAACAAAATCAATGAATAACACCACAACTGTACAATGGATAAAACATTAGATTCCTCACCACTACTCTTCTTACATAACCATTCAGTCCATTCTTCACCTTCAAATACCTCAACAATCATATTCACTATGGATCTTGGCAAAAAAAGTGTAATGTAGAATTCATTTGCTGTAATCTCAAGCATACTCTATACACTGAATGACTGCTACATGGACTGATCTGAATTAAACGACGTCAGGGGAGGGCTACAATGAAAGAAGGTGGTCTTACCATACCTTATGTCACCCAAACAACAAAATCCCACCCAGCTTTTACTATAGATACACATATTTACACATATATGTATGTATGCATGTATAGATATATATATACACATACATACATACATATATGTACATGTATAATGGTACGGATACAATAGAAAAAAAAGTTAATTGTCTCTGAGATTACTAAATTAGAAAAGCATAGGAGATAATAGAAGTCTTGTTCTCTAAGGTATTTCCCTAATTTCTGTATTGTCTACTTTGTTTCTGTATTGACTTTCTCGCATGAATGTAAGCTGACAAAGCAGGTGAATAGTTTGCATGGATCAGATGCTATGGTGGTCTGGTGTTTGTATGCTGTCTTGGAGCATGGGTTTTATGCAGAAGGGCACAAAGCAGGTTTTATGGCTGTTGCAGTACATGCATGTGTCAGTGTTGATTGCGTTAATGCATACTTTTGGCCCATTCAATTTCGTATCATCATCCATGTCCTATTTTTTAAACTTTTTGGCTTAGTTTGGCATGTGAAACAATGGAAAGGCCTGATAGCCAACTTTGGTGACTGACTTCTAATTGCCCTACACTGAAAATATGTCAAAATGGTTTACTATTTCCTGTCAGTGTAATTGGACTCAAAAATATTTTTCCTGGAATTGAGTTCTGATACGGTATGAGAAACCATTAGGAACCTGAATCATATCTTCTAAATTCAGCCTTATTTCCTGTTAGGAGCATGAATGGTACCGGCAAACAAGTGAATCCAGAACGATTATAAGTTGAGACTCCACAACTAAATAGTTGTGAAACCAAGGAAGAAAGTGATGAATCCAAATGAGGGCAACAAAAATTTGTAATCTTCAGCTAAACTTAGTGTGGGCAACCCGAAAAGGTAGCTTTTATTGACTATTTGCTGCCCGTGGTGGAGCATTAGGTGGCTCAAAAACTACATCGTAGGAGTTGTCACTTGACTTAGGTCAAACCAAGAACCAATGACACCATTTTCAAGGTTCGAGTCTGTTGTTACCAAAGAACTTGGTTCATGAGCTAAAGTACAAGATGAGAAGCCATTAGGCCATTGCAATGGGCTGCTGAGATTAATGGGCTATCTTGCATTTGGGAGAGTTATTTTCAGGACACCAGGGACGAGCTTGTTTTTTGCAGCTTGTATAGTTTGACCAAGAAGGCTAGAGATATTGCCTCGTTGAAGAATAAAATGGTTAATGATGTCAGAGATTGGCTTAGCTCTTTTAGAGGGGTCAAAGACTCCAAACTAAACAGGGACTCCTGCAATAATTGGAATTTTTCAAATGAAATTTTTAAGGTGTATACTGATAAAATAAAAATAAATAAATAAATTAAGGTGCATAGAGCTATGAATCATTGATTTTTGTTGTTTTTTGTAGTATAGTTTCGCTAACTTTCTGCAAGTTGTGATAACGTGTTGTTAGCATATGCCCTCATGAGTTTCGTGTACTCTTGATGTTGTTCTTAATGAAAGTTTGAATTAACAAAAATCAAAAATCAAATGGCACCTTATGTAGCCCAACCATTCGTTTGGCCTCTACTTGTGAGATTTTAGAAAAACAAGTACAAAAAGAGAACATGCATGGGGATTCCTACATTTACATCAAATGGGGAAAATGAAGCTGACCAAGAATTAAGCAAGTCAAGCTTTCACTTGAAGGACATAATCCGTACCTCAATGCTTCCTAGCTGTAGCAGCACAAGAGGAACATGGTACAGGAATCCTAAAACCTAATCATGCTTGACTAACTAACACGAAAAGCAGCCACTAAATGAATGCTGAACCATATTGGAAACTTGTGAAAAAGAGTCAAGTCGTCCTAAACATGCTCCCACAAGCATCAACTCAAGCAAATATCGGAAGCTAAACCATGGCTGAACTTTGAGCAGCAAATCCAAGGGACCAAACCACCTTAACAATTCTCTAACCTTTTGAAAAGATACTTCTACAAGTCATTCAAGTCCCCAACCAATTCAAAGGAAAACTCCAAATGGTTTAAGAGCTAAAATCAGACAAACATTTACAAAAACAGGGTCATAAGCCAAAGGGCTCAAAAATATACTCCCTCCATCCCCATTTCATGGTCTGATGGTCCCAGTTAGCACTTTTTGCCATGCCAAAAAAATTATCTCACTTCAAAACTAAATGGGTAATAGATAATGAATTTCCTCTTTTACCCTTCCATTTTGAAATTACTAATACTAAAAAGTAAAAAAAAGTAATTATTGAAGGGTAAAATGAGAAAAGTAAGTTTTTAAAAGTGCAATGATTGTGTTCCCTTATTTAAAAAAAAATTATACAAATTTTGAAAATCATTTACCATTTAAGAGGGAAAATCAAAAGAAACTATAAGATGCTCAAAAACAGTGCATGAAAAGACTATATTGATGCAACTCCATACGCGATTCATGCAAAAATGGAAATTTAAATCAATCTAAACATGCTAAAATTGTAAATCCAAGCCTAAAAAGTAAACTCGACGAAATTTCTTCCAAATCAAACCTCACTTCTTTCCCTGAACGCTTTCACCACTCTTATTTCTTGATCACAAACACTCTATAACTCAAGAGAGTTGGTGGGCGGTGGTAAATGGCAGATAAAGTGTAGGGAGTGATGGAATTTAAGATGGGTTGAGCGTTGGGTTGTCGACTTGTTGGTGAGGCAACGAGACGGTGTGTGTACTTGACCTCTGCACCTTTTATAAGATAGAACTTAAACAATATACCAAGAAATGGCCCTTAAAATGTGCGAATTTGGCAGACACGTAGGTGAGCTCAAGAATGCAATAAGTGAGAATACCTTCCAGATATAATAAGCGATATGACCTTCTAAGTAGTCTGCATGAATCCGATTTGAGACTTTAACCTGCAATTGAGGTCCCAATAGCGATTTCTGAAAAATAATAAACCCCATACAATTTCTTCATGAATAAAACACGACTATCTAAATAACGAATGTACCTCAAGCAAAACGGGGCCATACACCTCCTTATTAAACTCATTCCGATGCTCTTGCACCCAGCGGTAAGCCTCGAAAATCTTTTCGGCACCGGCGTTCCGCAGAGCATGTAAAAGCTTATTATTTGTGTTATCCATATCCCTCAGTCTACGAAGGTTGTATAATATTGACCCCGTAAGATAATAATACTGCCAGGAAGGTAAATTAACAAAAATCATTGGCTTAAGAATGAACTTTCACCTGTCAACGCACTGTCTTAAGATTCCATTATTATGAGAGAGAAGCCTTTCATTTTCTGCCTTTTGGTGCCTCTTCTCCCTCGCAATCTCTTCCAGCTCAAAAATTTGAGCACCTAATTTTTCCTGCCAAATATACATATTCATGACGGCAGGCCAACGATTGTTGAACACCTGACTTTCAAAATACCATATTACAGAAATAATATACGATACTCAAGTAGATAAGCTATTAGGGAGGGGTAGACCAAAATCGAATTTAGAGATGAGTACGAAAAGACTTGGGTATCCTGGATATCATGGAACATGATACCCTCGACAGAACTCAATGGAGACAATGGAGGCATGTTACTGTCCCAACTGATTGGACTTAAAGATTGGCTTGGAGTGGAAGTAGTTATGTTAGGTATAAGCCATTGGGGAAGTGAATCAATAATAAAGACAAGTCGAGGTTCAAAGCTCATGATTCACTTTTCCATATCATACAACCTTTTCACCGATCTCCAACACGCACGAACTCAAGAAGGGACAACACTGAGGACACCAGCTTGTCTTGGGCTCCAAATTTCTTCCCAAAATTAGGGCATGCCGTATTTGTCCCCGAAATATCCATAAGGCGGACACCGCAAATCGCATGTCCGCTTAATTTTTTTCACTTTTAAGCAGCGAGATGTGCCTGCCTTCGGGTGCTTCGAAAAATGGGCAAGGGGCGCCACATCGGCGCCCGGGTGTGGTGAGAAGTGAGCAAGGGTTCTCGCGCGTGCCTGGACGAGCGCGGGTAAAGAAGCTAGCCCAGGACTATAGGATCCGTTTAGCAACTTGGAATATAGGGACTTTAACGGGTAAGTCTAGGGAGCTAGTTGATACCATGATTAAGAGGAGAATTAGTATAGCTTGCCTTCAGGAGACTAAGTGGGTAGGGGAGAAGGCTAGCGAGATAGAAGACACAGGGTATAAGCTTTATTATACGAGTAAGGATAGGCATAGAAATGGGGTAGGCATCATAGTAGATAAGCACCTTAAGAACTCGGTAGTCACAGTCATGAGGAAAGGAGATCGGATTATTTTAGTTAAGCTTGTGATTGGAGAGAGCATAGTGAATATTATTAGTGCTTACGCGCCCCAAGTTGGCTTGGATGATCTCACTAAAGAGCAATTTTGGGAACAGATGGATGATGTGGTTCAAGAGATACCTTGTGGAGAGAAGCTTTTTATAGGAGGAGATTTCAATGGTCATGTGGGAGTGCAGAGGCAAGGGTATGAGAAGGTACATGGAGGATTTGGATTTGGTTACCTAAATGAAGGGGGTAGGAGGATTTTGGATTTTGCGGTAGCTGGTGACCTTATAGTTGCGAATACTCTTTATAAGAAGCGTGAGGAACATTTAATTACCTTTAAGAGCGGAGCCAATAGAAGCCAGATCGACTACTTCCTTGCTAGAGGCGCAGATCGCTTGTTATGTAAGGACTGTAAGGTCATTCCCGGAGAGTGCGTAGTGGCACAACATAGACTTTTGGTGTTAGATATTGGTCTCAAGGGGAATAATAGACCGAGAAAAGAAACTAGAAGACCACGGACTAGATGGTGGTTCTTAAGAGGAGAGAAACTAGAGGTGTTCAAGGAGCGTATGGGCCAGGAGGTGGAGTGGGGAGGAGAAAGCGATAGTGATAGTATGTGGAATACAATGGCTGACGGGATTAGAAGAATATCAAAAGAAGTCCTTGGGGAGTCAAAGGGGAAAGGTCCAAGCTCTAAAGAGACTTGGTGGTGGAACGACGAGGTTCAAACCATTGTAAAAGCCAAGAAGGATTGCTTTAAAAAGTGGCAGAAGGACCGGAGTGTGGAAAATTTCCAGAGGTACAAGCAAGCTAATAGGGAGGCTAAGAAGGCCGTTAGTGAGGCTAAGTTGAGA